>JAUPFV010000001.1:202490915-203090915 GCA_036936605.1 Limnanthes douglasii subsp. nivea | reverse complement strand
ATCATAATCTTTTGGAGATCAACAACCTCATCCTCACCCCACCCCATTCTAACATCAACTCCCTTGATGTTCCTTTTTGGATTGCAAATGCTGGCTGCAATAACTTCAAAACTAATGATACCTATAAGCTATTCGTATGCCTGCCCCTGTTGTGAGGTGGGCTGGGTTAATATGGAATAAATTTAATATTCATCGTCACTCTTTTATTTTATGGCTTGCTATCTTGGGCAAACTTTCTACCAGAGATAAGTTTCTCAGCTAGGTTATCAATACCCCACCTGATTGCGCCTTATGCAATTCTGCTTCTGAAACTATTGTTCATCTCCTCTTTAATTGTAGTTTCACTCGGAGTATTTGGACCTATGCCAGTTCTAAACTGGGTTTCCCTTTTTCTGCTTCGGATTGTTAATCTTGAGTCTGTGAAGCGTCAAACTGGTCTCACTTTCGAAACCGTCACATTTGGCGCTCTTACTTTGGCGTGGTTGTTTACCACGTTTGGAAGGAGATGAACTCAAGAATTTTTGGTTCCCCTCCAGCTAATGCCTCTCTGGTTTCTTACCGAATCTTCTCTGGTCTTTGATTAAGATTCCATGGCACCAAGATTTGCTGGCCAAAGTAACTGTTTGTATTATTATTTATTCATCTACTTTATTTGCAGATTCCATCATCCTCGGTCTAGGTCGTTGACTTCCATTGTTGTGGACTTCCTTGGAGTTCTATATGTCGGCTCGATTGGCCCTTGTTGCGTTGATTTAGTTATTCTAATTTATCCCTGCTGATCTAACATTCCTAGTTTGTTTGATTTAGCAGTCCTGTGTTATCGATCTTCTTATGTCGATTGTATCTCCTCGGCGTATGCCCTATGTACTTGTATGAACACTTTTAATTTATTTAATATTTTTTTCAAAAAAGGTTCTTATGTAAGAATCATTTATAGAATATGTTGTGGAGATAAGAAATTACCAAAGATCACAATTGTCTTTTTTAAATATAAGTTTACAAGGAGTACTTCCAAACTATTCTTGATGAACGAAAATAATATGGCAAAATTAAAAAATTTAACTTCAAATATTTTTTTGGTAAAGAAGATATAAAAGATATAAAAATACTGATATCTCTACTTTTTAGTTTCTTATTTTTCTTTTAAAGCGAGTAGATAATCTTCCACGACATTTCGTCATATTAGTGGATGGTTTAGATAAAACAAGATGTCTAGCTAGAAAAAACGTTATTGATACACTTACCACATCAATCACGAATGCAAAAGATCTATTGTACGTAATGCTACTAACGGTAAGTATTAACATATCTAATTTCTAGTTATTTGTAATTGTAATATATATATAAATGTACATAATAATATTATTATTTTGAAGTATGGGTAAAACACCATAATAAAAACCAACCGTAAAGAGAAGCAATGTACCTAAGATGTTTACAATAGAAATGTCATGCGCTAGAAGAAATTGTTATATCACAGTGTGATTATGTTACGGCTCGTCGCATCATATATAATTATATCTTTTCATATAAACAAAAAAACATATAATAATATATCAAACCTTTTAAAAATATTTCTTCCCTTATAATCCTCTTAATCTGAAGGTATAATATATATTATAACATATAGGGTATCATATAATATATCTTGACTTGTTTGGCTCTTGAGAAAAGTACGAGGATTATGTAATTGGGAGAATTTATTAATAAAAGTTTGTCCTACATAATTTAACTACAAAATATATCATGCATTCACACTAAAAAAAACTAACAAGCACGATGATAACATGACATGAAATTTGTCATATCCTGTCTTTTTTATACCTTTATGCATGACATGAAATAATTTTAGTTACATTACGCATGTTATAATATGTTATGCCTTATTATATCTTTATGTAAGGCAAGACAAATTTTTATAGGTAAACAATAATTTAAAATACACCATATCATGTTATATACTTAGGCAAGACATGACAAATTATAACATGTTTGTTTTCATACGAAATTTATTATATCTTTCATATTAAAACATATATTTAAAATAATTTACAAAATTTGACAAACAGAAAGCAAGACATAAACAATATAATATGTATTCTTTACATACAAAATTTATCAATTTACTTACTTAAAAAACTAATGACGCATCTCAATTCATTACATGTTCTATTTATCAACAAAATATGTCATGTATTTCACACTGAACAATTATATAACATAATTTAACAAAAACATATCAAAACATGAAACAAGACAGGAAAAATGAGAATGAACGCGAATCAAAATATATGCAAATTACAATAAAAATAAAAATAAATGGTAAAAATGAACATAAGTGTAAGAATAAAAAATAACAAAATAAAAATGAAAAAACATAATAAAACTATAAAACGCAAAGATAAAATGCACGAGCATTAGAACGAACTCAAGAACTTCAAATTTGTAATTGTTTTTTAAAAAACTTAATAAATTTGAATACTCAAATTTGATAAAATCAAATAGCACAAACCAAAAAAAGAAAAGAAAGCTCATCAAAACCTACCTCCAAATTTTCGATTTAACTTGAGTTTTAAATTATAAAAAGTAAAAACAAAAAGTTTCGAACATCTAGAGGAATAGTAAATAGAGAGACATAACGTTATTCATAAAAATAGTAAAAAATGAATATTTTGGTATAACCAAAAATAAGTTTTTTGATTGGATATAATTGATTATATTAAATATTTTATGTGTCAAAATATTTTTCCTATCAGCTTTTTGGTCATTTAGTACGGTGGATACACCTAAATGACCAATATCCTCATTATATATAATTTATCATTTTTGTGAGTGATAAAAATATTAGAAAATAGAGTTGTATTTTGTAACAAAGTTTAGTATTTTTCGGCCGAATTCAATAAGTTGATGACATACGATTAACTAAAAAACATTTCATCATTGAGCAACACCATATTTACCTTGTTTATCGAGCAGACTTACCTAATTTTCGACACTATCGTATGAATCCTAAAAAAAGTAAATTATACACAAAAAGTAGATGAGTTAATGAAGAAATGATTTATTTGAGAGTGTACGAGTCAAGTGAAGTTTACTGGTTCAATTGGTGAATATGTGTACTAGTCGCACGATTAATAAGACTACCAACATATGTAGTTTCCTGGTGACATGTTAGGTATGGTTGATGCTTAAATCAGTGAATAGTCCCATCGAAAACCCTTTTTTGTTTCATTTAGTCCATTGGCTTCAAAATCACGGGTAATGATTCGTGGAATAGGTAAAATCTATAAATTTAGTCCATAACTTGCAAAATTTATAATTTAGTCCATCAACTTGGCAATATCTATAAATTTAGTTCCTAGTAAGTGGTCTTTTTCTTGGCACCAAGGACTAAATTTATAGATTTTTCTAATTCAATGGACTAAATCTGTAGATTTTGTAAGCCATGAACTAAATTTATAGACTTTGCCAAGTCCATGGGCTCTCACCGATTATTTTGAATTCAATGTACTAAATAAAAGAAAGCATGATAGTCGGTGGTCTATTCATTAGTTTAGTTATATGTTTCAGTTTCGAATTTATTCTTAAAAATATTTAGTAAAGTGGATATCATCTGATTCGGGTAAAAGGTAGAGATAAGTGCAAGACAAATTTTAAGATAAATGAGTGGTTGTATGGGTTGTTAATGATTCCATTTGCATTGTTGAATTCACTTTGCATTTTTATGTGACTTATGAACCATATATTATGGACTTTCATTGAGAATGATGTGTTATTTTGACGATGGATTTGCAGTCAAAATGAGAAAGACCATTTGAAACATTTGTGATTTGTATTAGAAATATTGGTAAAAATTAAATTATTTATGATTTTTAAAAATCACGGTCATATAACATGGTATTTCTTATTCATTGAGGTTGTGGTTAGTCTGTAAGACATATTGGTCGATGAAGAAAAATATGAGATTTGTTTCTAACTAGCCTACTTCAAATACATTTGAAAAGGTAAGGAGTTTCCATTGGAAGCGAAGTCTTATCACTGATTTGTTAGATATTTTAGTGGTATTATGACACATATTACATAATGTTTGAAGAAATAAAAGTTATAATTAGGAAAAGTAGCTAACACAACCTTTGCAGTCATTAAATAATATTGTGCAATACTTATTTTAGCGTCACTTAGTTTTAAAAACTTATTTAAGGTAAACTACAATGTTAGAGTAATTGGGACAAAAGTAATGTTGACATAATAGAAAATATCGCTGAAATTTATTAGTGAGAAGATTAATGATGCGCGTTTAAAGTAGAGTACATATGATAAAGAATTTTATGATATTATTTGTTCTTTAAATAATTAGAAGTATTACCCGAGTATCAAAATACTACATAAGCATTAAAAGCCACAATGTATGAGCTTCTAAGTATTATACATGACGAGTGAGTTCCCCGTTTGTTCTAAAACACAAGTCGGGGTTTTGAATAAAATGATAGATGTATAGAGTTGTCATGTAAACTTAGTGGTTATTATATAACCAAATGGATTGTGTTATGAAATGAACATATGAGTAATTTCATATGGTGGATGATTATGTGGCAATCAATTATGCATTATGCAAAGCTCTTTGAGATATAAATTGATATGAGACTTACATGGTAAAGGTTTTAAATGGAACATGGACCATGAAAAGTTTATCAATGAGATACGAGAATATTATTAATGGCCTTAAATGAAACGATAGGTGACTAATTTTATTTACAAATGTTTTGTTTGTCAAACTTCTAAGGATAATATCATAATAAAGTTCTTTACCTAAATATATTTGTATCAATTCCATATGGGAAGATTTGTTGGTAGATTTTGTTCAGAAACTTCCACGTACCCAACACGAGGTATGATGAGTAAGAATAATTACTTTACAATACGAAAGGTCTGGTGTAAAATGTAAGGATAAAGGACTAGATATGTAATTTGCAAGAAACATGTTTGTACAAATGAGTAAGGGGGGGGGGTGAGATATCCACGTTACAAACAAAGTGTGTTACTTTAAACTAAATCATCTATAAATAGGTATCCTTTTCTTGGGAATGAGGACATGACTTGACACTTTTTATATTTGACTATTTTTTATCTCTAAAATACTTTAATAGTTTTGTCTCTCTGGAAACTCTCTTAATTGATGCACAAATTTCTTAAGACCTTCCTTTCTCCTTGAAAATATTTAGAATTATTATTGGCGACCACGGTGGGAGGTATGCTTGGTCCCCAAATTTGAGATCTAAACAAAAGAAATAAACATTGGATAATAGAAGCACTATAGATCGTGAAGTCCAGATTGATCCAACGGTATTTGTGCAATGCGGGGTGGTAGAGTTAGGTATGAGTATAGAAAAAAATCGAGATGGTATGCAAGTAAATAAACAACGCGATCAGTCTAATATTAAAAATCAGATGAATCAATTATTAGAATAGATAGCTCATTTAAATAACCGTCTAGACCAGAGGGAACAACTGGTTAGAGTTACTAGGGTACGAACCGAGGTGCAACGAGTAAATGTGGCTAATCAATAACCAATGCTGCAAATCAAGGCTTATATGCAATCATGGGAAGTGGTACATGAGGTAACCAATACATGCAATGAGTAGATTGAAGGAATTCTCCTTTATCAGTTGAGATCAGATCGATATCACTTTTGAAGCGCTTCGACATCACTAAAGTTGAAAAATTCGATGACGCATAAGACCCTAATGACCATATCGAGAAATTTAAAAACTACATGATACATTTTGAGGATGATGACAAGCTAGTGTGTGGGACATTTTCACAAACTTTCAAGAGCACAACTTTGAAGTGGTACAACAGGATTTTGAGAGGATCGATAACCAAGTAATGGGGATACTATAACTCAATGCAAGCAAGAAATTAGAGAAAAAATGAAAAATTATACTAGACGCTTTGTGCTAACCAAGACTGAGTTGGATGACTGTGACGAGCAGGTAGCATGCGCTGCTTGTAGACAAGTACTACGCCCTGGAGATTTCGCGAATAAAACTACGAGAAGAAGGGAACTTACTTTTGAGGCTTTAATGGCTCAAGTAAAAGAGCTTATTAAAGTGGATGAATCAATAAGGGTTTGGATCGGGCCTAGTTTATCTCAAAAGAACTCATCACAAGGAAATGTTTCCCTCAATCAAGGTTATCAGGTTGGTACTTCACATTCTCAAGGATGTTCTTGATCGAGGGTATCTGCTAATTTGCCTCGTTGATCGGGACTGTCACAAGACTTGGGTTCTAATTAATAACCACCTCGTGCTAGGTCGAATCAGTGGGTGAGACCATATTATTTTTCAAATTTAACAGAAAAAGTGGCAAATTGTTTTGAGAGAGCTAAGAACCACATTCATTTTCGAAAACCTCCACCAATAAATAGACCAAAAGAGAAGTGAAATAATAGGTTTTATAGATATCACAATGATATTGGGTATGATACCGCAAATTGTGTAGTTGTAAATAAAAAGATTCTGATTCTGATAGAGAATGGAAACCTGACTAATTTTATCAAAGGGTAAGAAAGTGTTGGCATATCCCAAATGCTAATCCAGCTGCACAACAGATTATCAATTTATCGTTTAAGCATGAAAATACGTTGCTGATAGCCGGGCATAGTGAGGGTATCGATGTATTTTCAGAATACCTTGATCCCGATCCATATTGAAGGATAATGTTAGTTGAGAATGAACCAGTAATACAAGGGAGATTTTGAAGTTTATGTGAGTTTTTCGAGTGTTTGATGATTATTGGATGGAATACTATGGCTGGAAACACTAATAGTATTAGAAAAGAACATACGGTAATTTAATTACCCAGTTGGAATGAGGAATTTCCACTCATCTTAATGGAAATAGTGTTATACCATTTATTTTATTTGATGAAAATAATCTAATGGTAATAGCAGGTCTTCATGAAGATACCATGGTGATTGGAGCAGAAATAAGAGGCATTGGGATCTGAATGATACTTGTTGACAATGGTAGTTCAGATAATATGTTATTTCTATTAACATATGAGAAGATACATAATCCACTTGTAATTGTCCGATCTGAGCATACCATAGTGAGATTTACCAGGGTAACGAAACAATTCATTGGAGAATTTGAAGGTAAGGTTTTGCTAGGTCCATGGTCTGTTTAAGAAAATAATTCAAGTTTGTTTATGGTAGTAGATTTCCTGACAAGCTACAATGCTATTTTGGGAGATAATAGCTATCAAGAATGCATGATGTAACTTCTACTGGTTCATCAGTTTCTAAAATATATAATTGGAGATCGAGTATGGGTAGTTTGAAGTAGCCAACAAGTGGCTCGGGAGTGTTATGGGATAACTTTGCACACAAAAAAAGGTGTAATTATTGACATAATGACAAAATAGAAGTTAAAGGGGCCTTCATCGGGTGTGGACAAGATGGATGATCTAAGGGAGACCTTGGGTTCATTAATTACCGATGAAAATGTAGAGGTTTATGTTTTTGATAATAGAAAAAGTTTGCGAATATCAACGTTGTTATCGCCATCATTACGTTATCAACTATTAAGGTACTTGTCCAAAAAAAATGAAGCTTTTCTGGAGAAACTAAAGATGTTTTGGGGGTTCTCTCCGAGGTGATTTGTCATAGCTTGGCAGTGGACCCAAAAATTAGACCTATCATTAAAAAACAAAGGAATTTTTTGGTATTGAAATTCGAGGCAATAGTGGCAGAAGTAAACTGATTATCTAAGGTATGACATATTTGCGAAGAACATTCTCCATTGCAGACTAAAAATCCTATACTTGTGAAGAAAAAGAATGGAAAATAGCAATATGTGTTGATTTTACTAATCTCAATCGAGCATGTCCAAAGGTTCCGTTTCTTGTCCCAATAATAGACCAGCTTGTTGATTTAACATCAGGTAATAAGCTTCTCTCTTTCACGGATGCTTTTGTTGGGTATAATCAGATTTAAATAAATATGAAAGATCAAGAGAGTACTACATTTATTACTAATAGATTGTTACATTGTTATTGAATTAGGCTTTTTCGCCTCAAGACCTCTGGAGCTACGTATCAAAGACTAGTGAACAAATATTTTTCCACTCAAATTAGGAGGAATATGGAAGTTTAAATAGATGGCATATTATTCAAAAGCTCTGCAGATGAAGGACACCTAAACTTTCTCAAATTTAAGAGTTATTCGTTTAAAATTAAAATCAGAGAAATGTACCTTTGGAGTTAGGTCGAGAAAACTCTTGGGGTACATAATAAGTGAAAATGATAGAAATTATTATAGAGCAATTGAAAGCTTTGATAACAATGACTCTACATCGGTCAATTAAAGAATTCAAATTTTGACAGGTAGGCTGACAGCTCTAAATAAATTCATATGTAGATCTTCAAATAAATGTGCTCCATTTTTCTAAGTGTTGAGGTTGTAAAAGGAATTTTCGTGCACACCAGAGTGTGATGTGACGTTTTCACAAATCAAATATATCCACCACAGAATTTTAGTCTAAGCCATTTGTCTTGTATATCACCGTCTCGGATGATGTTGTAAGCACTATCTCGGTAAGGGAAGTAGATGGATATCCACGACCGATATATTATGTGAGTAAAAGTTTGCTTGCTTCAGGAAAAAAATATATTTAAATCTAGAAAAGTTGGATATGGTTTTTAATGTAGCTGCTAGAAACATGTGTCTTTACTTCCAAGCCCATTATATTATTGTAAGAACGTCTTTTCCATTGAAAAATTTACTATAAAGACCAAATGTTTCTCGGGGGATGAAAAAATGGTTTTTGGAATTATGGGACTATGCCATTATATTTATTCCTCGAACACCTATTAAGGCCCAAGCTTTAGCAGATTTTTCGTTGAATTCCATTGAGACCATTCTGATGAGGAATTAAATGATATAAGTACATTACCAACAACGGATTAATAGGTGGTTTAAACTTATGGAGGCTCCAGTGTTTTAGGATTAGGTGCAAAAGTTCAATTAATATCTCCATATGGTGAGGATATGTATCAATCAATACGGTTCAGATTTAGTGTGTGGAATAACGAGGCAAAATGCGAGGCGACGTTAGCTGGATTAAGTCTTGTGAATATTTGTGAAGCTTAGAAAGTTTGTTTGCAAACAGATTCGTAGCTGTAGTGAATCATATAATGGGAATCTTTGAGGATAATAATGATCAACATATCAAGTATTTCCAAGAATTAAGGGGATTGGCAGTTTTATTTGACAAAATGACGATTGAACACATTAACTGAGGAGAAAATAATGTTGCAGATTCTTTGGCAACCATTGTTTATTCCGAGGGGTATCCTTGGATTTTATTACAGGAGACTCCGTCTATAATAATGAAATCCAAACAGTTCTAATATTCTGAGAAGGTATTTGTGGCTACTAAGGAAGAGCAAAGAGATTGAAGGTTTCAATCTAAGAAATTTTTTACTTAAAGGTACGTTACCACTTGATAAAAAGTTAGCTCAACGATTGCGATTTAGGACGCATGGGTAAATAGTACTTTCAAATATCTTGTATAAAAATATTTGAGTTGAACATTGCTGAGATGTTTGGGCAAAAATGAATCTCAAGTAATTTTTTTCGAACTGCATGATGGAGAAGACTCAGTTCATTGTGGTTTTAATGATTTAACAAGAAGAGTCCTATTGGCGGGATATTATTGGCCTACCATAATGAGTGATGCTAAAGATGAATCTCAAGTAATACTTTCAAAGCTGTGATACTTGTCAAAGATTTTAAAATACTATTCATATACCAAATTTTCCTCTAGACTATATTTCCGAAGCGCTTCCTATTGATATGCGAGGTTTAAATTTAGTGGGTACACTGCCTATGGCTTCGGGCGAACTACAAACAATTATAGTTGTAGTAGATTATTTTTTTCAAACTGGACAGAAGCCGAACCTTTGTCACGGACAAGAGCGAAAGATATCATAAGATTCATTATGTCAAATATTTGTTGTAGATTTGAGGTTTTTTGGATAATTACTACAGATAATGGACCACAGTTCAATAACAAAGAGATGACATCTTTCTATACTACGAGGGGAATCAAGCAGTGCTTTTCAACATCTTTTAGCCTATAAGAAACTAGAAAGTTGAGGTTACTAATAGAACTATCTTGGATGGACACAAGAAAAATTTGGAAGGTGCAAATGGAAAATGGCCTAGTTATCTTCAAGTGGTGCTATGGGCTTATAGAAAAATACCTCGAACTACAACTCAAGAAAATATTTTTACTTTAGTATATAGGATGGATGCGGTGAGCCTAGAGGAATCTAAACTTCCATCTTATAGAGTACTTAACAATTCCAATAATGATAACGAGGAGGCTAGACGAGCAGAGCTCGATTTGATAGAAAAAATAGAGGGTAAGAGCACATTTAAATTTGTTTCATTTTCAAAATTTAATGCGGAGCCGTTATAATTCACAGGTGAGACGAAGGGATTTCAAAATAGGTGGTAAAGTTTTGAGAAATGTTTTTTTATAAAAAAGATAGAAGGTTGGGCAAGATGACTTCAAAGTGGGAAATACCGTATTCAGTGGTAAAAAAGGTTAAGCGAGTGACATATCACCTCGAAGATAAAGAGGGAAGACCTTTGCAGCACCCTTGGGTTATTAAAAATTTACGATTGTATTGTGATTAATTTTCTGAACATCCATGAGCACATTATTTTCTCATGTGTATATTGACCGGTGACATACTATGTCCTCTCTTGATGGCTCAAGGGTTTTGATTAGGTAATTAGGTGCCAATATAGCCGAAATTGTAAATATAATAATTCTCTAGACAAAAGGTTAAATGTGTAAAATTTTATGTTAAAAGAATAAAATCATTCTTATAAATGTTAACCTTTTTCAACTTACAAATCAAAATATTATTGTACAAAAAATAAAAACATTTTTGTAAATGAAACAATGATTGATCACCTCTAAGATAATTTATGAGAATATATTTTTATAAGTGTTAGTGTATGTGGCGATATAATTCGAAGTGCCAATGAGTGTGGAGACATAATTCGAAGTGCTAATGTGTGTGACATTATAATCAGATGCCATTTTTTTCAGGACAAGTTTTAAAATTGGAACAACACATAACATGTAAAACAAAAACACAAACATTACTATGTGATTAGCACTTACAAAAACAAAATTAGTAACATGTGATGGTCACTTGCAGCAATACACACAATCCTATATGATGAGAACTTACAAAAATACAGACGATTACATGTGATTATTAATAAAAAAACAATTTAAAAAGAAACTACAATATTTTCATATTTATCTTTGCAGCGAGTTGAGGGCCCACCTGAGCTGCTATATGAGGAGCTCCTTTCACTTCCCGACGAGGTATATTTGTTGTTCTCATTTTCTTTGGATTCTAACTCCTCTGAATCACTTGCAACAGTAGTGAATGCATTTTTAAGGTGTTGGTTTTCTAGCACAAAGTACCTATACTCTGTCGTATATGCCTTCGGAAATCTCTATTGGAAGTCAAGAATAAAGGAAATTATTGCTTCCTCTTTGCAAGTCTTTAAAAAATTTAAACAATTATTTGCACATGCGTCCACAATAATATTCATCTTTTTACGATTCTAAGTCTTGAAGGGATTCCTTTTTTCCATATTCACTTTATTCGTACAAAGTATTTATCGCGTCAATATTAACATACTCTTGATGCAATTCTGCTTTGTGCTTCAAGGACAAATGATTTTTCAATTTTACAACGTTATTATGTCATTCTGATATATCAATTTGAAAAACTTGAAATTGACAAATACAATTTCTTTATGCAACTTTAGCTTATCTTTTGTTATTTACGGCTTCTTCTTTTTCCAGCATATGACATCTTTTCCATTGTTTTGAACTAACTTCGAACAACTGAAGCCTCTTCATTCAGTTTTTTTGCAGTACTTTTGGGGCTCGCAAAAGGGTGATGCATGTTTGGTAACTCTTCTGATGGTTCATGGAATGGGTATAAAGGGAAGGTTTTTTCTAGCACAGATGCTTCGGAAGGGCTCACTAGAGGACATGGTGTTTGATGTGTTTGAAGTAGTGTTAGTTAATTTTTTAGAAGGATCGTTTTCCACATTTTTCGATAAAGCCTCCACAATCTAATTTAGAGTGCCAACAACTTGATGTTCATTTCTTGAAACTGTGGTTCAGAATCATAGAATTAATGGTCTTCATTCCCATCAGCGTTGGGTGTCGGGGACTTGGGGAGGAGGTATCAACAACTTGATCGAGAAAAGTTTAACTAGATGTCTGTGAAGAGCAAGATTTCTTTTTCTTTGAAACAACCATTTTCTTTCTTATGGAAGCCTTAGAAAGGGAATGTTCGGTGTTATGAGTGATAACTTCCGCAGTTTTTCTTTTGGTTTTATTTTTTAGGCTCACCTTCTTCTTTCCCCATAGACGACTCAGCCTAAATATTTTTCTTCAGATTCTTTTTTGGTTTATGGCTTGGGGCCTTATTTCGAGCATAAAGAATGCCACGAGTATCTGGGGAAATTAATATTTTCACCAAATATCCTAAAGAGCGAGGCTCTATTAGTTTATCTGTAGCCACGAAAGAGTCGGGGGATATATTCCACAAGTGACCTTGGATAAAGTTGAGTAGATCAAAACATTTATGAAATTTGTTTAACCACTATTTTATTGGATATTCACTTAGTTTGGAGAATGTCTCATCGGTAGCAACATAGTGAATTTGATAGCATTTCAAAATTTCTGCATAATGAAAGTAAAATTAGTGGAAATTGTGGGGAAAACAAATACAAAAAATAAGAAACTCATTGGTTCTCTTCCATCTTATAGAAGAATTTATTCTTCCATGTCTTGTCCGTCTCGAGAAGATCATCAATTATCTTCGAGAATTTCTGAGGATAAGATAGTTAAATAGAAGTATAAATTTTTTAAGACACCTGCCTTAGCTATAAACTGCTCGATATGAAGAGGGATCTTGGCAAGTCTCAAATCCCTAATGTAGGTAGTAGGGTGAACCACATATTAGGACTTGCTTGACTAGGTCAAAGGTCAATAATTTTGAAGTATTCCACAACTACTGGGTCCAACGGAACCGAAGATCCCAATTCAATTTTTTTGGGTAGACTACCAATTCATTTTTCCTACATGAAAAAGGGTAGCTCAAGAGAGATGTTTTCTGGAATCTCCCATTGTTTACAAAGATTTGCAGACTCAGATTGGTCAAAAATCATATTACACGTTATTAATTGAAATAAGATATTCGGCGAGGATGTCTTCAATATTTGCACTCAAATTGGTAGATATTTCATCAGTTAGTATGAAAAATTCTTTAGCTTTCTTCTTTTTCTTTGGATTGATTTTTTTCACAATATTCTCCTTGGAATTAGAGTGAAGTGTGTTATCAATTATTCGAACCTCTGAATCACTATCATTCCTTGGTTCAGAGTCTGTAGCTTTCTCAAACAGTTCATCTCAAAGTTAGGAAGGTACAATTGAACTAGTGCCTCGGTCTTGATTTTGAGTATATTCTTTTGAAGTAGTTGGCGTATTTTTTAGGTTTTATCCAAAGGAATTACTGGTTACTTCTTGTTTGTCCCAATTGTTTCCTTTGCGGGAGGAGGTCTTAGGGTGCCTTACTGATTAGTAATGGTTGTTTTTTCTTTAGGGTCTCATGAGTGTTGATTTTTTTAAGTGTTAAGATCTTTAGATTCTCCCATGGCGATGAACTAACTTTTGTAAGGTGGTTTACCTTTACTTGTTTGGGGAAATTGATCTTGACATATTCGAGGTCGCTTTTGTAAACAAGCTATGGGTGTCGGATCATATAGATTATTTAAGGAACTTCTGAGGTCGGCAGAGGATGATGATTTTTTGGTAGGAGGCGAGGGACCATACGTGAATGTTTGAACGACTTGAAGGGGTTTATTAAAAAATATACCAACAGCTTCTCTTTTAGCAGCTTTGTGTGTGATGGTAAGCCAGTCCTAAGCACTTTTCAGACTGAACATAAACAAAATAGAAGTAGGCCAGAAGCGGATTAAACGGAACCTAGATACAAAATGCGTGTCGGTAGTGGAAACGCTATTTGAACGGTGAACTTTCTCTCTCTATCTCTAGAATTAAATTATGGTAGGTAAAATGTGTTATGAGAGACTATTTAAATGTAAGGTTGTGAAGATGGACAATGTCCTTTTTTGAGGGGAAGGTGAAAAGTTAGGAAAATTCATATTGGATAGTATGATTTAACATATAATGGGCACACTGTGATTGCAATTTGAGTAGCTTGACATGTGTAATGCGTTTCAGAATAAATCGGTACACATTCCCATTAATTTATTAGAGAATCAATATAATTTTAGAAATTGATTTTGACACACCACATGAATTTTGAGCTGTTACAAATTTTGAATAGAAAGAAGTGTGGAAAAAATGATATTTCCAGTACACCTCCAAGGAGAAACAAAGTTCTTCTCGAAAGAAAGCCGAGTTAGTATTGCCTAGATAATGGTTTAGAGCATTTCCGACGAGAAATCACCCATATAATCTTTTATAGAATTTCCAATGAGATAACAAAGATTGACTCATACAAAACATCTAATAGTCATTCCTCAAATTTTTTCGCAAGGACTATGAGGCTTCTGATGAGGATATACATAATTGAAGAGTAATAATAATTACTTTACAATGGAAAAATTAATTATTTTATAATGTATAGGGAAGGTTTGGTGTAAAATCGAAGGATAAATGACTAGATATGTAACTTGTAAGAAATATATTTTTACAAAGTAGCAAAATGGAGTGAAGTATTCACGTAGCAAATAAAGTCTGTTACTTCTAACTAAATCACATATTTTTTATAAGAACGAGGACACAACTTGACACTTTCTACATTTGACTACTTTCTCTCTCTAAGATACTGCAATAGTTTTCTCTCTACTTTCTTAATTGAAGCACAAATCTCTTTAGACCTCTCTTTCTCTCCTGAAAATATTTAGACTTATCAAGATATACTTTGTATTTGTTTTGGTTTATATATTTTCTAAAACAATGTATTTTATTTGTTGCTAAAAGATCTCTAATACTTTACATGTTGCACAACTATTCTTCTAAGAGGTAGTTTGTTTACATAATATAACTTTACATGTTGCACAACTATTCTTCTAAGAGGTAGTTTGTTTAAATAATATAGGCAAATCAATTATATAGGATATATTTTCTAAATTTCATGGTTATATGGGTTACATTATGGCTGAAGATGTATATTATCTACTTCAGTATCCTTTTCTACTCGTAAACTAAAAATATAAACATAAGATTAAGGAATGTGATTTCAACTATTTACGGTAACAATCCTAAGTAGTAAGACGTGGCGCTCAAAGAAGAATGCGTTAAACCAAACATATATTTCCAAAGTTACTATAGCAAACACGACTATCGAGAACATATTTGAGCATGTACATCAAGTAAAAGCTTATCTAAAGTAAATTCTTAACAAAATTACCATAGATATTACTGTTTTAGTGTTTATTTGTTCAAGGGTTTTAAAAGCCTACTTTAGGCTATTTGTTCTCAATGGTTAGAAAATCTAATTAAATTTATCTTTTATTTCAATTATATTTGGTGGATCCTAGTTTTGTATGGTTTATCCTATTAAATAAATTTTTTGTTATGCATCATCATGATAATAAGTTTATTGTCTAAGACTTTGAGTTCGTAGATTTTTTAGAGAACTTGTCTTCCATCTAAAGAGTTATACTCAATATATAGTGATATTAATAATTTTTTCATATTCATTTTTACTTTTTACTTTTCATCAAAATAATCTCCAATATTAAGAAGATAATTTATTATTGTGAAGGCTCCCTCCGTTCCAAAATAGTCGTCGTAGGATAATGCAAAAATATTAAAGACTTGTTGACTTAAAAGAAAAATGATAAAAAATGTTCTTATTGTTTGATGTGATGTTGGATGATGTGAAGTTTTTTAGACTATATTTTCTTCTTTTTTTCACGTTTTTTAAGGATTAAAACTTTTTTTTAAAATATTTATAGTTAGTTTTATAACTAAAATTTGATTTTTAATATATATGGTGTAGATACTTTTAAAAGAAAAATATTAAATATATCTTTTATTAATAAAACAATGGATAATTTTAAACATTTTTGTGATAATGATTTAAAATTATTATAAACGCATCTTTATAATTAATATTAATTTAATTAAAATCATGAATCTATTTTAACTTACAGTTTAATATTAAATTTGTTGTATCTTTTCTTAATTAAAAGATATTTCAAAACATAATTTACAAAATTTTATACTCGGTTTTAATTCTTTGAAATAGTTGAAGATCTTTTTTTTTTTCTTCTACTATTTATGTTTAGTATTTTAGTTTAAGCTTAAAATTAGTCAAGTTTTATTTTTTTAATTCAATACATTAACTATTTAAAACAAAAAACAAAAACGTGAATGAAAGTTTAAAGATAAAATTGAAAAAATGATATTTATATATAGGTAATATAAAAGTTCAATATTTTGGGACAAAATCTTTTTGCTAAAACATCAAAATATAATATAAGTTAACATATATGGTGTTTATGATAAACTGTCGATACGAGATCATATTTTTGGTGATTTTTTGAAAAAAAATTCGATGGGATGTCTTGGGGGCTGGCTTAGAATTTTCAGTTAGATTAATCATGTACAACATATTGAGTGCAACTTTATTTTTGTCATCTAGTAAAATAGTATAACAATTGTGCATACAATATCTTGGTTTATCATTTTGCTTGTGTATATTTATTTTTGGTACTCATGATGATATCTGATTTTTTTTAATATAAATAATCTATATCGATATCAACGTTGAAATTTAGATGTACAACTTCTTCCTCTTTATAAATTTTGAGACCTGTAAATTAGTACGTTTTTAATGAGAAAGTTGTTTCCATCATATTATTTTAAGACCTATAAATGATTTCATTTTTAATGGGAAAGTTGTTTTCATCGTACTATTTTATTTTATTCAAAAATGTTTCAGAAAATATCATGTATTTTATTATTTAGAAATAGTCAACTATAAATACAAAATAATCGTTAGAATTTTTTTTAACCTTAAATTTTGGGCCTTTTATTTAACTTTTGAATCCAAACATAATAATCAACTAGCTCAATTTAACATCGAAACAAAAATCCCAATTAGAAACCCTAGCTTTTCTTCTTCTCTCTTCTTCTCTCACCACTAGCCTATTGAGATAGAAAACCTTGATCCCAAACCACGCAAACAACCCATAATCCATATCCAAGCACTCGAACCATGCCAAAAAACCTGAATAAAAAAACCCTTTTAACTGAAACCAAACCTCGCATGCATTTGGTGAGGGAGATCGAGACAGAAAATCCTTAGATAAGGGAAGCGCCACCATGAAATAGTCTGATTCCAGGTATTGATTTCAAACTCTAAGTCTCTGTGTTGTTCATTAGGCAGCACAGTCCTAGACCTTCAAGAAAAGTAATTTTTCTCAATATATTTGGGACTCTATTTTCTTCGAGGTATGAGCTTCTTTTAGATTTGAGAGAATTCTTAGTTAGGTAATCTGCTCATTCATTTTGTTCTCTAAAAATGTGAATCACTTTTATGTTGCATGAAATCAGTTTGTAGCAACAGATTAAAGAAGCTTTAAGATACCATGGCATTCTCCATGTAAGCATCATTTGAGCTAGAATGCGAGAGTCGATTTCAATGTCCAGAAGATTAATACCCTTTTCAAAACATAGCTGGAGACCATCGAGCATAGCTCCGGTATCAGCAATAATGGGATTACCCTTGCCATACACTCTCCCGTAACCAAATATAATCCACCAGAATTATCTATGACCAAACTGCCACCATAGCAATCACCTGACTCTGTGCAAGCGTCGTCTGAATTTAGTTTGTATCGACGCAACTTAGGATTATTCCAACTTAAGGAGATATGAACATTAGGTTAATTAAGATGATTTACACATCCTATAGAAATCCCAACTCTGTCATTCTTATCCCATTACTTTTTCTTCAGTAGTATTTTCTAGATTTGAAAGTATGAACATGATGTGGCTAATCATGTCTTGAGAGCTAATGGTCTTACCCTTTATCTTCCTTCTGTTTATAGTCTGCCAAATCACCCACACTATAATCAAAGGAAGAATATTACGCAAACGAATCTCATTGTTTGTAGACTAGTACCAGGTCCTCACTAAGTGAGGAAAAGTCATAGCTTTAGTAATATAGATTTTAAAGTGAGCAGCAAAGTAATCCCAGACTTTCCAAGCTTGTTGGCATTCAACAAAAACGTGTTTTATACTTTCCGTATTATTGCAATTCTGACATTTTGATGTTAATTGAAAGTTTCTTTTTTGCAGGACAGAATCAGCAGGAACCCATCTTTTAAGAGTTCTCCAAAGCATAAAAGAGAACTTGAGAGGAGTCACCTTATTCCAGGTTCTAACATACAGGTTTGACTTGTTCCCTTTTTTCCTGAACTCGTTCCAAGTAGCTTTAGTATTAAATTGCTCATCATCACTTAAAGTCCAGCTAATCGAGTCTTTGGTTGAGGTTTCAAGAAAAACCTTAAGAGTCTTTTGAATTTTATCATGATTCAAGACAGCCTCAAGTTTAAAAATGTTCCATCTGCTCAATTCCCAGTATTCTTGAACCATATAAGTTACATATAGAGATCTGTCTTCATCACTATTAAAGCTGATAAAGGCATTAGGAGAGCACCATCTATCTATATTTATGTCCACTCTGCCTGCATTAACATGTCAAATAATGAACTTTTTAGCTATGTCTCTCACCCTCCATATTCCTCTCCATATTTGAAAGCTTTTAGGATGTAAGGAAACCAACAATGGATGCTGATTTTTGAAATAAATTGATTTGAGAAAGGAAGACCACAGAGATTCTTGCTTTCTCAAGTTAAACCATAGCTTAGCAGAGAAGACATCCACCATATCCTACAATCTCCTTAAGGAGATTGTAGGAGAGTTCTCCATAGCTTTCTCAAGTTAGAACTTATCCATGTCCACTTTAATTAGAATGTTACTTCCTCTAGAATTGCTAGATAGATCTTAGGAGAGTTCTTGAGAAATCATGATGTTATCATGAATGCTCATTCATTTAATGAAAGCCCCCTGTTCAGCAGAGATCAAATTAGGAAGTAGAGCAGACAACCTGGTGTTTATTAGTTTAGATATGATATTGCTTTGGAAAGTAGTCATACTGATTGTTCTATAGTCTTTCCAACACTTAAGAGCCTCCACTTTAGGAATCAAGCACAAGACAGTAGCATATAAACCCATAGGAAAAGAGCCATCTTTGAATAAATCCATGATAGCAGCACATAAGTCCTCCCTAATAATTGCCCAACAATATTTAAAGAATTTTCCATTAAAGCCATCTGGCCCAACAACAACATTAGGGCTAAGATTTTTAATGATATCATAAATTTCAGTGTCATCAGGCAGCCTCATTAGCATATCAACATCAACATCAGAGACCAGTTTAGGTATGTAGTCTTCCAACATATTAGGATACCAAGGATTAGGCAAATCAGAAATTAGGGTTTTGAAGTGATTAACTGCAGATTCTCCAATAGCCTTCTCATCCTTTTCCCATTTATTGTTAATCCATATTCGAGAGATCTTAGATCTCTTATGCTTTCTTATTACATAATTGTGAAAGAAAGCAATATTTCTTTCACCCTCTCTGTACCAGTCAGTGTGAGACTTCTGAACCCAATAGTCTTCTTCTCTTGCAAGTAGCACAAGAAGATCGTCATTGGACCTTTTCAGTTTCTCTTTATCCTGAGTTGTATTAGAGCTGGGCACCTTGGATTCAAGATTAACAATTTTCTCCTCAAGTTGATTAATAGAATCAAAGATATTACCTACTGTTTTATTCCACACTTTAAGGTTGGCTTTTAGGTGCTTTAACTTGAACCTGAAGTTGTAGATAAGAGCCCCATTATACTCAACATCCCAACAACCCTCCACAAAGCTATAGAACTCCTTGTGCCTGCACCACATAGTAAAAAACTTGAAAGCAGACAGCCTTTTTGTAGTAGATGTAGAGATTTTAATAAGTAAAGAGAGTGATCAGAACAAGATTTAAAAAGATGAGAGACAATAGTATCATCAAAGTAGGAAAGCCATTTATTGTTGATGAGAGCTCTCTCTAATCTCCTCCATTGCATTCCATTAGACCAGGTGTACTTGTTCCCAGTGAAGCCAACATCAATTAGGTTGTAGTCCAGTAGAAAAGCATTAAAGTCATCCATGCTAGCTGAGAAATTAGTTGAGCAATGTAATTGTTCATCACGATAGGCTATAGTGTTGAAGTCACCACACATGATCTATTCTTTTCCATCCTCCTCCACCTTTCTCAGGTTATCCCAAAGGAGCCTTCACAGACTCCTAGTGCATTCAGCGTAGATGACAGTGACTAAGAAATCCTTAGGAAAAGAGATATACTTGACCTTTAAATGCATTAATGCTGATATCTACCATGAAATCCTCGATCCACATTACCCATAATTTGTTACTGATGTTGCTAGTATAACCCTGAAAACCAAGCTTCTTGGAGACTGTTTCAAATCTGAGATACACTGACCATGGGTTCTTGAAGGGCTAGAAAGTTTAAATTTTTCAACCTCTTGATTGATTTGATTCTTTCTTGAGTAAGATTATTCCCAATACCGCGAATATTCCAATTTAAGATGGAAATAGTCATTTGGCATGTTTGTTGTTTTTTGCAGCATTTTTGTGCTGCAAGAGTTTGGAGGATATGATCCCCCTTGTGTTTAGAGTTTTGAATTTCTTAATCTTCTTCACATCAGTCTTCTTACCAATGATGGTTTGTTTGTAAACAGGAGAAAGAGGGAGGCTTCCAATGGTATGTTTAGATGGTGAAGAGTTAGATAACGGAGGTATCAGTGTAGAACTATCTTTTTGGTTGCTGACTTCCATGTCCAACATATGGAGAGCTCCAATCAATTCATTGATGTCTAGTCCCAGAGGTGGGATCTCTAACTTTTCTATATTATTATTTTGTTCCATATTTTCAGTAGAATCAATCTTTGCATCAACAATAATTGATTTCAATTTGTGACCATCATCCTTTAGTTGAAATGCAAGAATTAATGAGTCACTTATCTGAGTTGGGTTGGAGGATGTAGCCTTAACAACAGACTTCCTTTGAGTATCTTTTTTACAATCTTTATCTGAATGGCCCAGGTGAGAACATCCTTTACAATATTCAGGGTGTTTGTTGTAAACCAGATCTTGCCAAAAATTGTAGGAACCAAAGACCACTTTAATTCTTTTAGGCAGGATCTTGGAAACATCCATGACAATCCATATTCTGCGATAGTTTTGTCAGACACTATTCTTAGCTGGTACCCAAACATTAAGAGGAGTCCCTAGAGATTTTGCGATCTCCATGATAGTAGCTTCGCAATACATGAACTCGGGGAGATTTGGTAACTCTATGTAGACTGGAGTATCTAGATTCTTCGCAATACTCCTCCTTGAATCTAAAGCTTTCCAAGAAAGCCTGGACTGTACAGTAGCTAGGTTTCCCATTTGCAAACTTGCTGACCAGGGTATACTTTGAATTCTGACGAAGAAAAACCAAATCTTCCTCCTTGAAATGAATTTCCACATGATCATTATCTCATGATCTCTTTATATTTCTATGAATTGAATTGCCAGAATTGTTTCTAAACAAATCAGCATAGGATTTCTTTGTTGCTGTTTCTTGTGTCTTGCTTATTGCAGGTTCATACATGAGATTATCCTTGATCTTTGTCTGATCATGGAGCGGATCAGCAACGGAAGTGGGCATCTAGGCCAGCAGGCCGATGAAACGAAAATGACCACTCGCCTTCCTCCATGAATCAGAGAAAAATTCAACTAGAAGAATGAGAAGAACTTAGAATAAGTTTCATTTTTTGGACAATTCTTGATATTGTAACTAACTTTTCCAACCCACCAAATAATAGTTTTTACTTTAATTATCCATAGACTTTATAAATAAATAGTAAAAGATTTGATAGGGTGAGAATGTTTAACAAAATACTAAGTGTAGATGATTTTATTCTTTATAATTTTCTATGTATGCATTTAATTGTTTTTAAAAATTAATAATAGTTATAAAAATAAACCCGACCATACTAAATGTTATCATAAGTAATCATGTTTGTCCTTGATTATTAAAACTAGTTAATGATTTGTAGCAATGGACACATAAACAATACAAATCGACAAACTCGATAACACGTATGCAATATCTTATGAAACCTAAATCACCAGGATGAGATATGATTGCTGCGAAATTCTTTTTTATATAATGACACATTTTGAAATCTTACATGATCAAGGATACTACTATGTTTGTAGTCATGTAGACCAGACCAAAACAACGAAGAATATTACACTCACACCATTTATAATGTCACGAAATGACCACATTTTAACAAACATTAATTCATCTTGAAGTTTTTTAAATTTATATCTTTTTTTAATTTCGACTTTCAAACCATTGAATCTAATTTTTAAACCATTCATCTACTTCTTCCAATTTCCCTACGGTTTAATATTATATTAATGTTGATAGTAATTCCTTTTCTTTTTGTAAAATAAATTAAAAATATAATCACATTTTTGAAACAATATATATATATATATATATATATATTAAAACATCAGCATTAAACATCTGTAAAATAGCTTATAATTTCATAAAAAATATGCTACATTAAATTAGTTACAAAAATAATTTTGACTTTTCAATGGTTATATATATATATATATATATATATATATATATATATATAAAAGGTTTTTCATTAACGGCTTTGTTTTATAAAATTTAAAATAAAAAGTAAAATTCGGATTTGTTTGTTTTATAAATTAAAATTAAATGATATAAAATTTTATTAAAATAAATTGAAGTGAATATATTATTTTTAGTTTGATATAAAAAACTAGATTTCATAATTTACAATTAATTAGGTTTAGATTGAGTCACGGGAGTGATTTTAGGGTTTCGAATTAGAGGAAGATACCATAGATGGGTCGGTTTTGATCTTGGGTTTGGGTTCGATTTGGGCCATTTCTCTTTCTTTGTTTCAGTCTTGTATTGTTGGGCCCTTTCGCGAATCTGATTGTATTTTTTGTTTTGCATTTAATAAATCAGTTTTTTTTGAAAAAAAAAAAATTACAATTAATTTAACCCTACACAAAAATGAACTTTTTAAAGTCATTAGTTTTGAAGAGTAGATTTTATTGATAAACAAATTTATATAATTGAATAAACAGTAGTTAAAGGTCAACAAAAGCATGCTTAGTAAACAAGAAGGCGCCTGTAGCTCAGTGGATAGAGCGTCTGTTTCCTAAGCAGAAGGTCGTAGGTTCGACCCCTATCTGGCGCGCTTTGTAATCGGGAAATATATATTTTGTTTTCACTACCAAATATATAAAAGATTGATTTGATGATGTTTTTTAATATATTTTAGTTTTGAAATGGTTAAATGAACGTCACAACCGGAAATTTTCTTTTCACGATAAAAAAACATCTATAATTTCATTTGTACATCCATTCCAATTGTGCGGTGGGTCGGGTTAGAATGGAACAAGTTAATATTCATCATCATTCTTTTATTTTTTGTCTTACAATTCTTGGCAAACTTTATACTCGACAACCTTCTAAGTTGGGGTCTAAATACTCCACCATATTGTGGCTTGTGCAATTCCGACTCTGAAACTATTGCTCATATCCTCTATGACTGTAGTTTCATACAGAGTCTTTTGAACTATGATAGCTCAAAGTTGGGATTTCTGAATAACTCTCGATCCTGGCAATCTTAGGTTTGTGAGGCGTCAAACTTGTATTATTCTCGAAATTGTCATCTTTGGCATTCTTGCTTCGGCACGGTCATTTACCATGTCTGGAGGGAGAGAAATACAAGCATTTTGGACCCCCTTGTGTCATTGCCTCTACGGTTTCTTACCGTATTTTCTCGGATTTCCGGTTCAGATTTGCTTGTCTTTTGCATATCCTTTTTTTCTCATTGTTAGCCTCGTTCGCAGCCCACAACTGTTGTTTGCTTCTTTGTATATGTTGTCTTCCCTTTTCTGGACGAATTTTCATGTACTTTTGTTATTCTATATCCCAGTCTCCCTCAATATTGAAACGTGTAACTTAGTTTACATTGATTTTATTTTAAATTCTCATGTATTCCTTCAGGGTATGCCCTTGCCCTAGGTTTTTGTACGAATTTTATTTACTTTAATTTAATAAGTTTTACACCAAGAAAAAGATATGAGTTCCGTTGATTTGGTATGAAAACTAAGCTTGTGTTTAAGTCGTCATCTTTTAAATTTTCATTTGTTTTCTTTAACAAGAGAGAACGGTTTTTTTCATGTAACAGTAATAGTTTAGAACTCCGACGGGATTTTATGCTTATTGGCATGAAAACCACTACACTTTACTATATAACTCAATTTTTTTTTGAGTCTATTCTTAAACTTTTTTCTCTCAAGATTTCTATTTTTTTGGGTTTTTATGATATCAAGATTTGTTGGTTCCTTCTCGGTGGTTATTTCCACATTCAGCTTTGTTTTGGTTTTATTCCCGTTCGCCATTGAGGAATATCGCGATATGTCGACATCAGCCTATTGTTTCTTTCATAAAGTTTATTTTTTGTGTGTTGGAATATTTATGGATCAGTATGCTAAATATATATTTAGTCACCGTCATAAGGTAGTCAAATAATACAAATAATCGGATTAATTATTTTATGTAATTAATTTTGTATTTGACATATAGATGAAAATAACGTAATGGACTTATAAGTGTGGTAACCGGGTTAAATATGGACAACGTGAAGGATTGTGCCCAAATATCAAAACTTGAGTCTAAACTAATAAATTAGAGAGTAAATTGATAGATTCAGTTTACGTGGTTGTGGTTCATAATCACAAGACGATATATGTTAAATAGCCTATACAACTTGAAGTCCAAATCGTATAACCTATATAAGAATGACGTATGGTTTATTAATCATTCAATCAGACCCTAACAAACAACTATTCAACGTCTTTTTTTTATTGGAAACACTAACGACCTTTCGCATGTATCTCTAGAACAGGTCTTGAAGTCTATTGAAGAGCTGTAGAATACCGAAGACTGAACTAATGGGTAACAATAACATGCAAAACAATAAGTGCATGCTCTATTTATTCTGTAGTAAAAACATAAGATAGTTTATTATTTTTTGCGTATTTGATAAAGTGATTGATGATTCATTCAATATTCATTAATTAGTATCAAAGAAATGAAATCCTCTTATGATTCGTAGGATAAACAATTGCAAATATATTATGAAATCATGTATGTTTTTCGTACTGTATCTATTCTATTGAAATTAAATATTTAACTGAATTGGTTAGGGCATGGATTTATGATTTGTATGAAAGCATGAATACAGTGGTTCGTTCTTGTTAAAAGAATGATTTTATGTTTAATATTTTTTGCATAAATTACTGGTTGTGATTAATTTTAGACTATTCAATAAATTAAGAGCTTGTTTGATGGTTGGAATTATTCTCCCCAAATTGGCATCAAATAGTCCCTAATTGTTAAACAACAAAGAGAGAAGTAGCCGCAAGAGGCGGCTAGGATTTTTTGTTTATTAGAAAATGTTCCTTTTTGTATTGAACTGTTTTTTTTATATTAATAAACCCAAGTAAGACTCTCAATATATAGACAACTTAGAGGCCTATACAAAGAAACTTAATACACTGAATATTCTAACAATATCTAAACATGATAAACATTTTTAATACTATGCAGCGTGAATGTGTTACATGCTAGCGCACTAGAAACATGTTATTGCGTGAATATTCTAACACTCCCCCTAAAGTTGTGTAGTGGGATCACCAATACCCAACTTGGATAAAACTGATTCGAATGTTCTTGCAACAACCGCTTTTGTCAGGATGTCTGCCAGTTGGTCTTCAGATCTAACAAACGGAAGTTCGACTGTCCCATCTTCAATATTTTCTTTTATGAAGTGCCTATCTATTTCAACGTGCTTTGTTCTATCGTGCTGTACCGGGTTCTCTGAAATCTTAATCGCAGCTTTATTATCGCACATTAACTGAGTTGGACACTTTAGAGGGGATCCGATTTCTTTCATTATCTTCTTTAACAAAAGTATCTCGGTAATCCCCTTAACGATTCCTCTAAATTTTGATTTAGCACTTGACAGTGATACTATTTTATGTTTTTTACTCCTCCAAGCCACCGAGTTACCTCCAAGAAGAGTAAAGTAGCCAACAGTTGACCGCTTGTCGTTAGGATTCCCTCCTCAATCAGCATATGTGAATACTTCAGCATCAAGGTGTCCATTTTTTGTTAAAATTATTCCTCTTCCTGGTGTGCTTTTGAGATATCGAATCATCCTCATAACTACCTCCATATGGTGTTCCCGAGGATGATGCATGAACTGGCTAACTACTCCCACCGCGTATGCAATGTCGGGTCGAGTGTGAGCCATGTAAATCAATTTTCCCACCAACCTTTGGTACCTTTCTTTACTCGCTGGTCCGGTCCCTTCAATTATCTTTAGTTTGTGGTTCACAACCATAAGAGTGTTATTTGGTTTGCAATCCACTATGCCAACTTCAGTTAATAAATCCAATATATATTTCCGTTGGGAGATATAAATTCCTCCTCTTGACCTAAGAACCTCGATTCCTAGGAAATACTTCAATCCCCCAAGGTCTTTCATTTTGAACTCCTTGAAGAGGTTTTTCCTAAGAGAGCTAATTTCTTCTTCGTCATTCCCCGTTATAATCATATCGTCGACATATATTATAAGACAAGTGAACAATTCTCCTCTCCTTTTGTAAAACAAGGTATGATCCCTATTACTCCGTTTGTAGCTATACTGCTTCATTGCCATTGTAAATCTCCCAAACCAAGCACGAGGAGACTGTTTGAGCCCATATAATGGCCTTTTCACTTTACATACCTCATTTTCTTGAAAACCATCAGAGAACCCTGGTGGGGGTTCCATATATACCTCTTATTCCAAGTCTCCATGTAAGAAAGCATTCTTTACATCAAATTGATGAAGAGGCCAATCTTTATTCCCGGCTATTGAAAGTAAAACTCTGATAGTGTCAATCTTTGCAACCAGAGAGAACGTTTCTGAGTAGTCTATACCATATTTTTGTGTATATCCTTTGGC
The DNA here is from genome assembly GCA_036936605.1 of Limnanthes douglasii subsp. nivea. NCBI lineage: Eukaryota > Viridiplantae > Streptophyta > Magnoliopsida > Brassicales > Limnanthaceae > Limnanthes > Limnanthes douglasii. The sequence continues at coordinate 203,063,571 of JAUPFV010000001.1, read as the reverse complement.
AACCAATCTTGCCTTATATCGCTCAATGGTGCCATCAGATTTATATTTTATATTAAACACCCATCTACACCTGACTGCTTCTTCCCTTGTGGTAACACACAATTCTCCCATGTACCATTCCTTTTTAGAGCTTCAATTTCGGTATTCATTGTCTCATGCCATTCAGTCATATTCTTAGCTTCTTGAGCTGTTTTAGGGATTTGTTCAGAGAGAATAGTAGCTGAAAGCGCCTTTGCAATCTTCGTCATTCCTTTCCTGTCCATTTTTACCGGATATGTAGAAGCACGAGGAACGTGTTCTGGTGAATACCGGTCAGGAGGAACCCCTCTATTTTTTCTTTGGGGAAGAACCAGAGTTTGAGTTTCAACAAATGAACTTCCTGAAATGTCATGGTCAGTAGAATTTTGTGAATTATGACATTGTAAATTGTTTACCTCTTGATGGATATTTTCTTCGGCTGATTCGCTGGTAGTATCCATGGCATTTATTTCTTGTTGGACATTATCTTCGGGAGAATCATTGGTGGTAAGAACTGCCTCGTCAGTCTCCTTTATGTTGGAACAAGCGTGTTCGGTGGCGCCATCTATCGACTCTGTCGGCACATCCTCAAAGTAGCTTTCATATAGAACCCAGTCGAGTGATTCACTTACTTTCTCCCCCTGAGCACGAGATTGGTGGTAAAAAAAATAATCGGATTCTAAGAAGTCACAGTCTATGGTGACATGGATTCGACGAGTAACCGGATTGTAACACCGATTACCCATTTGATGGACACCGTACCCAACGAATACACACTTTTCAGCACACGGATTAAGTTTGTTTTGACTAGTTTTAGGGATATGAACAAACACCGAACAACCAAAGACACGAGGTGGTAAGGTCATAACAGATGGAATTGTAACTTGGGTGGCAAGCACTTTTAATGGAGTTTTATTTCCTAGACATCGGGTTGGTAGACGATTTGCAAGATGCGTGGCTGTAACAAGAGCTTCTGGCCAAAGAGAATGAGGAACTCTAGATTCAATCATAATAGCACGAGTTTTTCCAAGTAAAGTACGATTTTTTCGTTCTGAAGTATCGTTTTGTTGAGGTGTATAGACAAGTGGTTTGATAGATAAGACCATTTGTTTTGAAAAAATTATGCATTGTTTGGTTGACAAACTCTATTCCATTATCAGAACGAAGAATCTGTATTTTTTTTTCAAATTAAGTCAAAATTATTTTGTAAAAACAAACAAATATTTCTGGTACTTCCGATTTATGATTCATGAAGTATATCCAAGTCATTCTTGTGAAATCACCCACAAATAAAACAAAGTATCTGATTTGATTGTTAGTGGAATTTGGTGTTGGACCCCAAACATCAAAATGGATTAGCGAAAAAACATAATCAACTCTAGTATTACTTTGATTAAATGAGACCCTACGATTTTTTGCAAAAATGCAGGTTTCACATTTCTCATGAATGAAATTATTCAAAAAAAAGACTAGGAAACAAAACTTTTAAGATAGCTAAAAGAAGGATGACCAAGTCGCCGGTGCCATAACCAAAGTTTCCTTTCGGTTATTCCGTGAGAAAGCATGACATGTCCCTTATGAACTACCTCATCAAAATAATAGAGACCTCCTTGTTCGGTACCACGCCCAATGATCTCCTTCGTATGAATGTCCTGTAAAATGCAAAAAATGGATACATAAGAACCACACAGTTGAGTTGTTTTGTCACTTGATTAACATATAATAACTTTAAGGATAGTGAAGGAATGTAGAGGCAGTTTTTAATTTCTATTTTTTCCGAAAAAATAATTGAACCTCCCCCTTTGACTTCACAAATTTCTCCACTAGCAGTCTCAATATGGGACTTCTTTGGAGATGAAATGTCACCAAAGTATTTAGGATCATAGGACATGGTGTCCGTAGCCCCGCAATTAAAGATCCAATTGATTGATTTCTCAAACCCTTTACCTCCAAGTTTTTCATAAGAGTTCGTCGCCATTCCTCCAAAACCAGTGCCACTTCCTTGATCATTTTTAGTCGGATCTTCACAGCCACTTGTAGACGAAGCCCGTTTGACATTAGATCTGAAACACTAGTTATTTTTCTCCTTATGACCGTCCTCCCACCATTCTGGATAGCCAACCAACTGGAAACATGTCTCTTTAGTGTGTTTCTTCATCCCACAATGAGTGCAATACAACTTGGATTTATCTTCTTTCTCTTTGGATCAGAATTTAAACCTCTGTGCAGAATCTTTAGCAGCCAAACCCATTCCAATTTCAATCGAGTCACTATCAGAAGAACTTGATTTTAGTATATTAAGCCCGACCACTTCCCTTCGTATTGTAGCATATGCTGTTTCCACGGAAAGAAGATGATCTTTTTTCAGGATATCTCTCTTGACTGGTTCCAACTTGTCATTAATCGCCATTAGCAATTGAGAGAGTATTTGTTCTTGAGTCTTCTTATTGTAGATCTGAATATCTTCTGGGTCTTTCATAGGGTTCGGATCTCGCCTATCTATAGACATCCAGATGTTCTACAGTTTGTTCCACACGTCTTCTAGTGTATCAGACCCTTGCCTTCATGAATTAGCCCTCTTATGAAGGTCAAACACCTGTAACGAATCTGTACCAGAATCGTATGTGGTGGCTAACCCATCCTAGAGGGCTTTTGCAGTGGGATATTGCGAGACATTATTCACCAAGATGGATTCAAGATTCTGGATAATCCACGTGAAAACACATTGATCATCTTGTTCCCACCTTGTATATGTGTTTTCAGTTTTGGATGGAGGTGTCGGCTCCCCTGTAATGTGAGAACCTCTCCCCCTTCCCCCAATTTCTTTCTTCATCAGGTTTGCCCATAGGGCATAGTTGTCACCACCGAGTTTAATCCCTAGGGATAAATTCTCGGGGTTAGTTGTTTGTTGTTGTGTTCCGAGACCATTTCTCAGAATGGCAGCAATCTGCATTGTTAATTCATCAGGGATTTAACTGACCACGAATTCATTTCCAGCCATCTTTATTGAGGATGTTCAAAATTCCCAGAATCACATGTACTCTGATACCATGTTAAATAACAAAGAGAGAAGTAGCCGCAGGAGGCGGCTAGGGTTTTGTGTTTATTAGAAAATGTTCCTTTTTGTATGAACTATTTTTTTTATATTAGTAAACCCAAGTAAGGCTCTCAATATATAGAGAACTTAGAGGCTTATACAAGGAAACTTAATACATTGAATATTCTAACAGTATCTAAACATGACAAATTTTTTTAATAATATGCAGCGTGAATGTGTTACATGCTAGCGCACTAAAACATGTTATTGCGTGAATATTCTAACACTAATTTAGCAAATCGATTCCAAAATATTAGGGGCATTGGCGTATCGATGGCTTAAACTGGTGATGTTAATGTTGGTGAAAGGTTATCAATCGATGTTCATCGTGGCCAGCGAACTACGGGTGTTGTGGATGAGTGTCATGACTTACGAGGTAATTTAAAAACCCACTACTATCGTGATGACAGTAACAAAGGGTTGATAGCTAGGCAAATACATAGTGATAGTTGAAAGCTGAAAACTATGGAAAATAAAGTTTCTTTTTGTTAGTTGATGGTGAGAGAATGAGAAGAAGATAACTTTGAAGCATAATCTGAGCTGGGTTACTAGATTTTGGAAGAACACTAGTAGTTCTATGAATTTATCTAAGTGCATATTTATTTGTTATCTTTTATATTTGTAACTTATTTCAAATTTTCATTTGTAGCAATACTGAAGTCTCATCTGCATCATTTGTAGGATGCTAAGGTCACATTTAAGAAACTGCACCGATAGGATGAAAAGAATTGGTCCAACGTATTTCACAAATGTTTTACTCCTAATAACTTAGTTCAGAGTCACCTTTGGAAAACCGATTCTGAACGTGATCTATCTTGAGAACAATTCATTAGTCATCATTGTCCCGCAGTCATCCTTAACAGGATTAAAGCTGCAGATGGCAATGTGTTTCTTCTGAAAAATACTAAAGCCTCCAACCATCGGGTAAAGAAGGATGAGGCCGCCAAGCAAGGTTCCAAGAAAAACATTATTGGTGTTGAGGCTGTGAAATAGTCGGATGAGTATTTTCTAGTAACTATCGATACTAATATCGAAGAGGGTGATAAACCCATAAAGATACATGTCTTGAAGAAGAAAAATACACACAAGAGAATTAAACATAGCAGCGAGAAGAAGATAATTCCAAAGAAAATGATGGAAGAGACTCCGAGTGTGGGAGTTCAGAAGAAGATGACCCTAATGGGAAAGAGCCCGAAGGAAAATTAATTCATATATCTGTTATTATTGTGTTTAAGTCATTGGCATTAACAAAGTATTTCGTCGTAATTTATTTGGATTTCGATCAGTCATTGGTGTACCCAAGGAATTTGTATTTGGTATAATATCAATGAATTATGTATATTTTATTCCCTTCAAATTCCTTCTTTTCGAACGTAATTATCATAGTCAATTTACCCACTCCTTCGAATTCAACCCATTAAAATTTTATTTATTCAAAGGAAATAAATTATTTAATCCAACTATCGTTTATATTAATTACACAACCATTCGAAAGAATTCCATTTGAAGACATTCACAGTGTTTGTGTTCGGATTTCCATCTCTTAAAACTTTTAATCGTGACTAACTAATGCTGGATCCTTTTCACATGACCAACTAATGTTTGAACTTTTTCAATATGAACACAACGACATATAAAGTAAAAAAAAAAAATTAACAATAATTATGAAAGGCAAACTATGATAAATTACAAGTGGTTCGGATAGCTCATTAAAAATCCCCAAGCCACTAGGGTAAGAAAGAGTATGTTCCCAAATGTTTACACAGATTTCTAGAAAACGAGTGATCGTTTTAAAATCATTCAAGATAAAGCTTCAAATTATTAATATTCCATGAGTGTCGTAAATGGTTGCCCTCTTGATCCACCAGTCGATAGGTTCCAGGCTTAATTCGTTCAATAATAAAATATGGCCCTTCCCAAGTAGGCGCCAACTTTCATAACCTTTTTTCATTAGTGTGTAAGATTACCTTCTTTAGAACTCTATCCCCCACTCCTTCAGACTTTATACGCATATCTACTTCTCATTAAGGTTTGATAACTAACAGATAATATGAGCTCTCATTCCTTTTTCCTCAATCAAAACTAATTCAACTCTCTTGGTTATATTATTATCTTCTTCTGAATAATTTTCAATTCAGAACGATATGAGAATAGATTCGACCGGTGTTACCACATCCATTTCATATACTAAATAAAAATGGGATTCATGGTTGCAATTCGGGAGTATTATGGTAAGCCCAGAATATATCTCGTAAATAATTCAGCCAATTTCCTGTTGCCCCTTCTAAATGTTTCTTTAGACATGATAGTCTTGTTGACAACCTCCACTTTCCATTAGGTTGAGGGTGGAAAGTTGAAGAGAAATACTATGAAATTCCTCGGGATGTATAAAAAGCTTCCATATCTATATTCTCGAACTTTAGCTTCTTAGCAAACCATAGGAAATATCCCTCTAGTAATGAATTCTTTAATCTCATATCTCTAATTTTTATTCGTGGTAATCGAAACTTACAAAGTTCCTCGGTACTTGTTCTAACTTCAAAGCTTGTTGATATCAAAGGACACTCTTGTATCAAAATCTATGGGTATATTAAGTGTAAGCAAGCATGGGCATGGAATCATTCATCGAATTCTCAGCTCGGGTCACATGTTCGTACTCGACACATTTGAAGAAAAATTATATCTCCTTATATACACCAAATAATCTTTTCTAGCCTCGAATTTTCCCTTTGACTAATGTATAATTAATTTTGAATCGATTATTAAACGAACTCTTTTGGCACCACAAATTTGAACAAGTCTTTACCGTGCTAATGTTGCCTCGTAGTATGCTTCATCATTTGATGCCTTGAAACTGAAGTGCATTTCTTGGTACATTAAATTTCTAAAGGGAGATAGTAAGAAAATTCCTTCCTTATAATCTGACATACTAAACCCACGATCTGTTTGAACTATCCATTCTTTTGTGGAATTTTCAATAATTGATTCAATATGGGGTCATTCCGAATGAAATTTAAACAGAAAGTCTGCTACAGTTTGTGCCTTAATAATAATTCAAAGAGAAAAGTCAATATCATAAACTCCCAATTAAACTAACGACTTAGTCATTCAAACCATCACATCCGGTCTTTATAAGATATTTTTAAGTGGGAACAAAGTTCGAACGATAATTGAATAAGCTTGATAATATGATATCATCTTTCGGGCCGCTAATACTAAAGCTAAATCCAAATGATCCAAGTTTAAGTACCTTTTTTAGGCATCAAACAAACTTTTTCTTATATAATAAATGGGTCGCGGATAACCATCAACTTCCCGAACCAAAACCGCGCTTACTGCATAATTAGATGCTGTTAAGTAAATTTACAGCTTCTCACCCCCTATTCGTTTGGTTAATATCTTCGGAGATGAAAAGTGCTCTATGATTTTATTAAATTCCTCATCGTACTTCGAGTGCAATTAAACTTCTTAGAATTTTTTTACAACTTGGAAAAAGGACGCACACTTACCAAACGATATCGATATAGACCTATTTAGAGTAACCAATATTTTGGTTAGTATTTGAACTTCTTTGGAAGATCTCAATGGGTCCATAGCAAGTAAAGAAATTAATTGTATCAGATCAGGCTAGATGCTCTTTTCACTAATAATATACCATAAGACCTTTCCAGGTAGTACTCCAGATGTACATTTATCTAGGTACAACTTCAAGTTGATGGCTTCCAAGTTGGAGAAATTTTCTGTTAAATCGGATAAATGATCCTCATCTTTCATTCTTTTTACTAGCATATCATCAATGTAAACCGCAATATTTCTTCCAATCTGGGTAGCGAAGGTTTTATTCACCAAACGTTAGTAAGTGGCCCAACATTCTTTGAACCGAAGGGAATGAGCGTATAGAAGTGGAGGCCCTTTCATGTGATGGATGTAGTGATATTTTGGTCATTCATATCCATCTGTATATGGTTATACCCTGCAAACGCATCCATAAATGATAATAACGTATTACCAAAAGTAGAACCTATCAGTTGATCAATTCAGGGACAAAAAATGGGTCTTTTGGCATGTCCGGTTGAGGTCTGTAAAATAGACACACATAACACTACTTTACATTATTCTTCTTAACAAGTATCGGGTTCGCTGTACATACCGAGTATTGAGATTCTCGAATATTCCCTACTTTTATCAACCGCTCTACTTCTACAATAGTTTCAGATTTTTGCACATAAAATACCCTTCGTTTCTTTATAACAGGACATATATTAGGTCGTATTGCCAACTTATGGAAAATGATGTTTGCAAGAACACCAATTACACTCTCAGTATACTAAGAAAATACATGCAAACTATTCGATAGAAAGGATAACAAATGTTCCCTCACTATTGGTGGCAATCTGGCTCCTATCCCGACACACCTTCCATCAAGAAAGGTGTACAAGTCAACATCTTCATCAGGAATAACTGAGTTATGAGTCTCCCTTGGATCATATACCTTTCTAGATTCCTTAGAATACTCTAATAATTGCTATTCTTTCTTGGTTTCTACATTGTGTAATATTTTAGGAGCCAAAACGATGACATAACATTCTCTAGATACTCTTTGGCTACTTCGAAAAACTCTGACCTGGCCTCCCACAACATATTTCAAATATTGATGTACTTTATAAGCAAAGGCGTGCATTCTTGATAACCAGGACCTGCCAAATATATACTTATACGAAGTTGGCCATCAACCACCACAAAGAGTACTCCAATTATCTTCTTAAAAAGATCTTTCCCAAAAAAGGTTTCACCTTCAAACTCTCCTACCACTTCTATAGTGTTCCCTGTAAATCCCAATATAGTTATTGTGTACTATTTTAGGAGCCAAATCAATGACATAACATTCTCTGGAAACTCTTTGGCTACTTCGAACAACTCCGAGTTGGACTCCCACAACATATTTCAAATATTGATGCACTTTGGAAGCAACGACGTATTTTTTTATGACTAGGACCTACTAAATATAAAATTATATGAAGTTTAACATCAACCACCACAAAGAGTACTCCAATTGTCTACTTAAAAAGATCTTTCTCAAGAAATATTTCACCTTCAAACTCTCCTACCACTTCTGCAGTGTTCCCCGTAAATCGCATTATGGTTCTGTTGGATCATACTATAACTAGAGGGTTTTTCATTTGCTTGTACTTGGATAAAAATATAATATTATATGAACTTTCTATTTCAATCAAAATCCTTTGAATTTTGATTCTCTCAATCACAACCTTAATTACCACCACATCATCATGTGGTCCACCAAATTCTCTTAAATCATCGCCATCGAACACAATAAATGAAATCAGATTCTGGTATAGATGAGTAGACATATTACCTTCTAATTTATTGGTCAAGCTCACTATTTGTATCTTTCGAGAACAACCCAAGGGGGCTGATATTGTATCCTGTCCAAAAATGGTTGCTGACTCAAAAAATTGACACACACCTTTGACATTTTCTTTCTTTTCAAGCTCACTTATCATTATTTGCTTTGAATCTTCATCAAATTCATTGTATGGTATGGAAATAAACATAACATTTTATTTTTTAGCTTCTATAGATTCCTTTAGAATTTTACTTTGAGTAGTAACTGGTGCTTGCAATCTATTACCCATTTGCGCTTTCAAGAATGTGGTTAACTTTCCATTCTAAAACAAAGTTTAAATTTCTTGCTTTAAAACAATACAATATTTTGTATCATGACCCACATTATTGTGGTATTTACGAAATCATGTATTTCGATTTTCCCTCAAAGTTTGAATCAGAGGTGGCCTTAGATACTGCACATAATTTTTTGTCTTGTAAAAAATGGCAGCAACACCCTCTGTTAATTCTGCGAAATGATCAGGTCAGAACCATTAATTCCCCATGGATCTATAGTGTTGCTGCTGACCTTGTAGATGTTGGTTCCCTCTAGGTCTAAAAGTATTTTGATTGGAATCCTTTGGACGATAACTAGAAGTTTTTGCTTGTTGTTGTGAACTTGAAGTACTATTCTTTTGTTAATATGGTAACTTTAGCCTCTTTGTTTCTTACACTGTCATTTACTTTTCAACTTGTGATAATAGTGTTCCAAAGGACATTGCTTTCTTTCTGGTCACATATCAGCCAATTCTCTACGAAGAAGCCCTTGTCTAAAAGCAGCTATAGCCACTTGTTCAAAACAATCTTGTAAACCATTCTTGGTTTCTACAAATCAAATGATGTACTCTTTCAAAATTTCTCCAATCAATTGAATGCATTGAATTATTATGTATTCATTTAATCTTATGTCTTTATTTCCCACCAATTGTTCTTGGAAAACTATCCAAAATATGGCAAAATTCTTGATCGGCCCTTGAGGAAGCCGATTAAACCATCTCAAAGCACTATCTTTGAAATTTTGGGGAAAATGTCGACACAAAAACTTGTCACCGTCATCAAAATTCATCATGAAATGTTTATAACTGTTCAAGGTGGTTGTACGAATCCTTACTCCCATCAGACTTCTTATTTTTGAAACATCGAATTGTTTGGGAAGACGACTAGAAAAGATATCCACAAACAAAGGGGACTGTCTCAAGTTATGGTTCTATGCATTTTAGTCCACCTGAGTGTTTCAATAATCAAATCAAAGATTATTTTAGCCTTCTTATTTCATAATTATTAAATAAAATAAGGGTTATGCCATAGTTTTAAAAGGCGACGCCGCGACCCCGCCGCAGCCCGAGGCGCTGAAATAGGAGGCTGCAGCGCCTCATGTCAAGGCGAGGCCCCCTGATAGATAAGGCGCTCACCGCGGCGGCGCCTCAACACTGTGGCGAGGCGCCATAAGGCCCTTTTAAGACAGCGCCTTATCGATCAAACTCAAACAAACTAACAAATTCCTCTTTTGAAAATCTTTTAAAAGCATGTAACTCATCTTTTCAACTCCCTAGTTTTTTTTATTATAAACTTAAATTTAAAAAATAATTACTGCCAAACCATTTCCTATTATTATTTAAACTTTTCAAAATTATAAGAATTGAATCTCTAATTAATACGTCCCAAAAGAAAAATATAATTCATCAAGTGAACCTCTATCTTCACTTGCCTATAATCTTATCTTAACTAGTCTATACCTTTATATACTCAAAAATTTATACATAAGTATTATTTTTCATGGACGGAAAGGCGAGCGCCGCAACCCTCGCCACGACTCCGCGATACTCAGACCGCTTATCGCCACGAGGCGCCACACGCCATTAAAAACTATGGGATATGCTTATGAATCATATATCAAAGCGTTATTCTGATTGTTTACGTTAGAATAATGAGTTTTTTCATGATATTGAGAAGAATATTAAAAGCAACATGGAAGAAGGTCATACATGGATTATATGGTAATCTATCGAAGTATCGTTTGAAGTTTAATCAGAATCGCTTATGGTTGTTGATATTTTGAACTACATATATACTTATGGTAGTTGGCAAATTAAATGTTTCCCTTGTTGTTATGCTTGTGCTACTATATTTAGTATTCAAGGAAATCCTTCGGCATATGTGTGCGACTATATTTAGTATTCAAATAAACCCTTCTTGTTCAAATAAATTTCCTATTATTCTTTCATCTATCTTGAAAATGAGAATTAGAATACCTAAGAACAAACCGAAGTACCTATGAAAAAATACATAAAATAATGTATATTTGTTTTTTAATTTTATATGTTATTTTTATCTCGTCTCTATGATTTTTTATTAAATGTCTTGAAATTAGATATTTTTTAGCAATGAAAGTAAACATTTGTTAATTAGATGAAAAATTACGTTATAATGGGTTGCAGAAATAGAAAGTTGTTATGAAAATAATACTAGTGTAATTGGTTACAAAATAAAGTTATAAGCGGTTGCGTTAATAGGTTTTAATAGTTTGAAAGCAATAATTTTGGTTGCGTAAATAAACATTTGTTTTGAAAATACAATTATAATAGACATCGCGTGAATTTACATTATAAATTGTTGCAGTTGTGAAATAAAAATATGTAAATAATCGGTAAAAATAATATTAATACTCCAAATAAAAAGTGTAGTTAGTTACATAATTTTTTATAAAAAATTATATTTAAGAAATAAATCAAACATTTTATGCTATTGTTTGATGCAAGATGTCCTTGCCAATAGATGTGAAGTAGATTGATTATTTTTCCGTTTTCAACATGATCTTCAAATATAATACTTGATTCCAACACTTCGTTAATTTGTTTATTGGTTTTTGTTTCTAGTTCTTCAATTCGTTTAGTAACGTGTCTGTCTAGATGTATATATTCTTACTGCAAAATAAAAGAAATAAAGTTTTTCAAAATGTGATTCTGTAATTACGTGCAATCGTGTTGTAATTAGGTACAGAATAGAAACTTGTTCTCGAAACTGACTGTAACTTGTGTGCGTAATAACGTTGATTTTTTTTGAGGAAATATCTTTTAGTTTGAAAACGGAAACGAAACTAGATCTGGAAACTTACTGTCATTTGGTTGCTTAATTATGTTCACCGAGGTTGTAAAAAACATTCGCTTAAAACCTTTAAACAGTCATACAAGTAGTTCATAGGTTACTAATTGTAATTTTAGTTTCTTAAAAATATATACAAATCATCAAAAGCAAACATAACGGTTCTTAGGTTTAGTATATAATTACACACATATCAATTGAAAACTCAAAGAAGAAAATAAGTAAATTAATCGTGAAAATCTAATTTAGTAAGTATTTTATGTTGAACTTTTTGTGATTTCAAATTTGCTACATAAATCTATAATCTGAGAGATTTGTAAGTTTCCATTTGAGATAGGAAGAAAAAGTCACGAGTTAAAAGAAGGGAGATAAGTTATTTGATTTTCTTTCTACCCTATGGGTATGCTAGAAAGTTTTTATGTTACATATACTTATCGATAAAATTAAAAAATCTAAGATGATTATTTGTACTTTTAATCTTTCATAAATGGTTATTGGTAACTTACCTATATAAAATTTTATTTATAAAACATTCGGTAACTATAGAACATCATATATATATATATATATATATATATAATTATTATTAAAATAATATAATATATTTACATAAATTGAATATTTTGATTTTTTAAATATAACTATTTATGTATAATGATAATAATTATTATTTTTGAAATAAAGTAAAAAACTAACGTATTTTTTTAAATATAATATATATACATATGATAATAATAATTATTATGCTATATTTTAAATAATATTATAAAATAAAATAAATGTTAAATATTCAAAAGCAAAAAGTATTTATTTGCTTTTTTTTAAAGTAACATGTTGGTAATTCTGTATAATTTGTTTGCGTTATTAAAATTAAATATATTAATTTTTAAAAATAAAATAAGATACAATAAAAAACTTAATAAAAAAAACTTTTTCAAATTATAAAAAATTAAATTGGAAAAGGAACATGATTGATAACTAATAAAATTTTATGCTACTTTCGACAGACATTAAGAACGGTTCTACAATGTGGAAGTTGTATGCATCAAATGCTTATAAAATTCTCTCAAGAGGAACAAATGAGATATGGATTAGGAAAGCGTGGACATAGATCATAGCGTTTGAAGACGAAACACTACTTTAGTATGCAATGTTTTGCTAAGATCTCGTCTCTCGTCTCTAAAGCGTGTTTGCCAACTATGCCTACCTACTCTCGATTATGTGATGCGCCTACTTTTGACTATATCGTTTTTATTGGAAAACGATATAGTCAAAAGTATTTCCGACGTATTTCGCCATTCGCACCGTACTTATATTGGAAAACCTCAATCCTACGATGACATAGTTTGTCCAATTTTTGGAGACAACGAAACCAAATTTGATGGTTTGATTCAAATTTGATCTATAAAGGAATTTCAGTTGCACCCTGCACCGATATCCAGATTGTTGATTCTTCTATTTATCTGATCCTACCATGTTGGTTTGGGAGGATCCACTAGAGGATGAGACCTTTTTTATTGGAATTCAATTAAAAAAATATACTAAAAATGAGCTTTAATAGTATAACGCAGCTCGGTGATGTCAAAGTTTTCTAACTCTAGCGACCATATGGACAGTCTTCCAAATATATTCGGGTTCTATAATATACTTTTCAAAAGAAAAAAAGTTTGGACTATTATGGTATGAGTCTAAATATAAGACCTTATCTTCATGGCTGCTACTAGCAAAAGCAAGGGAAGTTTTTATGACTGTAAGTACCAAACCTCAACATTTAATAGTGACTTATTAACATAATATATAACGTGTGACATATTTTCCTTTTCTCTAACTAGCATTGTGTTGACCGCATAATCAGACACACCTAAGTATAAAAATAAAAATTCATCCGAATTCGGCTTTGTCCGCATCTTAGGCGAGAATATGAACTCCTTAATCTTTTTCATTGATTGATCATAAGCAGGATTCCAATTAAATTGGCCAATTTCTTTTGGTATATGGAAGAAGGTTTGACATTTATATGAAGAGCTAAAGATAATGTTTTTCAAGGCATCTACTATTTTCCCATAATCTAATTTTATTTGGGTTAAGTACCGATTAAGATCCAAAGATCAAACTATTATCCACCTAATACCCTTTCTTTCATATGCCTATAATAAAGACCTATTCAACTCTTCTATTTACCATATAAGACTCAACTATCTTTTATAATACCCAAAATACCATTAATTAATTATATAAAATCTTTTACGTTTTTTCTAACCTTTTTTTATACTTTAACCATAATAATACTATAATTATGTTTTTCTCTCTGTCTCTCTATATTTTTGGATCTACATTATCTGTTCTATTCTCAGTTTTTTTTCATATGATTTTTTTGGTATATTTTGATTTTATTGTTTATTTTATTTTATTTTATTGTTTAATTTTGAATTGTTTTCATATAAAATTCGATTTTGCAAGTTCTTGGTTTTTTAGTTTCAATTCTGTTTTACTCAATACTTTTCTTTTACTTCGCTTGTAGTTGAAGTGTTGAATTAAGTTAAGTTTTACTCGTTTTAGATTTTTTCTCATTCTTCCGTAAAATATAGTGACAAGGTTTTTGATAAGTTTTCTATGAAAACGATAAAGATTAAGTTTTAAACACGTGTCATGAATCTCATGTCTCTCGTTTAGCATCTACGAGGCTTTGGTTTTTTAATTTGATAGATGCAGGATTGTTTATCATTAGATGTGAGTTTTTATTTGGCTGGATGCGAGACTGTTGTTATTTATGTAATAATATATGTGAGACAAATATTATTTTTAATGATAAATATGGGATATTTTTTTTCTAACGATAATTATGAGATTTTTTTACTAATTATATATTTTTTGAATTTTCAAACACAGCTACGCGATGTCTAGAAGACGACTATGTATTTTTAAACTAAATAGTGAAGTTGAAATCCATGATCTTGTTCAGTTTGATTATTTGAAGATATAATTAATTTTTTAAAAAAGAAATATTAATAAGGATAGAATTTATCCAGTTCGGAAATATCCGACCCAGATTTGTCCGACCCGAACACAAATTATGGGTAATAAAACAACATATATTCTTGTAAGGGTTAGTTTTAGGTAGAATGGAAAACATATAGAGTATGAAATGTAATAATGAGTATATTTGGTTATACATAGTATAAATCTTGGGTGAAGTATAAAATAGAACCACCCATGTTAATTTAATATGATCTAACCTCTATTATAAATAAGTGTAAAGTATAAAATAGAACCACCCATGTTAATTTAATATGATCTGACCTCTATTATAAATAAGTGTACTATCTATTAGAAATGACAACACAGTCATAATATTGAGTGCTACTTCTATAACTCCTCTCTCTCAAATACTTAATTCAATATCTCTTACTATAAATCTAATTACTCTATTGGAAGATATTTTAGACAAATTATCAAATAGTCTACCAATATCTTTAGGAGCGATCACTGACGACCATAGTGGGAGATTCGCTTGGTATCTAGATATCAAATCTAAAACCTGAATATTTGTTAAAAATATATATATATTCGAACCTAAGTCGGGTATAGATACTGAAGTACAAATTAATCAAGCGGTATTTGTAGATGGACAAGTAGTGGAAGCAGGATTTGGACAAATACAAGCTCGAACCGAAGAATAATTGGAAGAACAACAAAGTCAATTAGCCTTAGAGGATTATACAAATAACTTGTTGGAACAATTTTATGAATTAAATGATCAAAGTTTCCCAAATAAACAATCTATTTTGGTTCGACTAAGAAGGGTTCAATCATTAATTCAAAAGGTAAGCGAGGGTAAGAATTCAGTTGGAGGCAATGATGAAACCAAATGCAAAACTCTTCGAGGCAAAGAAAATCATTGAGAAATTCAATTTTAAGTGGATTGTAACTACTGTTATTCAGAGAGGGAAAATAAATAAAAATAAAAATATGATTTATCAAAATATAGTGATTCACCTGTTTCGGATTACGAAGGTTTTTCTCAGTCATCTGAAAGGATTGATGATTATAAGAAAATAAGGAATTCTAATGATATCAACTATTCAAAAAGCATGTTAGTCGAGGACAAATTTATATGAGGGATACACGTATAATAAACAATATGAGAAAGAACAAAGTGGGCCTCGAAGTACTTTCGAGAACCCAAGCCTCGAGTACAAGGTTATCGACCAATTTATTAACCCTTTGGAAAATATGTTTATGCATTTGCGAATGATTGTTTAGGACGTAGTCAGTATAAATATGGAATGGACTGGAAGACATCTTATTCGTCTGCCGAACTCTGATCTATTGCGCTTCCGAAGCGTTTTGACATTGCAAAAGTAGAGATATTTGATGGAATATAAGATTCTAATGATCACATCAAACAATTTAAGAACTACATGATGAATTTTGATGATGATGATGATAAACTGTTATGTCGAGCTTTCTCATAGACTTTTGAAATAATTGCATTAAAGTGGTATAATAGGATTCAACAGGGTAGTTTAACCAATTTTAGAATGTTTTATACAGATTTCCGTAGATGATTTATGGGGAGTAAGGAAATGTGGGCAAACAGAGATACCATATTTCAATGTAGACAAATAATAAGGGAAAGTTTTCAGGATTATATAAAGAATTTTGTGCTTACTAAGTTGGGTTGGAAGACTGTGATGAACAAGTTGCATGCGCCGCTAATAGACAAGTATTATTCCACGAGTACTTGGCTAATGAAATAAGAAAGAGAAATGCGCTTACTTTTGGAGCTTTAATGGAGCAAGTGGAAGAACTGATCAAGGTTGATGATACAAAGCAGGCCAGGTTTGTGCAGGATTCCACGCCAAAGCAAGTTCAACAGTAGATTACCTTGAATAATCGGGGTTATCAGTCACAAGGTTTCCTTCGCCCTAGAGCTCCAAAAAATTTGCCTCCTCGACCCGCAGCTTCTCAATTAACGACTTCGGTTTATCAACAGTCATATGCTCCAAGTTATCAGCAACAAATTTCTTAAGTATTATAGAAGAAACCAAGATCAAACCAGTGGGTATGACAAGAACACGATGCTGAGTTAAGAAAGAGCGCTGCGACAATTTTTGAAAAAATTAAATAAGTTCGTTCCGCGAAACGTTCCGTTAGGTAATAAATTAAATTATCCTTGCTTTTTGCCCGATCATAGCTTAATTGTTTATGAGATGCATATCTGTTAGAAACTTCGTCATTCGCACCGTACTTATATTGGAAAACCTCAATCCTACGATGACATATTTTGTCCAATTTTTGGAGACAACGAAACCAAATTTGATGGTTTGGTTCAAATTTGATCTATAAAGGAATTTCAGTTGCACCCTGCACCGATATCCAGATTGTTGATTCTTCTATTTATCTGATCCTACCATGTTGGTTTGGGAGGATCCACTAGAGGATGAGACCTTTTTTTATTGGAATTCAATTAAGAAATATACTAAAAATGAGCTTTAATAGTATAACGCAGCTCGGTGATGTCAAAGTTTTCTAAATCTAGCGACCATATGGCCAGTCTTCCAAATATATTCGGGTTCTATAATATACTTCTCAAAAGAAAAAAAGTTTGGACTATTATGGTATGAGTCTAAATATAAGACCTTATCTTCATGGCTGCTACTAGCAAAAGCAAGGGAAGTTTTTATGACTGTAAGTACCATACCTCAACATTTAATAGTGACTTATTAACATAATATATAACGTGTGACATATTTTTTCTTTTCTCTAACTAGCATTGTGTTGACCGCATAATCAGACACACCTAAGTATAAAAATAAAAATTCATCCGAATTCGGCTTTGTCAGCATCTTAGGCGAGAATATGAGCTCCTTAATCTTTTTCGTATGATTTTTTTTTGTATATTTTGATTTTATTGTTTATTTAATTTAATTTTATTGTTTAATTTTGAATTGTTTTCATATAAAATTCGATTTTGCAAGTTCTGTGTATTTTAGTTTCAATTATGCTTTTACTCAACACTTTTCTTTTACTTCGCTTGTAGTTGAAGTGTTGAATTAAGTTAAGTTTTACTCGTTTTAGGTTTTTTCTCATTTTTTTGTAAAATATAGTGACAAGGTTTTTGATAAGTTTTCTATGAAAACGATAAGGATTAAGTTTTAAACACGTGTCATGAGTCTCATGTTTCTCGTTTAGCATCTACGAGGCTTTGGTATTTTAATTTGATAGATGCAGGATTGTTTATCATTAGATGTGAGCTTTTATTTGGCTAGATGCGAGACTGTTGTTATTTATGTAATGATATATGTGTGACAAATATTATTTTTAATGATAAATATGGGGTATTTGTTTTTTTTCTAACGATAATTGTGAGATTTTTTTACTAATTATATATTTTTTGAATTTTCAAACACAGCTACGCGATGTTTAGAAGACGACTATGTATTTTTAAACTAAATAGTGAAAATTGCAATCCATGATCTTGTTCAGTTTGATTATATGAAATATGATTAATTTTTTTAAAAAGAAATATTAATAAGGATAGAATTTATCTAGTTCGGAAATATCCGACCCAGATTTGCCCGACCCGAACACAGATTATGGGTAATAAAACAACATATATTCTTTTAAGGGTTAGTTTTAGGTAGAATGGAAAACATATAGGGTATGAAATGTAATAATGAGTATATTTGGTTATACATAGTATAAATCTTGGATGAAGTATAAAATGGAACCACCCATGTTAGTTTAATATGATCTTACCTTTATTATAAATAAGTGTACTATTTCTTGGAAATGACAACACAATCATAATATTGCCTGCTACTTCTTATAACTTCTCTCTCTCAAATACTTAATTCACTATCTCTTACTATAAATCTAATTAATCTATTGGAAGATATTTTAGACAAATTATCAAATAGTCTACCAATATTTTTAGGAGCGATCATTGACGACCATAGTGGGAGATTTCCTTGGTATCTAGATATCAAATCTAAAACCTAAATATTTATTGAAAATATATATATTCGAACCTAAATCGGGTATAGATACTGAAGTACAAGTGAATCCAACATTATTTGTAGAAGGACAAGTAGTAGAAGCAGGATTTGGACAAATACAAGCTCGAACAGAAGAATAATTGGAAGAACAACAAAGTCAATTAGCCTTGGAGGATTATACAAATAAGTTGTTGGAAAATATTTATGAATTAAATGATCAAAGTTGGCCAAATAAACAATCTATTTTGGTTCGACCAAAAAGGGTTCAATCATTAATTCAAAAGGTAAATGTGGGTAGGAATTCAGTTGGAGGCAATGATGAAACCCAATGCAAAACTCTTTTAAGCAAAGAAAATCATCGAGAAATTCAATTTTAAGTGGATTGTAACTACCATTATTCAGAGAGGGAAAATAAATAAAAATAAAAATATGATTTATGAGAATATAATGATTCACCTATTTCGGATTCTGAAGGTTTTTCTCAGTCATCTGAAAGGATTGATGATTTTAGGAAAATAAGGAATTCTAATGATATCAACTATTCAAAAAGCATGTTAGTCGAGGACAAAGTTATATGAGGGATACAGGTATAATAAACAATATGAGAAAGAACAAAGTGGACCTCGAAGTACTTTCGAGAACCCAAGCCTCGAGTACAAGGTTATAGACCAATTTATTAACCCTTTGGAAAATGAGTTTATGCATTTGCGAATGATGGTTTAGGACGTAGTCAGTATAAATATGGAATGGACTGGAAGACATCTTAGTTTTCTGCCGAACTCTGATCTATTGTGCTTCCGAAGCGTTTTGACATTGCAAAAGTAGAGAAGTTTGATGGAATATAAGATTCTGATGATCACATCAAACAATTTAAGAACTATATCATAAATTTTGATGATGATGATAAACTGTTATGTCGAGCTTTCTCATAGACTTTTGAAATAATTGCATTAAAGTGGTATAATAGGATACAACAGGGTAGTTTAACCAATTTTAGAATGTTTTATACAGATTTCCGTAGATGATTTATGGGGAGTAAGGAAATGTGGGCAAACAGAGATACCATATTTCAATGTAGACAAATAATAAGGGAAAGTTTTCAGGATTATATAAAGAATTTTGTGCTTACTAAGTTGGGTTGGAAGACTGTGACGAACAAGTTGCATGCGCGGCTTATAGACAAGTATTATTCCACGAGTACTTGGTTAATGAAATAACAAAGAGAAATGTGCTTACTTTTGGAGATTTAATAGATCAAGTGGAAGAAATGATCAAGGTTGATGAATCAAAGAGGGCCAGGTTTGTGCAGGATTCTACGCCAAAGCAAGTTCAACGGTAGATTACCTTGAATAATTGGGGTTATCAGTCACAAGGTTTCCTTTGCCCTAGAGCTCTAAAAAAATTTCCTCCTCGACCGGAAACTTCTCAATTAACGACTTCGGTTTTCAACAGTCATATGCTCCAAGTTATCAGCAACAAATTTCTCAAGTATTATAGAAGAAGCCAATATCAAAACAATGGGTATGGCAAGAACACGATGTTGAGTTAAGAAAGAGCGCTGCAGCAATTTTTGAAACAGTTATAAATCATATTCAATTTCAAAGGCCTTCATCAAAATAAATCCTAAAGAGAAAAGAAGTACGGGGTTTTGTAAGTACCATAATTATATTAGGTATGATAAAATGGGTTGTATAATATTGCGTAAGGAATTTCAAACATTGGTTGAGAATGAGAGATTGATGACCTTTGTTATGAAGCAAGTAGGGTCTCAATAGGTTCGAATGTAAATCAGTAGGCAAGGCGATATAATGAATGTAGCCTCCAAAAATGCAGTGATAATTACTGGTACTAATGATGGGCTTGTTGTATCTGCAGAGTATATTGATCTTAATCCAGGATCAAAGAATTATGTTGGTAGTTAATAAGCCGAGGTCATAGAGTAGTTTTAAGAGTTTATGTGAATATTTTGAGTCGCTAACAATACTTCGAGGTGATACAATGGCTGAAAACACTAACAACTCAAAAAATGGATTTTGTGGGTTTAACAACACAACTGGTTGGTAGAATGTCAACTCACCTTTATGGTAAAAACCTTTTGCCTTTTATTTTTTTTAATGATGATTATTTGAGAAATATGGTTTGACATCATGAAGATGCAATGGTAATTGGCATAGAAATAACAGGAAGTGAAATTTGCAGGATACTCATCGATACTGATAGCTCGGCCAATGTTGAGTTTATGTCAACTTTTGAGAAGATACACGATCCTCCGATAATCTTTTGGTAAAAAAAACTATAGTTTGTTTCACAGTGCAACAACTAATGACATTGAGAATTTAAAAGGGAAGTGTTATTAGGTCGAGGATTATTTAAGAAAAGGTAAGATTGCAATTCGTGATAGTGGATAAACCCAAAAACTTATAATACAATTTACGGTAAATCATAGTTCTCAAGAATGCATGTAATAACTACCATCTATTAATTTTTGAAATATGTGGTTAGGGATTGTGTGGGAACAGTTCGGAGTAGTCAACAGGTGGCATGGGAATGCTATGCTACAACTTTACATACTAAACAGATCAGAATTGTCGAATGAATGAAAGAATAACAATCAAGAGAGACAGTCTCAGATGTAGAGGGAGCATATGATCCAAGAGAGACCCCTGGATCATTAATAACCGATGAAAATATAGAGTATATGTCTTTCCTAATGGGAAAAGTTTGAAAATATGTACTTTGTTGTCATCATAGATGAGAGAACATTTGATAAATTTTTTGTTGCTTGGAATACTGAAGATGTAGTACGAGTGATATCTACTATAATTTATCATGTTTTAGATGTGAATCCGAATGAAAGACCTATTATCCAAAAAACAAAACCTTTTTCAATTGAAAAATCTAAGGCAACTGTGGCAGAGGTGGATCAGTTATCGAAGGTTGATAATATTCGGGAAGCTCAATATCCGATGTGGACAACAAATCTAGTGCTTGTTAAGAAAAATAATGGTAAGTGGAGTTTGTGTATGAATTTCACTGTTTTGAATAGAGCATGTCTGAAGGATCATTTCTCTGTGCCAAGAATAGATCAACTGATAGATTCAACATGGGGAAATAAGCCTATTTTCTTTATGGATGATTTTGCAAGATATAACCATATCAAAATGAATAAGAAAGATCAAGATAGTACAACATTTATTACTCATAACTTTTTACATTGTTATAGGGTGAGGCCTTTCGATCTTAAGAGTGCGGGTGCTACTTACAAAAGATTGATAAACAAAGATTTTGTTACCCACATCAGTAGAAATTTGGAGGCTTACAATGATGACATGCTAGTAAAAAGTATCAAAGATGAAGATCATTTCAAGATTTAAAATAAACTTTATGTAATTTGAGAGCTATTTGCTTAAAATTAAATCTTTAGAAGTGTACATTTGGTGTGCATTCGGGGACGTTTTTGGGATAAATAGTAAGTGAGAAAGAGAACAAATCGAATCCAAAGCAATCAAAGGCTTTGATAACTATGGATCCTCTTAGGTCAATCAAAGACACTTAAATTTTAATGGGAAAAATTGACATATTTGAATATATTTATTTTTAGATATTCAGACGAGTACGACCCATTTTTTAAGTATTGAGATAGACAAGCTTTTTTGTTGGAAATCAGAATATGATGAAGGTTTTGCAAAGAAACATTTATCTTCTCTGGAGATTCTGACTAAACCGATATTGGGTGAAAAAATGTTTCTTTATATTACAGTTTCGAATTTTGCAGTAAGTGTAGGTTTGGTGAGGGAGTTTATGAATACCCGCGATCGGTGTATAATGTAAGTACAAGTTTAGTAGATACTGAAAAGAGGTATTTGAAGTTGGAAACTTGGTTTTGGCTTTAGTCACGGCTGGTGACTGATTCACAGATTTTGGTGAACCTTGCATCTGGATTATCCAAGGTATGAAAAAATGAACTCGTAAAATATTTGAGAGTGTTAAGAAGATTGGTTGTACTATTTGAATATGTCACATATGAACACGTGCATAGGGTCTAAAATATATTTCTAATTATTTGGCAACCGTGGCATATTCTGAGGGGTAACCATGGATTTTGGCACGATAAATCCCCTTGATAGTGATGAAATCCGAATAGTTTCATTATTAAAAAAAGGATGTCATAATTTCATATGAAGATGAACGAGATTGGCGATATGATATGCATTTTTTTATGTTAAGGGAAAGTTATCAATTGACAAGGATTTGGCTAAGAAATTGAGGTTTAAAGCACATAAGGTTTTACATTTGTTGGAGACGGTCGATACAAAAAAATCTTTAAGTCGGCCATTGTTGCGATACTTTGGAAGGAATGAGTCTTAAATGGTGATGTCTCAGTTATATGATGAGGATGGTTTCGCTCGTTGGGTTTAAAGCTTTGACGAGGAGAATACATTTGGCAAGATATTATTGGCCAACTATCATGATGGATGCTAAGGATTTAGTTCAGAGGTTTGATACATGATTTCTTTTGTTAATACCATACACATACTTGCGGTACCGCTTGATTCTATTTCGGAGGCATTTCCATTTCATAGACGGGGGATAGATTTGGTTGGTCCTTTTCCAATGGCTTCTGGGGGACTTCAGACCATCATTGTTGCAGTTGAATATTTTTCAAAGTGGGTAGAACTTGAGTCTGTGTCTAGAACGAGAGCTCATAATGTATTTAGGTTTATTTCGTCTAACCTTTACTGTAAGTTCGGAATCCCGAGGCCAATTGCACTAATAATGGTCCACAATTCAATAAAAAGATATGAAGGATTTTTTTTTATTCAGTAGTAATTCCCCATTATTTTTAACACCTTTCACCCTTAGGAAAATAGACAAGTAAAAGTAACCAATAGAACCATTCTGGATGGTATAAAGAACAATCTAGAGGGAGCATCATGGAAGTGGCCAATATATTTTCAAGATGTACTACGGGCTTAAGAACGACGCCTCGAGCGACAAATCATGAATCATTCTCTACTTTGGCATACGTGATGAATGTGGTGAGTCTGACAGAATCTATGTTAGGTGCGACCAAAGTCCCACATCCCACATCGGTTAAACATGGGAAGAAAGATCAGCATATAAGTTAAGAATACATCTCAATTAGTGTGAGAACTTTTGGAAGTGGACCAAAAGCAAATCCGTGCGGGCCAGTGGGCCCAAATCGGACAATATCACACTAGTGTGGAGATCGGAGTATTCTTACTTATATACAAAAGCGAAATATGTAGACCTAATATTCCCTACAAATGGTATCAGAGCACCAGGCCCAGACAGAATGCGATGTGGTGGGTTGTGATGGTGTGGGTGAAATTCTCAGGATGTCGAACATCTTGTCAGGAGCCATACTCAAGGTGATTGATCTACTGGATAGATGGAGCGCCATATGGCTCATCAAGCAGGTGGCTTGAGCATGCAGCGATGCAGATTCATCTAAAGATGGAGTGCCTGATGGCTCATCAAGCAGGTGGCTTGATCAAGGAGCGGCACAGTATCATCTGATAGATCCCCGTATCAACCAAGTGGCTTGAGCTTGCAGCGGCGCAGATTCATCTAAAGATGGAGTGCCTGATGGATCATCAAGCAGGTGGCTTGATCAAGGAGCGGCACAGTGTCATCTGATAATGATCAGATAGATCCCCGTCCTAAATTTCTAGAGTTCAGGCTTCTCTCCACCTGACTAGAGTAGGCGGATGGAAGTCAATTGAGAGGAGGCTAGAGTGATACTTTATTCGAGAGGAGGATTGTTAGGTGCGACCAAAGTCCCACATCCCACATCGGTTAAACATGGGAAGAAAGATGAGTATATAAGTTAAGAATACATCTCCATTAGTATGAGGCCTTTTGGAAGTGGACCAAAAGCAAAGCCGTGTGGGCCAGTGGGCCCAAAGCGGATAATATCACACCTAGTATGGAGATGAGATTATTCTTACTTATATATAAATTTGGAATATGCGGTCCTCATATACCCTAAAATCTACTCTTCTATCTTATAAACTACTGATTTATTCTGAGGAGGATAATGATGACATACTCTTTACTTTCCTGGTGGCGTAAGAATGTTTTAATTATGTCCGTATAGTCGGCATGGTAAATAAAATTGTGTCATCTAATATTTTTCTTCATGATTGTGAAAATCTAAAGATGTTTAGTTGATATAAGAGTATCAAATATCATTTTTTCGAAAGATATATAATTATAAAAACCACTTCGAATATAAAATGGGGATTGATCACCCTCATTTTGATAAAACAAAAGGTGGATAATTTTAAATTGGTAGCAAAAATAAATTTAGTAGCTAAAATAAATTTACATGGTTACAATTTAATAGGTTATGAAATACGTGGTGATAATTCATATAGTGACAAAGTAGTGAAAGTTAAAGAGAAATTAAATTGATGCTTAAATATCCGATACATAACGTGAAATGCTTCGGTTACATATCAAACATAAAATGCAAAAAACGATAGTAACATAAGTTGAAATGTAGTGAAGGAATTTTCATTTTCCATTACGATATGCGGAAGAACTTTCTGAGTTACCATCTTAGGAAGTTTCATTCTCAGTATCCTTATTTTTTGAATAGTTAGAGCTTTCATTTTTAGATTCTTCAAACTCAAAATCATCGGATTCATTCAAAGTAGTTTTAAGAATATTTTGAGGACGTTGATTTTCAGGTATCATATGCTAGTAATCCTTAAAGTTAAACTTTGGAAACCTGTCATGAAGATCGATGATTAAATAAATTTTGGCATATTTTTCAAATTTTCTCAATATATTGAGACAATTGTTGGCACATTCATCAATTGCACCAGTCACATCAAATGATATATCTTTTTGAGCTTCGATCTTGAATGTATTTAATTCCTTTATAGCTTTATTTTTTGCTTGTTTACTTTCTTTGTACAAATCGTCGAGTGCATCATAGTTTTTGTTCTCCTCTTCAATCTTTACCTTATGTCTTTCCTTTTGTGCTTGTATAATCACATTGTGGAATTTAACTCTTTTTTCTTGTAAATCATGTAATTGGTTAACCAATGTCTTTTAACTAGACTCAACCCATCTTTTGTTTGCAACAAACGTTTTGGGCCATAACATCGTATTTTTTATGAAAATGTTTGGCCTCATTGGCAAACGTTTTTGCATCAACTTCGATTTTTTCGGATTTCCATCAGCTCTTGAGGTAGCAAGGCAGTTTCATCGGAAATCCTCTACAGGTTGCTTTGGACCATGTTTAAAGGATCAAAGCTTTGATGACATTCATTAAACAATTGTTCCTTAGCCCATTGAATCAGGTATGAAAAAGTCTCCTCAGCAGCTAGCAAATATTATTGAAAATATTTGGTAATTTATGCATCGAACAACTACATTAGTTGGATAACAGTTTTTGTTTTAAACAAAAAATAATAAATTAAATAAATAATAAAATCAGAAGAGCTGACTTGTACTTTTCTATTTAAGGGAAATCCTTCGGGGGTTCTCTACGAAATTTTTGTTTCCCATTTTCCTAGCACCCGCTAATGAAGAAGAACATTTTCTTTCAAGTTTAGTTTGCCTCGAGAGGATTATCAACTATATTAGAATAATTCCATAGAATAATATACATTCTCAATTACTCCTCTAATTTTACCATATGTTATATTACATTTTATTGTTTACACTTGTAGTCCATGAACTTCAATTTCCTTATCAGTAGCCCCCTTAGTTCTCATGTCAGTAAATAAATGAGAACTAATTGACCTCGGATGTATCCAAAAGCATTGATAACTTCCTTATCCATAATTTGACGCAAACCAATCATTATGTTACACCATTATTCATTACAGATGCATCAAAATATACCCATAGATAACCATCCCTTGAATTAGATTCGAAGTAAAACTAATAGATTTAAATATCAAGTCTATTTCAAAACAAATCATGACCCATAGGTGCTAAACCTACACCTAGGCCTCTAGTATCGCATATGTCAAACCCATAACCACACAACCATTTCAAATTCTACCCAATCATACAAAAAACTTTCCACCTCTAAACACGTCTTTCCTTCTCCTATAATTTCATTTTGCAGTTCACTCTTTGATCCATAAACAAAATTTCTTGAGAGAGAAGCAGAATACCTCCCAACTCTTTTTCTACATTCGTCGGGTTCTTCAAACTTTCTAGCTATCTCTACCGGAAAGTTCATACTTTCCGAGCAACCTTCAACCAGTTTATGAGAAATCGCCCAAAATCCAGAAGATTCAAGGCCAGAATTCCCAAAAAACCTAAATCCCCAACACAAGACTAAAACCTTGTCTTCAGAGCTTACGATTACTTCTGCATCATCGAAATAGCTAAATCGTATAAAATTGATGGATTAATTAGCAACGCTCCTCATGAAACGTCTACTTCAATCATTTATTACGGTAATTTTGATCCCTCTAAAGTTCATGTCTTTTCACCTTCTCCTGTTACAGAAGAGAGTCAGTCTTCAAAAACTCGAACGCCTAGAAATCCTCAAAATTCTACATCTCTTACTAAAATATTTCCTCGAATTAGTGGTGAAGCAAGCAAAGCTTCTTCGAAACAATACAAGGAAAGACCTTCCTCAACTTATCCCCCACGAACTCCTAGAAAAATGACTTTTATAGCCATGGGAGACAATGCCGATGCTAGATCAAAACCTTCTACCAAATATCCTCCCCCGAGGGAAATTGTTGACGCAACCTCATTATCTCAACAAAGTCCCTCGAAGAAACCTCCACAACTGAGAGATGAAGCGTCAGAAGCAGAGGAAGTTTATTCCGATGCTACTCAAATCTAACAATGAAGTTGATACCGATGAGGAAACCTCAAAAGAATTAGAGAATGATCTAGAGAAAAAAATCTGCAAACCAAGAAAAAAGAAAGCTCTGATAACTATATCCGCAGAAAAAAGAGCAGCAGTTGGTGAGAATTTAAGATCTTTTGATGAAAATTATATTGTTTCCTTGAAAAATGTTTCATATATATACTATCAAGAAAGCCAAGCATCGGATTTGAAGATACAATGGGGAATGTGAGACAAAATTACCCTTGGACTTCCCAAAAAAGGGGAAACACCCTTAGACTGTAAAAACAACGAGCTGGTAGTCTATCTGGAAATCATCAATTGGGGTCTTTGGTTCCTACTAGATCCCATGATAGTTGAGAACTTCAAACTTCTAAATTTATTCTTTACTCAAGTGACACCAAATCAATGGTTCACACTCATGTCTGTAATTATGGTCTCTCGCTTGTCTAAGATTTTGATCAACATCAAAGATTTCATATCTTTGGCAAAATCGTCTGAGGGACCAAAACTTCCATTTTACTATCTTACCTTAAATGATAACCTAAAAATCATCGATGACCTTATGGAAGCGAACAAGTTTTGGAAGCAAAAAATTATCTTCATCTCAGGAGCATGGGAAAACGGTAAAGAAATATCTGAAGCCAATCTATCGAAATTGAACCTCGTTTGGAGGAGAAGCCGTAAGTATTAAAATAATACTCTTCTTAAACTAAATATTATCAATATTTTTACCCTTATTCAGTGTCAATTTATATGTTCCTATAAAAAATTACGAGGCGCTACGCCATTCGTCGAGAAAGAGCCAATTAAATATTCATTAAACTTGTCGCTTAGGCTGAAGCAGAATGGAATAATGCTTTCCACATAGTCTTCCAACCGATCAATTTCCTCAACAACCATTTATTTCAGATCACACCTGAAGCCTTTCCTCGTGCAAATCTTCTCTTAATGTTTCAATTGCTGATCGAACCAATGGGGTGTTTTCGGGATTCTTCGCAAAGTTTCAAGATTGTTTTTCTAGGTTAATAAAATTCGAACTGGTAGAATAGACACTGATTGTAAGTTGTCCCCAGTGAATTTGCCAATTTGGTAAGTTTTATTATTTGGAATTTCCTTAGTAAACAAGAGAATAATAGTTTTAGAGAGAGAAATAGATTCTAGAGAGAAAATTAAAGTGTGCAAGTGTTCTAACTCAGAAATCCAACTACTTTATTAGTTCAGCTTTGGCCTTTATATACAGGTGCAAAGACTTAACTTACAGTTGAATTCTGTTATATAAAAAGGGGTAAATTACACTTTCAGTCCTTACCGAAAATATACTTTTCAGAATTCATCCTCTAATTTTACCCTCTGTTACATTATATTTTATTGCTTACACTTTTAGTCCTTAAACTTCGATTTCCTTATCCTATTGAACTTTGTGGAAGGCGGTGAGATAATCATGGAAAACTTGGTTCAAATTCTCTGTAAGAATTGTACATATTTTAGAGGGAAGGGTAATACTTTCCTTGGCCTCTTTCTTTTTAGCCTTAAGATATTTCTTTGAGGGCTCCCCATGACATTTCAATTGAGTCGTGCCGACCATGGCTTGTAGTTATTTAGTATTACCAGCTGTTTTATTTGAATAACAAGATCTTTATTCATGGCTTTTAGTCTATACACAAGACTCGTGAAGGAGTTAAGGATAATATTAAGGCACGACGGTGTTTATTATTTTTTGGAGTGGAAGAGCCGGATTAAAGTTTATATTCGAAGGGATTGTATGAGAATTTTCTTCAATTTTAGATGGTCCATTTAGAGGAGGATTAACCTTCGAATTCCTGTTTTTTTTTCTCTTTTTATTTAGAGGAGCGATGCCTCTTTTTGGGTAGATGATTGCCTTTAACTTTACCTATATCAAGAAATTTGGATTTATGGATGAGTTTGTCAGAGCAAGCTTTTGGGTTTATATTTTAGGAGAAGGATTCAAGAATAAGTACATTGGTTGGTTTCTTTGTTGAAGGGCATGGACCATAAGTAAACGTTTGAAGTACTTGTAAAGGTTGGTTGGAAACTTTCCTAACATCTCTTCTTTCTTTGGCCATTTATGAAATTATTAGCCAATACCCAAAGTTTTTTATCCCGAACATATACGATGATACATACGTGAACACTAAACAGAATGTAACTTGGACCGAGGTGGTGTTTTTCGGCATAATATGAGTAGAAACTAGGATTTTTGCAGTGGAAGGATGAGTAAATATTTTGCCCTCTCTAACTCTTTCTATCTCTAAATTGGTAAGTAAATGAAAGAAAATATTAAAATTAATAAAAAAGTGAATTTGGAGTTCAACAGTTACTTGGTGAGAAGGCCCAGAGTTTTGAAAGTTGTCCAAGCACGTCAAGATCAGTGGGATCTAATGATAATTTGATGGGAAGTGAAAGGGTCATAACATCTATCAAAACATGTAAGAAAGGTAACACCATGTGGCACATAATTTTCAAGGATACGAATACTTCTTAAAAAAAATCTAAGAAATAAGTGCATCTGGAAAGGCATAAAGTTCATTCCTCCCTCGGAGTTCTTCACAAGGACTATGTGGACTACTGATAATGATAAAATTTATATTGTTCGGGAATATCTGACCCAGATCAGTCCGATTCAAATTATGGGTAATAAAACTAAATTTATTCTTTTAAGGGTTAACTTTAGGTAGAATTGGAACATAAAGGGTATGAAATGTAATAATGAGTAAATATGGTTATACTTAGTATAATTCCTAGGTCAAGTATTCAACAGAACCACTCATATAGATTCAATATGAATTAACTCTTCTATAAATATGTGTAGTATTTCTAGGGAATGACAACACAATCATGATCTTGATTTTTACTTATCATAGCTTCTCGTTCTAGAATAATTAATTTACTCTCTCGTACTAGAAATTTGATTACTCTCTTGGAAGATATTTTCGACAAATTATCAAATAGACTCTACCAATATATTTAAGAGTGATAAAATATGATGTGTTATTTTCAGGTAAATTCAGATTAAGATACTGTTATGGTGACCAAAAAACGTTATCTTAGGTTGCGATGGTGATTTAGTTGGTTTGGAATCAATTGTTGATAATTTGGGGGTTTCAACTACTACTATTGATGTTGAAATTGATGTTGTTGTTCGTGATAATGTTAGAGAAACTAATCAAAGTTTATTTGAAGCTTCAAATCAAGATTTTATTTGTGGAGAAACTAGTCAAAGTTCTGGTATGAATTTTATTTGTCATAAGAACATACAACTTACTACCGTTGGTTGGGCTAATGAAATACGTGGTGATAGATAAGTTTTTGAATAAGGTGCATTAGGTTTAAGATTCACTATTAGTAACTTGGATTTACAAAAAGGTTTTACTTTTCAAAGTTATGCATAATAAGGAAAGAATAAGTTTTTATTGTACAAAAAAGATTCAAATGGGTGTCTTTGGAGACTTCAAGCTAAAAAATGATAAGTCTACTAGTTTTGTTGTTGTTAAGAAGTATGTCCAACCTCATACGTGTGGGATTGGTTTTTTCAAGAAAAGGAGAAATCATTTATTATCATATTTTATTGTGAATGAGATATATAATTTTGTTTAGAGATATGTTGATGTTATAGCCACATGTGTAAAATTATTTTTAAAAAATAACTACGGTTTATACATCAATTATCATCTTTCATGGATTACTTTAGAGAAAACTAACATAGCTATATATGTAGATAAATCTACTTGTTATAAACTACTTAAAAGTTATTCCAAAACATTGAAAATTCTTCATAGTAGTAGTGACTATCTATTGGAGTATGCTTTGGAAACCAATGTGTTCGAGCATTGTTTCGTAGCATTTGGTTCTTATTTTAATGGTTTCGAATCTTTTCATCTATTTTTATTTATTGAAACGAGGCAATATAAAGGGGTGTTGCTATCTCGTATAGCTAAAGATGGTAACAATGGTGAGTTTTTGTTATGTACTGTTTTGTATTGCAAAACATGTTATTTTTTATGTTAGATCTAAAAATACGAAACTAGATATGACCAAATATGATAGATGCAAAACCATATATGATAGATGCAAAACCATGTATCATGATAGATGCACAACTAGAGTTAATCAATATGATAGGTGTGAAACATAATATAATCAATATGATAGACATGAAACCTCATATATCAATATAAAAGATTCACAACTAGATATAGTCAGTATAATAGATGCGAAACATGGTATAATTGATACGATATATACGAAACCAGTTATAACTAGTTATAAATATGCCACACAAATACAATAGATACAAAACTAAGTATAATCAATATATATAACAGTAATTTATAATATATTTTCATAAAGTTTTGGTAGTTATATTTCCTGTCGCATTTGGTATTGTTGGAGCTGAAGATACTGAAAATTAGTTTTGGTGTCTAGAGATGTTGAAACCCGATTTATCGGATCATCAAACCACATTTACTAGTGATCGTTATTTAGGAATTGTTAGTGGTTTATCTACTTTGTTTCCAGATTACTATCATGTATAATGTATTTATCATCTTATAAATCATTTGAAGTATTCGTTGAGTGATAAATCGACACCATTTAAGGAAAACATGGTTTATATGTTTAAAAAATGTGCTTATGTTGCGGCTCAGAACTTGGACATTCAATATATGAACGCATTTCTTAAAGAAGGAGGTCACAAAGTTGTTTGCTTTTGTGAGAATTTACCTTTGAAAAATATACTTGTACTTTTATCCAAGCCAAGAGGTATGGTTCTATGGTTTCCACTCTAGCTGATTCGTGTCATCATCATATCAAACAATATTGTATTTTACATACATTGGAGTCAGTTGACAAAATTATAATATTACTTATGAGTCCAATTTCAAGATGTTATGTTGAAGTTGAACGTTGGACTATTGATTTATCTCTAGAAAAGAAGTTTAAAGCCAATGTGGAAAAAGGTCGTTCATGGCTAGTTAATTCATCTACTCCTCTTTTATACGAAGTGTCTTGTGATCTTATTATGATTGTTGATCTTACTGTTACTTGTTCTTGTGGTGTGTGGAAACATGGTTATTTCCCATGCCCTCATGATTTTGCTGTAATATTTTATATAAATGTGATCCTATGAAATATGTTGAGTAACGCTAATTTGTAAGCTCGTGTAAGCCATGTTATTTCCCGTGTTTACTACTTTTGTTCAAGTATGTAATTCGACGGATCCTCCATATATACTTCCTCCAATTTTAAAAAGAAGAGCTAGAAGACCTAAGAAGAAATGTATTCCATCTAGAGGAGAATTAAGTATCCAAAAGACAACGTGTACTTATTGTTGTTCGCAATATGGTCATAAAAGACAAACATGTGATGTGATCATAATAGACGAACATGTGTTGAGGTTTTGTAGGATTTATAAAATTTTCATACTTTTTAGTTTTTTCTTACTTTTTTGTCATAATAAAAATACATGGATAGTGATAAGCCTTATTCTGTTTTGTCTCGGTATTGGGTAATGTTTGGTGATAGATGCTAAACTAGTTTGTGGGTTTGATAGATGAAGGATAAGGTAATCAATATGAGGCTAGAAAAATGATGCGGAACCTTAATAATGATGGTAAAGGAGAAACCTTGAAAACGATGCGAAACAATGTAACATGATAGATGCACAACCATATATAATGATGTGAAACAATAAAATATAATTATATGATAGATGTGAATCTACTTCATAATCAAACTTATTGGTGGTGATAGATGCAAATCCAGTTTATGGGACTGATAGATGAATCAGACAAATGATGATATATACGAAAACAGGTTATGGGCTTGATAAATAAGAGACATTACAATAAATGTAAGGACATAAAATGATGATATATGCGAATATAGTTCATAACCAAATACATTAATGGTGATAAATGTGAATACAATTTATAACCAACTAAATTGGTGGTGATAGATGTGAATCTAGTTTGTGTGTTTGATCGATGCGAATCTAGTTTGTGTGTTTGATAATGTAATACTAATTAATCAAACTTTCATAAACGTTATAATAAAAAAATAAAAATACATTAAACCTCAAGAAACACAAAATAACTAAAAAATAAAAACAGAAACATGCAAACAACAAAAAGGAAACAACAAACTTTCTCATTTTTCTTCAGAGTTTTATTAGTCAGACTTTTCTTCCTCTTTAGAGGCTTTTTGATTAAACTTTTCCTCTTCTTCACAGTCTTTTTCTTTATAATCGTCTTCCTCTATCTTTTCATCCTCAGCCTCTTCTTCAAATAGACTACATATCATTTTTTTCCGTGAGCAGCAACATGATCCTTATTTGGGTCTTCTTCATCTCTTGAAAATTCAAAGCATTCTAGAAAATATTGTTAATGAGAAAAATACGTAATATCATCATCATTGAAACATTGAAAGTATTATTTGGTTATTGTTAGCTTCCAATGTTCCCTTCTTTTTGGTGATAAATCAATTGAGGATAAATCATCATAAATTGAGTCATCATCCGAAGAATACTCGACTAGAAGAGGCATTTCCAGATACCAATATTTGTTTATGTATCAAAAGCCTAAAGTATAAACTACCTAAAATGTTTAGAACCATGCACAATCATTTAACTTTGTTTTTTTTGTGAACGTTGTATTTATTGTACAATAATCATGAATATATCTACTTTTTTCAAATCAAATAATTAAATAATCAATCAAGTGTTACTTACTAGTATATTTTTTATATGAAAAATAGGTGAGAGAATGTTAAATTATATTTATTTCAAAAACATAAACTTGTCTAAATATCAATAAAAAAAATAAACAAACTATATGATAGATGTGAGACTAGACATAAGAAAGGATGCAAGACAAGAAAAATCAACTGCATAATAGATACATGGCGAGAAATAACCATATTTATGATGGATGAGGGAGATATGCATGGTGGGTGGTGTTAGACACAGGACCTAAGGATAAACTCTAGTGACATATGCATTTTTATAGATAATATATGCGAGACTGCATATTGATACATGCTGATAGACGCAAGACGTGTATAAAAATTTTCAATGCTTTAACAAATATATTGGTGACTAACAAATATTACAACAAACATTAGGACAAAGATTACAACAAACAATACAATAAGCATATATCTCATATTGGTTTTTTTTACATCGGAAACCTTTCCAAAATCTGTTGGTGTTTTTGTCATTCAGAAATATATAATTTTTTTGCTTTCCTTGTTGATGCAATGTCATAAGGTCTATCATGTCTAAGTCTACCCAATTGAATATAATCTTTAGCGTATTTGCATACCATTACAACATAACCAAGTGTTCTCATTTTTTGTTGATGAATTTTTATTAGACATACTATTTTTATTTTTTGTCTTATTGGTAAAATATTTTGCTTTAAAAGTATTCAATCTGTAAGTTAAAAAACATACAAATATGTTAGATAAGAGACATATATACGTGGGACGAAATACATTAGACGAGACACACTTACAAATCTTTGTATAGTTTTTGTGTTGGATCTGAACGTTTTACCAATGGGTTTAGATTTACTTTTGCTCTATTTTTTTTATTTATTACAAATAATATCCAATGACCAATTGTACCTCATGGTCCTTTTGTTAAAAGTGGAATGTAGATGTAACCTTCTGTGGTGGTGTAGTTTATCGTCGACATAAGGTGTTACATCCATATTGTTGTTTATCAAGTGCTATAATAAAATAATATTTTTTACAAATATTTATTATTTATTAATTCATACATATATTGTAAGACTATATGATTCTTACCATTAAACTTATAGATATGGTTTTTTCTAGAATAACCGCTCTTTTAAAATCAAAAGTAGAATATAGTTTTAAAAAATAATTTTGTTTAAGGTACCAGTATATATTGATAAGTAAAAAAATGAACCAAAAGCGTCCATTGGAAACCCTAGAGTCACCACCCCAAAAATGTCCTCCTCCTCACCAAGAAAATATAAGTTGTCTTATATAGAAGCAGAAATTGGCCTGTTGGGCCTGTTGGCCTGTTGAGCCTATTAGGTATTTTAGCTTGTTGGGCATGTTGGGCTGATAGCGTAGATAATTAGTCCGTTGATCGAATAAATTCTACCCTGATCATATATAGCCGTTGATTACCTGTGTATTGTCAAAAATGGAATTAGTTAGTTAATTTATGTAAGGGGAAGCATGGTAAACAAAATTAATGTTAAATTAACTTTTACTTTATAGTCAATTTTCTTTTAACCAAATATATACATAATATTACTAACAAAAACATTAGATCCCGATATTTTTAGAACTAACCATACTATCAAATTTGCGTGGTTTTCTTCTATTTGAATCATTTATAATTTGTAGTATTGGTTTATTTCAAGTATTTTCGTTACTTCGTTTTCTTATGGACAATCTTTTTATGGTAATTTTCTAGTCAATTTCTTCAAGCATTTGATCTTGAGTAGGATTTAATTCTAATTCAAATGATGTTCCTTATTCCAATTCTTTCTAAAAAATCAGAAACCCGCATATTAGTTGATACGAGACCAGTCCAATAATGAATTATGAGAGACCATATCATACAAAAGCAGGAAAATTGTGAATGATGAGAGACTACATCATACGAAACCAGACCAACTATGAATACCGAGAGACCACATCATGCGAAACCAGACTAAATATAATTGATGAGCCACAATATCATGCAAAACCAGACCAATTATGAATGATGAGAGACCATATCGTGCGAAACCAGACCAACTATAAATAATAAGAGACCATATCATGCAAAACTAGACTAACAATGAATGATGAGAGACCATATCATGCACAACCTAACCAACTATGAATGATGAGAGACCATATCATGCGAAACTAGACTAACAATGAATGATGAGAGAACATATCATGCACAACCTAACCAACTATTATGATGAGAGACCATATCATGCGAAACTAGATGAATGAGGGATAGTTACATGTATGAGAAAGTATGAATGATGAGAGACCATATCATCCCGAAAAAACCATGAAAGATGAGAGAAAAGATTATGGATGAGAAAAAATATTAGATATAATTTACTAACTTATTTTTTGTATATTTTTTTTATGCACATAACATCCTGGGCCACATCTACAGTAAGAGAAACCTCTTTTCCACAACAACATTAGGCGGAGTGTCTTGGTTTTCAACAATAACATTATGAGTATGTTCTTCGATAAAAACAATAACATTAGAATCATATCCTTCCACATGAACATCAGGTAGAGTGTCTTTGTTTTTAAAACCAACATTAGGGTTCTCATGGGTTGGCGGTGGGCTTGTTTTTGCATATCAACATTACGAGGAACATCCGGTTCTTCGACAACAGTAGTATTAAGGTCATTGCGGGTGAGAGCCTAAGTTATAATCACCTTTCTAGAAGCAGGTTATTGTACAATAATTTGCTGATCTTTCTAGTTTATAATCACCTTTTTGCTTGTATTAGAATATGTAATATTGTTCATAATACATACTTTTTTCTATTCGATGATTGTTGCATTTTGTCATGTATTCGCCTTTTCCTTTCATATGTTTTTTAGATTTGTTTGGTGTTTTTAAGTTCATTCTATGTGTATATCTTCAACATGGGTAGTTGAAGTGTTTTTTGTAGCTCAATCTTTGTGTCCATCTCTATATCAGTTGCATTCTTCTCTTGAGCTTCATTTATTTTTTTGTGGAATTCTGAAATGACTAGGTCTTTCTTAGTGAGTTTCTTGTTAGTTTTGCAATATGAAGGTCAAAATTATTACGTTTCATTGCATTTTTATCTATTCGATCCAACGTTCATAACTTAATAATTTGGCTAGACACATGCTCAGATGGTTTTGAGAATGTTTCGTTAATTCTTTGCAAAATAAATGTGAAACCATGATAATGATGCGAACTTATCAAAATGATGATAGACGTAAAACCTTGTTAACAATGCAAAACCATGTAAACTATGAATGATGAGAAACCATGATAAATGAGAGACTATTAGAATATGACAAACCATATTAATGATATGAAACTTTTAAAATGATGATATATGCAAAACCTTGTTCACGATGAGAAGCCATGTAAACTATGACATATGGGAGACCATTAGTATATGATAAATCATGTAACATATGAAATGATGATAAACACGAAACATTCAAAATGATGAGAAACTATGTAAACTATAATAAATGTGAAACCAATATAAATGATGCAGAACTATAGAAACCGTAATAGATGGGAGACCATTAGAAGATGAAAGAACATTAGAAAATTATAAATGGGAGAGTTTATGCCTTTTCCTGCTACAATGATCTCGTCAGTCTTCTGTTTTCTGCTATCATATGGTAGTTTATGTCAACGTTTTTGTTTCAAGACTTCTTTTTAATTAATTTGTTAGGTTTCCTAAGACGCCTAAGACTCTAAGATATTGATTTTTTTTTTGAAATAGTAGCACGCTTTGTCAATAACAACTTTTGTTTTTCTATAGGACCATTTTTATTTATTGTATAATATTTTTAATGATTTTCTTCTTCTCTTTGCAGTATTTTTAGTCAGTCTAGTTTTTTTATGTTCTTGAATAACAAATTGATCTACGTTTTCTCTGTAACAATAATCATTTCCATTATTGTCTTGGTGCATATCCCAATTTATACCTCCATCGTCATCGATGAGATTACCTTGCGCAACATGAACCTCCTCATGAACATCATCATCGTTTTTCTCCACATGAGCATCATCCCTTTGTTCTTCCTCCATAAGAACCTCATCATTTTTTTCTTTTTCCGTATGAACATTCTCTTCATTGTTATATGCATTAACATCTTATTTTTCCGAATCTTCCTTATTGTCAACTTCTTCAATATTTTTGAATAATCCTCCAAATTACTCTTATTCTTATTTTATTAGGTTCAATTCTCCTTCCAGAGCCTAAAAAATTAATTTTTTAAGTAAATGACATATATCCATGCATCATGCAAACTCGGACAAAAAATGTGTAAATATACGTGTTCATCTGTGATCTCCTTTAGAGCGTCAATCAAATTTAATTTTGTTTACTTTCAAGATCCAACCCTTTATAGCATCTTAGTATCCTGTCTTTATTTTTATATTCTTGACAAATAGTTGCGTGTTCCATGGTGAATGGATACATTTTAACGTTATATAGATATAATATTTTTTATTATTTTAATGATATTTGGAAAATAGAGCAAAAATACTAACTAGTGATAGAGAAACATAGCAAACTAATTTATCGTGTTTATTTTCATGACAAAGGTTTATTGAATTCATCATTTTTTTTATTGTTTCAGCCCAATCATAGTTGTTTATTTTTTCAAGGTCTTCAATGTAATACACCACTGTCAAATCTAGTACATCTTCGGATGTAGAGGAAAAATAATGTTGAGCAAACTAACATTATGAAAACTTTACAGCACCTTTTACTACCCGCTCTTCAAGTGTTTTTGTTGCTTTAGTTATAAACATATGAAGCCATTAGCTAAAATAAATAATAGATGTGGGATAAGTAAAGACATGATAGATCAGGACAAGTGAAGGTATGATAGATGCAAGATAGGTGAATATATGATAAATGAGGAACATGCAAATGTATGATAGATGCGGCACAGATGAAGGCAAGATCGATGCATGACAAGTGAATGTATGATAGAAACGAGACAAGTGAAGGTAAGAAACCATTAAAATGATGATAGATGTTAAACCTTTTGTAAAATGGTATGAAACCATGTATCATGATAGATGCGCAGAAAAAATATGATGTGAAACTATTGAAATGATGATAGATGTGCAACCATATAATGATGTGAAACCTAAATGTCAACATACAAAGTAGATGAGGGACACAATTTTGATAGATGCGGGACTATACAAATTTAATTCAAAGCCTATAATTGATGCGAAGCTTGTAAGTATATATTTGAACTCTGTTTTGAAGTAATTATGTTAGAATTACTGAAACCTGATTAATGCAAGTTCAGTGTCTCACTTTAGCAAGACATGAGTAAGTAATATATGTTGATAGATGAGAGACATAAGTAATTATCTTCCGTATAATGAATAACTAACAAATATCACTTAAAATAGATACAAATGAAGAATATAATGATTATATTACTAATTAGTAACCAAAAAATCAAAATCGGTCTACTTTGAAACCCTAGTTTTAAAAAAACAAAAAATCGAACTAGATTTTTGCAAAAAAAGATAATCGGAAGTACTAGCATTCAAATCATTACTTATATAAGAGGTTATTTAGGTAGTTAGTTAACTAAATATTTTGGGATTTTATCTATAATAGGTTTGTTAGTGAGGTTTTTATTTGTAACTCACTTTTTAAAATATTTTTGAGGTGGCTCTATTAAGCCATGTGTGACACCAATAACACTAGATTCACCTGTGGGTTGACCTTTTGAATGTTAGCAAAAGTAACGATAAGATATGTTAGATGATTAACATCATTGTTACTTGTGACCAATGTATCATCATTGTAGGCCTGCATGTTATGTCCGAGCTGGCTGGTGAAAATTTATTATTGACAAGCCTCCGGTACGTTACTCCGTCATTATTGAGCCCGGAAGGTATAATTATTTAGCCATACATTCCTCGTTCTATGATGAATGTGGTATGCTCATGATTTGCTTCATGCATCAGGATTTGATTGCAACCCATATATGCATCCACGAAATAAAATGTTATGTTTGTAGAAAAAGATAAAACAAAGAAAAACGACTAGGGTTTATTATTTAGAAAAAGTACCAATTATATAGAATATAAAACTCTTATTCATAGAGAAACTATATGGGCTAATGGGCCTAGGCCTTATATCTCTAACACCCTCTCTCAAACTCGCAATACTTATTCTTGCATTGTGAGTTTGTTACACAAAATAAAAACTAAAATTGTAGCAAAAAACAAAACACCAAACTTCAAAACCATAATCGAATGCCAAAACCAATACAAAACGCCAAAATCAAAATCGAAACGTCAAAACCCAAACTCCAATCTCCAAACTCTAATTTTCAAACTCGAGTCTCTAATCCTCTGTACCCAAACTCCAATATCCAAACTCTAAACTTCAATTTCCAATATCCAATTTCCAATATCCAATCTCCAATATCCAATCTCCAATCTCCAATTGTCATTCTCCATTCTTAAAAATCCAAACTAATCCAAACAAAATCTAAACACAAAACAAAACCAAAAAAATCTAAAAAAAACAAACGAAGAACGAAATCTGAACACCAAACAAAATCTTAATGAAATCTCAACCCCAAATACCCAAACAAAATCCAAATAAAATCCGAATGCCAAATTCAAATATTAAACTAAATTTAATACTAAATCCAAATATCAAATCCAAATCTAATTTTCAATCAAAATCAAAATTGATTATACGACTTTACCAACAAAAATATGCGCTGTTTCAGTAGTGATTTCTCCCGAACCGTAGCAATGAAT
This sequence comes from Limnanthes douglasii subsp. nivea, assembly GCA_036936605.1. Lineage (NCBI taxonomy): Eukaryota > Viridiplantae > Streptophyta > Magnoliopsida > Brassicales > Limnanthaceae > Limnanthes > Limnanthes douglasii. The sequence goes on along the minus strand of JAUPFV010000001.1, from coordinate 203,022,562 downwards.
CATAATCCAACCGGTCAAATTGAAGGATTAGATGTCTCGAACCCGCTCTCCAAAATTTGGAAAAAAATAAACATTGTTTACCTCTCGATCAGGTCTATTGATTGTGGCTGCTCACACCAGATCCGAAAATCGAAAATTTTCACTATTTCTTTCTTCCGGCGGACAGCTAAAACAAATGCCCGCCGGTACATGAGAAGACACAAAAACTTAAACTCAAGATCTAAACCTATGCTCTGATACCATGTAGAAAAAGATAAAACAAAGAAAAACGACTAGGGTTTATTATTTAGAAAAAGTACCAATTACATAGAGTATAAAACTCTTATTCATAGAGAAATTATATGGGCTAATGGGCCTAGGCCTTATATCTCTAACAAGCCTCTCGTACGTCACTCCGCCATTATTGAGCCCAGAAGGTATAACCATTTAGCCATACATTCCTCGTTCTATGATGAATGTGGTATGCTCATGATTTGCTTCATGCATCAGGATTTGATTGCAACCCATATATGCATCCACGAAATAAAATGTTATGTTCCCATAAGTTTCATCCACAAACTCATCAATATGTGAAAGAGGAAAATGATCCTCCAGACATGATTTGTTCAGGTCAATATAGTCAACATACATATTCACTTTATATTCTTCTTCTTCTTGACTAACATATTAGATAAGATATATTTATATATGTCCTACTTCATTGAGCTTGTCCATTTTAACTATTATCACTTTAGTCTTTTCATAGGAGAATGGTCTCCTCTTCTTCTTGATGGACCAAAACCTATTATTTATATACAATTTGTCGCATATCGTTTGGCAAGGACGACAACGACAGAAGTCGAGGTAAGATATTCAAATTTGTATAAATAATGTTTAGTAGTTTAGCTTGGTAATTAGTGAATATTTCTCGAAGAGTAAATTTTTTGTTTCTTATCTAGTTACATTTCTTTCTCCGAATTGGTTAAGTGGGGACTTCTCTTAATTCATTCATATCATTAACGATACTCGAGCCGTTAGTAATTTGTATTTGTTAAGAGCAGGGAGAAAATTATTTTTGTTATTATTGGGTTGCTCTGGATTAATCTGATCCAACCGTTGACTATATAACAAAAACCTTAACGGACATTTAAAATTCTTATATGTATTTCGTCGAACGAGAGTCGGTCTAGATGGTATATTGAGAGTGCATCTATTACTCTCTATATATATATATATGCACTAAACCTGCTTTCTATACATCTGTTGGTCCAAAATTAGATCCAACCATGTTCATCTATGGTTAAATGTTTAACGTACAGTTTTAATTAAAACTCTCTTAATTGTGCAAATATCTGCGTGTCATACTTTTTCATACATAATACTACGCAAAATATATATTAATATTCATTGAACGGTTAATGTCCATCCATAGTCCTTTTAGTTTTTATTAGGTTTTTTTATTAAATTAGAGTCTAAAATTTATTAACCATTCTCAAATTGTACGGGATTTTTTAATAAATAGTCGAAGACGGTTTTGTTAGTTGACCAAGGATTTTAAATTTTGTCTTCTAGTGAATTGTGGGTATAGTTAACCAAATATAGAATAACACAAAATTACTCCTCCCAACAATCCTCTTATACTCAACACTTAACCAAAAAATCTAAAAAATTCAAAAACTTAAAAAAATTCAAAAACTCCAAAAATCACTAACAAACTCCATAAACTCTCAAACCTCCATAAATCAACAAATTTGTTAAAAAAATCCAATTCATTGAAGAATGGATTCAGTGCGTGAGAAGCTTGCTGAGGAGCATGGAACTGCAAACCTGGTAGTTGTTCTAACCAATCTTTCAAAAAAAGTTTCCTTTTTTGTAGTTGTTCTAATTTTAGAAAGTTGGACCCGGACTACCCTGCCGGTGGAAGCCCCATAACCCGGCGGGGATGAAGAACCTCCATATTTGATGATGAAGGTCCACCGCCGGGGGTGGTCATGCCTAACCGGCGGTGTCATCGACTTCCACTCGCCGGTTTAAATGCTAGGCTCTCGCCGGGATTGGAACTTATACACTAGCGGGTGATACTCCTTGTCTTTATTTACACATGAGGAAGGATACTGTAGTCCATCCCCACCGGTTGTTCTATTTTCAACCGAAAGATGACAACGCCACCGACAGTTCAAGTATTTTCACCCGGCGGTATCGAAGTAGTTACCCGTCGGTATCGAAGTAGTTACCCGCCGGGTGAGTTGGGCACAACCGCCGGTTGGAAAATTATCAACCGGCGGTGGAAAACTTCTCCAGCGGTTGAGAAGGTCCTCGACGGTTTATGGTTTTTCAACCGGCGGGGGGAGTCGACAATTTTGATTTGTGCCAATCTAACATAATCTACGGTATTTTTTATGTCGGCTGAAGAGTTAAAGAATAAAGATTTAAAGGAGGAAGAGTTAAAGGATGAGTTGTATAGTTCGTGCATGGTGAAAGAGGAGAAAATGCCGGTGCCTTGCTCGGTCGATTATAGCTACTTGTTCGACACCAAACGTCACTACTCTCAAGTTTAGTTGATTGAATGGCTTAAGCAGACCGCAACGGATAACATTTTTGTCGTAATATTACGACGATACGATAGACTTGATCGAAAAAATCTGAGAATTGAGTTTGTGTGTGAAAGATCTGGAGTTTACATAAAATTGGTAGATCCGAAGCATCTAAAGAGAAAGTCAAACGACACGAAAAAAATGCGGATGCCTTTTCACCCTTAAAGGAAAGAAGTTGGGTGATGATTTGTGGGGTTTAAAGGTCGAATGCGGCGTTCACAATCACGATACTACATCGTAGAAAGAAGGGCATTCGTACTTGGGATGACTGAATAACGAAGAGATGAATTTCATAGTTAGTTGTATGAAAATAGGATCCCGTCCTCGGGATATTCTCGGTGGGGTGAAGAAATTAAACCCTAAGAATTATTCTTCAATGCTCACCGTCTACAACGCCCAACTAAAACATCGCAAGCTCGAGAAAGGCGGTCAGTCACAATTCCAATACTTGTTAGGTGAACTAAAGCGGCTAAACAACTACAAATTTCATAGAAAGTCTGAAGACGGAAGCGATGTCATAGGCGAGATTTTCTTCGTGCACCCGGTTATTTTGGATTTGTTATGCACATTTCTGAACGTCATTGAAATGGACAACACGTACAAGGTGATCAAATACGAGATGTCATTGTACGAGGTAGTCGGAGCCACTTATACGTGGAATACTTTCTACATCTGATTCACATTTATGTCGAGAGAAAAATTCAAGAGCTACAATTGGGTTAGAGTGCTTACATTCGTTGATGGTAACTCACTCTATTGAATTACCATCCATCATTTTGATGAATTGAGACTTGGTGCTTCTGAAGGCCGTGGAGGATGTGTTCCGTAATGCAACACACATGTTGTGTCGATGGCACATCAACATGAATGTCCTAGGGAAAACGCAAAAAATCATAAAGGAGAAGAAAGTGTCAAACACATTCTTGAAAGTGTGGAATCAAATGATGTTGGCGGAAACGGAAGTAGTGTTCAACGACTATCGAGCCGAATTGCACCGTGACCTCAAATAGTATCCGCAAGCAATTGAGTATACCAAAAGTTGGTTAGGGCTATACGGTAACAAGTTTGTGACGTGGAGAACCAACAATTGGATGCATTTTGGTAACCAAACCACAAACTGCGTGGAGATTGCTCATTCGACCCTCAAATGTTTCATCAGTACGAGCAAAGGTAACTTTGAATCTTTTTTGTTGAAGTTGCATACTTTGATAGAATTTTAGTACGGGGACATAAAGGGTTCATTCAAAAAGAGCCGCTTGTTAGCCCTACACAAATTCGCAAACAAGGTGTACGACAAACTAAAAACCAACGTCTCACACTATGCGTTAGAATTTTTTTCCGGAGAATTAGATTGTGCTCGCAACATGAAAATCGCGGGCTGCATGCCCTGCGGTTTTTCAAAGGCTTAGAGGTGCCTCTAGAGTTGTTTAACGAACATTGGAAGAGGTTGGAAATTCTAGTCCGTACCAATCTCACGACTATCGAACAACTAAAAGCGAAGTTGGACAAACTAGTATGCGATGTCATGGAATCCAAAAACGAAGCACGAATAAAGCACGTCTATAAAAAATGGTTTGTCGTTGTCCATCCCGAAACAACTACCAATTTGGAGCCATTGGTGAAGCAAAAAGCGCGCGGTCGTCCACCTTACTAACGCAAGTTGTCTATTGCCGCTAATGATATATCCACTAAACGCGACAAAAGTGCGCACAAGTATGTGGTTGAATTAGAAAATCCAAGTTCTCCGTCATTTGCAAAAGAGTTCAGAGCTCCTCCCGAAATGTCAAGTAAAGGGAAAAAATGTCGGGCAATAAACTTAGTTCCGAAAGTGCCACCGCTCGTAAGAAAGGTAGCGCGATTCCGACGCAAACAAGCAGAATGATACTTTGTAGTGGAACGATGGATTGTAGGTCAAGCTCTACGTTGCCGGCAAAGACAAGTTTTATAGGCCCTAAAGTATATTTAAAATAATTCCCCATCTACTTCAGACCATTTATAGAGTCAATTAGGGACGTAAAATCCGATGGCCATTGCGGGTACCACTCGATAGCGTATGCCTTGAACGAGCAACAAGACAGGTGGAGGTTGATAACTGATGCCCGTTACAACGAGCTGATGGATTATGCATCCGTGTATGTTAATATATTTACAAGCATGGAGGAATTGATTGATGTTGCGGAGTGTGTGAAGTGCTCTACTAACGTGGGTACTAAAGACCAGTGGATGTCCATGCCCGAGATGGGGGTGGGAATTGCATCTGCGTTTAACTGCATATTCCATTTTGTTGGACAATACCAAAATATGGACGTTGACTTCATTTTAAACAATAAATTACATTTGAGTTCAACCAACCCGCCGGTTAAAGCATTTTCAACCGGCGGTTGAAAAAATACACCGTCGGGGGTAAAACAACCCTGGCGCTGCTAAATTATCACACCGCCGGGGTAAGTGCCCCGCTTCAAATTATTTGGGAACCTACATTTGAGGTTACCCAACCGTCGGGTAGGTATTTTCAACCGGCGGATGAAATACTACCCCATCGGGGATAAAACATCCCCGACAATCCTGAATTATCACACCGTTGGGGTAAGTGCCCCGTTTCAAATTTTTGGGGAACCTACATGTGATGTTATCCAACCGCCGGGGTGGGTATTTTCAATCGGCGGTTGGAATACTACCACGCCGGGGTTCAAACATCCCCGACGGTCCTGAATTTTGGTCCCGCCGGTTGAACACTACATATTTCCCCATATTCTGTATGCAATTGAAGATTTAGGTTCCCGGCGGATGATCATTTTTCACCCGGCGGTTGACAAGTTCCCCGACGGTTGGATAGTTTCCAACTATCGGGGTGGGAATTATTTTTTCATAGAAAATCCATTCGTGTTCACCCGACGGGTCAAAAATTTTCAACCGCCGGGATAAAAATTATGACCCGGCGGGGAAGTTGTCAACCGGTGGTTGAAAATCATCACCGCCAGGGTATGGTTTTCGTCTAGAATGTTAAAGCACAACTGTGTGAATTATTTAGATTATGCTTACTCCATGATATCAGATTAAATGATGGAAGTAATAATTATACTAACATATAAGGTTTAACAAACAACAAGGTGAGCGAAATAAAACACGCATATATTAAACGATTTAGGGTTCAATCCGTAATAAAAAGCATATAACGATTTAGGGTTCAATCTGTAATAAAAAACAAAGCGTAATACAAAACACAACATAATCCAAAACACAAAGTATCTCCATTTAACACAACATACATATGAAGAATGCGACTAGCATAATAAAAAATCAAGGACTAGTGATCTCCAGCACCTTCCTCGCAAACGACACGAGCTCGTCAGTGGAATCGTCTAACGGCCGAACACGATTAATCGTGTTCACCACATCAACCGCGGAGATCTCGGTAAGAATCCGGGGTGTGATGGTAAACCAAGCGTACCTCTTCACATATGATTTGTACTGGGGGGATGATGTGTGACTACTCCCTTCCAAGGGCCTCGAATACCTATCAATCACGTATATGTGCTCCCTCCAGTTCGTCCAATGCCTACCATGATACGAATAACAAAGATGGTCTCCTCTTGAGAGACTGGTTCTAGCCACAAGGGGGTCCATCGACTTCTCTTGGATCCAACCAAACTGGCGCATCACTCGGTCCGAGTGATATGCCTCGCTAACCAACATAACACGAATACGGTTTCAATATAACCCTACTGCTTGCTCCGCCCACACTTCATGAACATCCTCGTAAGGTCAGAAAATCACCTACAAATAAGCAATTACTCATAGTCCATTTTGTATATAATAGATAAATACTAATAAACGTAGATAAGCTAATTTACATCTGTCTCTCCTTGCGTCGCGATGATATCACGGTAGTACGACTTCCCGCGAGCTAGTGATACTGGGACCCTTTTGGGCAACCACGAAAGCATTTTCAGATCGGTCGGGCTATAACCGCTATTCATCGCCGCCTGAAAGATAGGAAAGTGGTCATAGACCCAACACTCCAACAAGGCCAAGAACCCAACCAAGCTATTCAAGAAGTGCTTTGAAATGCCTCCCAAGCTCTTGTACAACCACACGAGTGCACAAGTACCCCATGCGTACTCATCAAGCCTCGTAAAATCCTAAAGTTGATGGAGAAAATCGCACTGGATGTTCTTCTGGCTCGTGTTGGTGAAGATGGTACACCCAGGAAGAACATGATGTATGCCCTAGTTGTTGCCTTCTTCATATTCGTAGTCAGGGTGGTATTGGAATCCAAATACTCGTCCGCGGAGAATATCGTTCTTAGCCATCGTAGGCTGAATCCACACCCGTCATGCGCCTCCATATCCTCCCGCACAACATCCACCAAAACTCCAAACAAGTCTACATAGCGTGAATATGTCGCATCTATCGACTCTGGCCTGAAGATGTCGATAATTCTCCCCTCGACCGGTAGGCCAGTAATCACGTACACGTCATCGAGCGTCAAGGTCATCTCCCCGAAGCAAAATTGGAAGGTGTTCGTCTCTTGGTGCCACCTCTCAATGAACACCTCGGCCAACTGCACATGGTTGTTGAACTTCGGTAGATGGTGCATCAGTGGCCAGAATAATGTCTCTTCCAACAAAGCTCACACCCCCAATTGTTTGCTAAGGTCCGACTAACCGAGCATACCGTACTTCGACTGGACCGTGATAGCAGATCGCGACTGCAAAAAAAAAACATAGATATAATGTTAACAAAACAATTTAAGTAATAAAACATATAATTAATTCCGGAAATCGATAACTTACATCGTCCTTAAATGTGTCGTACGCCTCATGTTGCGTATAATCCGGGAATATAAGGACGTTTTTTTGGTATATAAATAGGTTTTTCCATCCTTCCGGATCAGTTGACGTCCTTCCGCGCGGGTCTCTCCTCGAGGTGGTGACATGGGGACCTCTATTTCTTCCTTCATCTCCTCCTCGTCAATAAGCGCAGGCCATTGACTATGGACCTCTCGTGGAGGAGAAGGCTGTACTACGCGCACCCTTGTGGAATCATATTTTTTATGCCGCAAGGAGCGTTCGGTATGGCCCGTGCGCACCCCACACTCGGTCTAATCCCCACGTTTGGGCCGATCAACCTTCGAACGTCCACTACCTTCACCTTTTCTGGGCGGAGGGACTTCCCGTTCTCGCCTTGCAATTTTATTCGCCTTCTCTTTTTCTGGTCTTGGTGCTTCGTGCCTGCGAGAACAAATAAAACAAAAAAAATTAGACAATTTTGAAAATTGACTAGGTCCCCGACGGGTGAACAATTTTCAACCGATGATGATATAATATTAATTTTAAAATTTAATTTCGACCCTGCCGGCTGAACTATTTTCAACCGACATGGAGTAAATATTAATAAAAATTATAATTTCGACCCCGCCGGGTCAACTTGTTTACACCCGGCAGGGATGAAGAAAATTCTGCAAAAACAAAATCCTCACCGGTATGACTAGTTCTCACCTGGCAGGGGAACAACAACACACCCACAAAATACCATTGAAGACCTCAACCAAATACTCGAATTTACTCTAAAACACTAAATGAGTCACACCAAATCTACCCTAGCATCAATATACAACTAAAAACACCTAAATACCCATGCTTCGCCTATTCTAACAACCAATGTAATTCAAAATCTTCAAAACTTAAAAGAAACTAAATATAACTGAAACTATATATAAGAGTAGAAACTTACTCTTTTCCTTTTCCCATTGTTGTTCTTGAGTGAGTATTGATCTACTGGAGTTCTTGAAGTTTGATTTTGGAGGTTTGTAGAAGTAGAGAAAGAAGAGGGAAACTTGTGGTTGGTTTAGATTTGTTTTTGTTTTGGGAATTGTTAGTGTTTATGATTGGAAGTGTTACGGGTATAAAAATGTGACTACTTAAAATATGTATGGGTATGATTAAAATTAGTGCTGCTTATCCAAAATAGCTCTAATTTAACCAAAAGCTTTTTATTATTATTGCCAAATTTGCTATAATAATTATCAATGTCCACTATAATCTTTTGAACTTTTATTATTGTTACTTTTGCTATAATTACTATAATTATAACCACGTATAGCGTATAGCGGGAGTTTCCAAAAGTCATCCTCACACAATAAATAACATACCCCCCTCGAATCAGACAAAGAAAGAAAGGTGGGCTCCATTGAATTTTTCGCTTTCATGTCTACAATTCATTCAATTTCTACAGGGACGAACCCAATCCCGAATAGGAACCATAAAAGAAAATACCGATTAAACCGAATACCTCTTCCCTGGTTGCACATGTATTAACAAACTCAATGATGATATCTTGTTAATATAAAAAAAAATACCACTATGAATATCTTATTGATTTTATAAAACAACATTTAACTACTTAGATTGATTTTGTAAAACGACATTAATTATGAAATTTTAAAAGTTTTCTAAAACGACTAGTATAAGGGGATGGAGGGATGCACTCTTAAAATTTAATTTTAGTTTTCTAAAATTTAAAATTATTCACATATTCCTTTGATCAGACTTTCTATTTTATTTTATAATTTTATATAATTTTATTTTTAATACTATATATAACTATCAATATTATTAAAGGCCAAACTAAAAATAAACCACATTTGATAGTTCTTACACGGCTGGATCATACATCTAATTTATATATCTTTCACCAAATTTGGGACAAATTTACCCCAACCAGAAAAACAAGGTATATAAACATTTTGATAGAATTCTCACAATTTTTCTTTTTTTTCTCTCAAACTCTCACAACCCTCTCTATAACCAAAATCTACCTGCAAAATCAAATTACATCATTCGAAGAATCTGAAATTACACCAATATAAAGGTATGCAATACAAACCTCCCTATCTATTTTTTTTCTTAATTTCGTTGTGTATTGTTAGGTTAAAAATAGTTTTTACTTTCTGGTTTTTAAAAGTAAGACTTTGGCATGATTTCAGGCATTTGTTTGCTAGATTAGTGTTGTAGAGTTGTTTGTTGTATGCGGATCCTTCTATTTGTCTTTGATTTTGTTGAAAATGGTGTTGTATGGATAAATCTAGGGCATAGTGCTTCACAGGTGTTCGCCGCACGTCGTATGCGCCTAGTTTGGTGTTCGTTGCATACATCGTGCGACTATGATGGGTATGTGTCGCATGCGACACACACAAAATGCTGGGCGCACACGATAAACATTCATTAGCCATCGCATGTGATAGATCTTCTCTAGAGGGCATGCGACTACATTTTAAAGGATATTGTTACTATTTGTTTATATTTTGAGGATGGGTTGTACAAAAATGACTTTAAAGAATCCCCATCGCCGCGAGACAACTCATGATACACTAGTGCCTACGAAGATAGCCTTTACTGAGAAATGAGGTAGCCGTACAAAACGACGCATGTGTCGTGGTGGTCCAAATGACAATACCAGCCATCACGCTGGTTGGGCTGCTGCGGGTAGTAGTGGTGCAGGATTGGGTTTGCATGACACACCTGAGGCATATACGGAGTTCGCCTCAGTATTGCGACACGTACCAAGTCTCTATCCTGATTACGCCCTACATGAGGCGTTTAGTATATATCATGGAGAAGTAAGTGTTTCTACTCAATAACTTTATTTTATAATTGGCTCTTAACTTTGTTAAACTAATTACTTATTTACGTACTCGTGTGTTTGATACATATTACATGAGAGAGTTAATTTACGATGCTTCGCGATGTAGGACAGTCTCCGCAAATGAGACTTGAAGAAGCAGACTCAAGTACGTGCGAAGGTCATGCAGACAATATTCATACGTCTTATTGACACACTCTCTTATTGGCATACCAACCCGCACTTGATAGATACATTTCTAGGATGGTGGCATGATGAGACATTCTCATTTTATTTCTCATTCGGTGAGATGATCGTGACTTTAGATGACATCCACGTATCACCAGATTAATGGTCAAGATATGCCTTTCGGTGTTTTATCTTTTGATGATAAGATGCAGATGAGCCTAACGTATGCTACTATGCTTGGTGTACGACCATCCGAGTTGGTTAGAAATCTTAAGAACGCTAGTAGTGTGATATTTAGATGGTTGTGTACTGGTTTCACGGGTGATCGATACAGTGATAGTAGGGCTACATATGCTATGAAGATGCATATATGTGTTGTGATGCATATATGGATCATGTCGCATGAAGATGTGCGACAACGATGTATATCTCGTCTCACGATTTGAGCGACCACAATGCTGTTTATCGTAATATGTGTATGAACCGATTGAAAAAGGAAACTAGACTTAAGATCGTTACCTTTATTCGTTATGCGTCCTCCTCGTCCAGCAAGTCCTCCAAAGAGACACCTATTTCATCATCTTCTATGAATACTCTATTGTTTGGTTTTTTGTGGTAAATTTTTGGATTTGGGGTGTATATGTTAGTGTTAAGGTAGTAAATGGTTAGGGTTTAGGTTAATTTTGAGGGGTTTTCAGATTCTTGGTAATTTTTGGGGGTAAATGGTACACTTGTAATTAGTGGAGTGAAAAGGATAATTTTGGAAATTCAAGTTTGAGTTTAAAAAAAGGTAGGGTGATCCATAGAATTGATTGTCTTTGCAATAGGTTCATGTGGGGTTTAAAAGAAAACAAACATGTTGTTACCTTGTCATATTGGTCTAATATGTGCAAGCCCTATGACAGGGACGACTGAATGTTAGAAAGTTAGAAGATGTTCAAACTTCTTATTCATGTAAACTCTAGCTTAGGTTCAGAGAGAAAAATACTCTCTAAGCTAGGCTTATGTCGTCTATATACTGCACTCAGCATCATCGTATCACGGCCCCAAAACCAAACAAATATTTTTAACCTTGAACAAATTATTGAATATAGGAGATAGAAGAGAGAATTATACTTACTAGAAGATTAGACATGGTAAAATAGATTTTTGGTTAGATTGATGGTTCTCAACTACTCTATTAATTCAATTCAATTCAATTGAAAATAGAACATGACATAAGCTAAAGGATGTTTGTTAATTCTAGCCTGGCTGATGGGAAATGGAACTTGGCAACGCTGGAAGTGTTATGACATTATATATGACATTGCTAAAATTAATAAGATTACTCTAAACTTATAAAATGACTCAATCAAATGGTCTCCTTTGTTGAATGGATTTTACAACATAAATGACACTTGGAATTCAATTAGTATTAAAATAAATAAGTCTAATCTATACAAGAAAAATTGGAACCCTATGACAACAATAAAATGCTATTTTCTGCATTGGAGAACCCTATATAGTTGGACACCTAGTGATTCAATTCTAAAAACGAAAAGGTTCAAATTGGCTTCTAAATGTCAGCATTGTGACAAATTTAGAAACCAATAACCATGTTTTTGTCCATTGTCAAGACTCATAGAATGTCTAGATCTACTTTTCATCTATATCCAATATTACTATTAACAAGAATATGTCCTTCAAACTCACATGATTAGGACATGGTTTTGGTAAACAAACAAGGACACCCATATAAGGACTATTGTCCCTCCAACTATCTTCTGGGTTATTTGGTATTCTAGAAATAGAAAACAAAATGTCATAATTTCAACTTAAGAACAATGATAGATCATGTCATATATATCCTTACGGGTTTTGACACTAAAGAGATCTCACTAGGGCAAGGATATTGGACTTATGACTTCTATTGGTTGTGTTAACCATTTGAACAAACCTAAAATTGTTATTTCTCTCAAATAGAACCACCATAAAGCTAACATGTATAAATTAAACTCGGACGAAGCATGCCATTTGACAATAGAGGCTAGTGGGGGTGGCCTAATCAGGGATAGTAATGGAGACATACTTGTTGGATATAGAGGAATATGTGGAAAATATCTGCCTATTGTGGCCAAGTGTCGAGCGTTAATCGATGGGATCTTGGTTTGCAGAACAAAATACATTAATATGACTGATATTGACACAGATTCAAGCATTACCAAGGAGATGATTCTTAAATGGAGAGCTCCTTGGTTCCTTCAGCCTATAGTTCAGTGATGTATGAAACTAATAACATCTACAATGACAGTGATTTATATATTTCGTGAACAAAACATTGCTGCAGATTGGATAACAAAGAAAACTCTAAAGATAATGCCAACATGGATTTCAATCACGACCAAGCTCCTAATTGTCACAGAGCTATCATGTTATTGGAAAGTCTGGGTACAAGATATATAAGGCTTGACAATAATGAATAAATATTTAATCACTGAATTAGGTTAAATATATGGTGTACCTTCAACTAATTATCTCACTACTAATTTTATGTGATGCAAAGCTATGGCTTGACTGCTCAAAAGAATCTTTATATCTCAGGTATCACAATAGCTGAACCAAATCTCTTGTACCGCTTTGGCTTTGAACTCAAGCAAATGAAGGATTTCACTAGGTATAAATATAGATCGTGCATAAAAAATCAAAACTATATGCAGAATATAAGTTACTATTTTTTCACCTGAAATTCAATGGACATAAAGACTCTCTGCTAGGCAATGCAGAGCTTAGTTTGACGCATTTTTTTCACTAAATTTTGTTTTCCCGCTCAAATTTGGGAGTCTCTATATGGCCTGTCTATAAAAGGTCCAAATAGTTAAGCTCTCCAAATCAGCATTGAACCTATTTGGGTCTCAAACATTTTAACAATTCAATAGTTAAATAAAACGTCCAAAGTTTAATTAAAATAAATGAATAAAAACTATTAATGAATATATTATAGACTATTATATTATCAATTATTTTGTTTATAAAATTTTGAATTATCAATAAATATGACAAATAAATAGAGATGACAAAGTTGGTCTGAATTTCTCAGTTCTCTTTTATCCGGTCACACTTTGTCTCATCTAAACATATAATAGACCATCTAAATGTATTAAAATTATGATACTAAATGTACGAGGTTGGATCCATGATTTTAATAATTTTTTGTTAACTTTTAATAAAAAATGAGTTTTTTTAAATCATATATTTTAATTATAATTGAAGAAAAAAACTCAAACCACTTTGTCTTTGTTTTTATAAGACAAATCAAACAAGTGGTGGGAATGATATTAATAATTTTTAAATTAACTTTTGTATCATAATTTACCATTAATATTTTAATTGTTGATGATGAGTCGAATAATATTAACTGTATATAATGTCACAAATGAATGATGTTGACTATTTATATTGTGTATGATGGTACAATCTTGTGTTAAATTGTAATCTCCGTTATAGTTTACTGTATTGTGTACATGAGCCCATTAGACCCATTATGTAGTAATTATATTTATTCTTTAGAAATAGAAAACTAAGACTACACGAAAGAAGATATGAAAATTTGTAACCCTTTTATATCATAATAAAACTCTTTTCTATGGCAGCACCTGTAGGCGTAGACATTTGTCGAACCATGTTAAAATCTCGTGTTCTTTATTTTATTATGCGTTTGAGTCATTTGTTATATATTTCATAGTGATTATTATAAGTTGATATCATAGATTTTGAGTTATGATATTATGTTTTGTAATTAGGGTTTTGAATGGCTTCCACGTCAACAAAATATAAAATCGAAAGATCTAATAGGGAATCGAACTTTGCATTGTTGAAGATTAAGATGAAATCTTTATTGGTATTGCAAGGGTTGCGGAAGGTTGTGGAGAATAAGTTATCAAAGATATGAAATAGGAGGATAAACAAGATCTTTAAGAAAGAGATTTGTGTTGGAATCTAATTATTTTAAAGGACAATATTCTTCGCGAGATTAGTGGTGAGAAGACTACTTCCTACGCATGGAAGAAAGTGGGAGAACTTTACTCAGAAAAATAAGTCGTGAACCGATTATACTTAAATAAACACTTGTATGATTTCAGATTGAAAGAATGTATGTCCATAACTAAACACATAGATAATTTTAAATCAATTATTATATATTTGGAGAACATTAATATCATCACCGAGGATGAGGATCAATATTTTTATTTAGATTATTACCAATTTGATATGAGAACTTTATGGGTATTATAATTTATGGTAATGATAAGTTATCTATACCAAATTTCAAAGAGTCACTAGAGTCAAAAAAGTTGGGACAATTGCAACCATACGATCATGTGGAACGGGAAGGCCTTATGACCGAATAACAATTTATCAACAAGGCAAGTTCTTCAAAGAAGAAGAACTGGACGTCTAAATCAATAGCCAAGAGATCAAGATTTTATGGATGCGCTCAGAAGGGTCATTATAAGAGATATTGTATGAAGCTAAAAGTTAAGAAATTAAAACAAAAGGAAAATGCTGCAAACCTAGCAGAATGAGTGAATCATTATGATGACAGTGAGAACAGTAGTAAGTGAGATGTGTTCTTTGTGAGTTCAGACTATTAGAAATAATCTTGGGTACTATATACCGTCGCTATGTATCACATATGTCAGTTCAGGTAATGGTTCGATACTTACAAACTAATGCATGAAAGTGTTTTATTCATGATCAAAATATTGAATGGGGTTGTTAGAATCGTGACATGCTCGCATGTTCCTGAGCTGAAGAGAAAGCTGATATCTCTTAGGATACTACACTCTCGGGGTTACAAGTATTATGAAAAAAATGGGTTTAATTAAAGTGACAAAAGGCTCAATGGTGTGTATGAAAGGCAGTTCAGAATGTGCTTTACACTCCCCGGGAGAGTGTTGTTGTGGGTATAACTACAATATCATCATCAGGGAGTAATAACCAAATTCTGTAGGATTAGAAGTAGTTTTCGTATTGGTATCTCGGTTACATGAGTGAAAGAGGATTATTTTTTTTGGGAAATAGAGTTTTTTTAAAGGTTATAAAGAAAAATCATTGAGTTTTGTGAATACTGTGTATTTGGTTAATAAACTAGAGTCAAATTAAGCAAGTCGGTTGTACAAAAGAGTAAAGGGATAATACATTATATTTATTCAGATTTTTGGGGCCCAAATAGAATTCCATCACAGAGTGAAGCCGAATACTATATGAGTTTGATTGATTACTATTTAAGGATGGTGTTGCTTTAATTTATGATAACCAAAGATGAGGCATATCCAACCGTACTCAAATGAAAGACGATTCTTGAGAAGCAGACAGAGTAATAAAAAGCATCTTAGGATAAATAATGGGTTAGAATTTTATAATCATGAGTTCAACGAGTTTTGCAAAGCTGAAGGAATAATATATTATCGTACTTGTTATAGAACACCACAAAAGAATGAGATCTTATAAAGAATGAACATAACGCTTTGTGACAATGCCCGAAGCTTTCTCTCCCATTCAAGTGTGGGAAATAATTTTTCGGTTTACAAATATCAATACAACATATTACTTGGTGAGTCGGTCTCCATCAACGAATATTGATTATAAACTATTTTTGAGATTTAGTCTGGATCGTCGGCTAATTACGAACATTTGAAGGTGTTCGGTTGTCTTGCGTCACTCATGTGAGAGATAGTAAACTTGAGACGAGGGAAACTAAGTGCATATTTCTAGGATATATTATGCATTGAGGTACCCCGATTCAAAAGCGCATTCAAGAAAAAGAAGAAGGTAATCCATGGGTTGAGGCATCCCGATTCAAAGTAAGACTAGACCTCCTATCCTCACTTAGCCTCTGAATCCTTAGTGTACCCTGCAAACCAGAAACAAATATGAGTTGTTGCAACCGAATCAACTCACAATGTATTCTTTTCAATAAATATAAGATTAATTTCTGAAACAACCAAAGACATGAGATTACCTTTACTTTGCAAGTAAACATGACATTTCTCACAATCCTTCTTGATATTTCCATTTTCTTTGCAGAAAAAGCATCAACCTACCGTCGATTCCTGAGGCTTCTTAATCTTAGCCAGATCAAAGCGTTGTCCTTGTCCATCAATATTTCGTTTTTTCCCATACTCTTATTGGAAACTACCATGTTCACTCTAGTTTTCTCCTCTTAGAATATTTTCTCATACAGTGGGAGAGATTGAAAAATAAACCCCACAACACAATTTTCATGTAAGTCTACCTTGATTGTCTTTAACTTAATTACAATCATAGAGATCCCCATTGCGTGCTCTCGGATAACACATTTGCCATAGTACTTTCATCTAGATATCTCATTCATGAGACATTGTATCTCTACCTTGTTGTTTTTGGCAAGTGATTTCTTAAATTTTGGGGGAAACCGTGAAGAAATGGTAGTATCATTTATGATGGCCCGACAAAGTGTAGCAGTATCCTTGAAATATGAAGGGAAATAATAACCAATTAGATAATTCACATTTTCCATACTCCATTATTTTCTTAGGTGAACTTTCCTGATTAAGGAGATATGGTTTAGATTTTATTAGTGCAAGGGTCATAATCACGAAACTTTAATCTCTATATCTTCTTTCCACTGATTAAAATTCAAACCAATCAACATCGAAGGTTTGTTTTCTATTAGATATTAACCCATAACATGAACTGGATATATATATATATATATATATATATATATATATATATATATAATACATAACAACTTAACATATTTGAATATTTCCTATATATATAAAATATAACATATATGGTAATAGGATACCAGAGCGCAAATCATACTTACACATATTTATGAGTTTGAGAAAATTACCATTTATCATTGTTTTAATTGTTCTAAGTAACGATGAAACTCTTCGGAGAGCTGATTTAACCTACTTACATAAAAATAAATACAATGATTAATTTAATTTTCCCAAGTACCAGTAAAACCCTCCGGATGGTTGATTTCAACTACTTGAATTAAAAAATATCAAAGATGAATTTTCAATATACTTTATCCAGTTCATAATTAGCTATATATAAATATTAACCTTTCGTAAGGATGAAAATATTTGAAATTAAAATAATCCTTTGATTTTTTTAGATCCTAGGATCATTAAGAAGATCACTTAACCTTTTAGAGGGCCGATTAAATGACTCCATGGTTCACCTATTGAAACATAAAACTTAGTTATGCATATATATATATATATATGCAATCATTCAAGCATAGAAAACATTTATTCCCACAAATACATATAAATTACAACATTTCCAAACACTTATCATGTCATATAAATCCGAAAATAATTAAATCAATCAATTAACTAAAATTTTGAAAATAACTATATAGTTTTTCATATTTTTCCAGCACACTATTCCAGTCACTAGGCCATCGACTCAACTAACAATAACAACAGTTGTGACTGAGAGAACACCTAGGAGGCATGGATAATTGTGTTATCATTACAACAAATTGAGATTTGTTCACAAACGGTGGCGTTCATCCACAACGGTAGCAGGTAGTTGGCCACGATGAACATCATAAGACAACCTTCGATAGAAAATAACATTAAGGCTACACTGTCGATGAGTTGTTGTCCAGATAAGTCTGATTTCTTCCATTCAATTAGGTTTTGGTTGATTCTAAATTTGGGAGAAAATTTATGGTAACCAAACAAACCCTTATTTAATAGAAAAAACTCAAAAATCTAATGAAAACAATATATTTATACATAAAAACTTGAATATTGAAACATGATTTTCTTATGAAAAAATCAATTTATTTGTGCTTTTCCCATAAACATTAAATTCATGCCATACCAAGTCAATTAACAAATAATCTCAATGGTATGGATTTTGTATATAAAAAATATGCACTTGATTTAATAAAAAGATATACATACAATTTATCCTATCAATCACAAAAGCGATATTGACTCTCATACAAATTGATAGAACTTATATTGATCATCAAATATAATTTATCACAAAAATGGAATAATAAACCCTTTATTATGATTAACTAATTTACACATGATAAAATACTTATAGGTTTGTCTAAAGATATCCATATTATTGGCTGAATCCTAATTGGAGCTCTTGTTAGATGTCGAAATGGTTGCAGATCTTCCTTTGAACAAGATAACGACTTGACTTTTATATTCAGATCGAAGGAATATCTTAACCTTAGTCTCCTTTATATATGAAATATAATTAGAAACTATAATTGTATTAAGCCCATCTACGTTAACCGCTTTGTGATCGGGGACCAAAACTGCTAAATTACATTAAGAAATCAATTCAGGCTTAAATATTAAGATTTGAGCCTAATATTTCACATTTCCCAAATTCAACCCGATTACCACACTTATACCTCAATAATGCATTTTCATCTACATGCTTAATTATTATTTAATTATATATAATATAACTGATCAGATTACTTATTAAATGGACTACCTTATGATAAATATCAAATATATATTTAACATAATAGTCAATAATTATTCCCATAGTATAGGCTAAAAAACTGAGTCATGGCATTGTTCATTGAAGTGCCATACCTCAATTGAGTGGTAACCACCAGGAAAAGATATGAAAAAACTATTTGAACTTGTCAAGGGATTTCATCTATATTAAAATATGTGCATATAATAGCCAAAAATATCTACGAACAAAATATCTCACGTATAGTTATCTGTGAATGTGAATGTCTTCATGATAACCATATAATTTTATTCAAAGAGTTCTACTAGTATGTATAAATCTAATTACCTTCATTTTGTTTGTTCTTATGTGTTCATCATATACAAATACTCATTATACTCAAGCGGTTTTGGAGTATCTTATCAACTAGATCCACATCTTTTGAAAGATAAGACCTAAATGTTTTTGATAAAAATATATATATATATTGTCCTATACTTTAGTCACCACTATTTGTAAAGACGTTTGACAATCACTAAGTTTTAGCGATTCAATGTATCGCCTGAATGAATATCATTGATCTTTGAAGCTGTAAGACAACAATAAACCACCACATATGTAGAGATATTTTATGATCACTCAATTTTGATGATTGAATGTATCTACATAATAAAGATCAAATATCCATAAGAGTTGGATATATATTGAAATGTAAGCTATACTTACTTAAGATTTAAAACTTGGTGCAACATAATTATCCTTCTCACTTAATATATATTTTCTTTAGACAAATTTAATTTATGAGTCTCGTCACTGTTAATTCTGAATTTATGGGTTGAACTACTCGGTCATTCAAAATCCTAACTGAATGATCATGTAGTTATCTGAGTTTTAGGTGGAACAAAACAAAGGAATCACCTAAATATGACAACCGAGCGACAATATATGACCTTTTAAAATCAGCCAGTCATGCTATATATTCACACTCATTATGAATATCCAAAGTCAATAATTCCACTTTTGTTCTGAATTAGGGATTACTTTTTTTTTCAAATTTTACCTCTAAAACTGAACCGTGTAATTAGATTTAAAATATTTTTTCTTATAAGTTTTTTTACCATATCCCTTAACTTAAATGAATTATTGATTAGCATCAATTCCAGATTAAATCATTTGGAAATAAAAAATTACAATTGTATAAAAAATATTTTGATATGTTTTAAAGCATTAACTGTGGAGTATACTTACTGTATATGGTTGAATTCTTAATCTTATTTTTGAAGAGTAGTCCATTACCACAGTCCGAAAAATATTCATGTGTTCTTATCTAATAAACATATCATTATTTTATTTTATTTGAATAATTTAAAATATGTTACCTAAAGTATAACTATATTCTATACTCAAACATTTAAACTTAATAATCATATATCTAATATAAAATTACTCAAATTTATCAGGTTGGAGGGTCTGAGAGGGAATTCATATGTACATTACTCGTCATACCTTAACACACTATATCTTAATACTCTTCGAGCATCTAAAGTAATTTAGAAATGTGATATATCTCGTCAAGTTCTTAGATATCTTAAGGAAAATGAATGCCAATCAAAATCCATATGCTTTAAGTAAAAAAAATACATGGGAATGTACGACACATCCCGTACATTCCATAGTCCAAGTACAAACAACAATGTGTAATTATGTCCCATCACGTGACAATAAATTATGTCCCATCACGTGACCATAAATTCTAAACACTAGATACTTGTCAATATACACATAATGAGGTTACATAAATGTAAACCCCTAAACGCATAGTACAACACCCATACATGACATATGCATACCAAAATTAGTCATCCTAAACGTGCTAAACATACTACACAACGCAAGTGAAACCTGCTTTTCCATCATACATATGTAATTAATCTGAACTAAACTTGCATAAAAACATAAAAATACACACACGCACACATATATGTCATTCAAAATCTTTGAGTTGGTTAGCTGCACCTCAGTATGAGGTAATGTGCAGCAACCACACATGAAGTATGAAAGAAAAAAAATTACATGCGGTTTTTGTTTGAAAAGAGGACAAAGCCTTTTAATATAATTAGAAATAAAAATAATTGACATAACAATTGAGAGTCCTATCATTCATAGATAATTAAATAAAAAGAGGATAACATCAACGACATAAAACATAAGACAAAAAATTAAAATACTATAACAATAACGAATAAGATAAATTGAAGAAAATCAATTGCATACTTCAGTAAGAGGAACCGCATCTGTTATAAGTGTTTCCTATAGAGGGCATACACTCGTGACAGATTGTTTGATCTTGCATTGAATCTCTCTGTGGTTTTGTTCAATGTACAGTTCTAGATCAGCCAGATCCATCAAACTGAGATGTCGAGGGTTAAGTTCGCCTCTCAAGCATTGAGACATGACTTCCTCCATTTCTTTTCTGCAATTTCCCTTGCTTATCTGGTGACATTGACTAACCTTTTCTATTAACTCATGAGTTAAGAAAGATTGGTTGTTGAATTCACGTCTGGTGTGGGAACAATTCTTAAACTAACTGAGTATGTTATAAACATCAACTTCATTAGGCTATATTTTAGGTTGAGAAGCTGCAGGGTTGTATGCAATGACACATACATCAACATCACAAAGTATAGTGAGTTCTTCAGCGTTTTTGAACATCGTATCTTGTCTTGTCTTAAAAGCGCGTCTCATGAATGCTTCATCGACAATATATTCCAAGTTGGTTCTCCGTCTGGCCATGATCAAACTTTTTCTTTAATCTAATAGGACTTTTATTGAAGGGTAAAACTTTGAGTTCTACAATTTTTGGGACTTAATTATAGAACAAATAGAAATCTAGGGACATTTAATTTTCCCGTAAAACATCTTTGAATTTTAAGAAACCGCGAAATAGGTTTCTTTCTCCTTCAAAATTTATTTTCTTCATTCTTCGATTCTGCATTCTTCAATTCTGCATCTTCATCCTTACGACTCCAATTTTTTTCCTTCAAAATTTCTTCCCATCAAATCTCACTTTGTTCTTCCCTTTTTCTTTTTGTTCTACAAAAAAAAATGAAAAATGGAATTAGGCAACCCTAATGTATTAAGTACCTCACTATTCTAGTTTTATGATTGCTTCTAAACATGGAGGAGGAATAAAGATCTTGTAATCAAACTTTAGTAGATTTGAGTAGCCATGATCAAACTTAAAACAACATAAATTAAAACTAAGAGATTTGTTTACTTTGTCTTAGGCAAATAAGCACAATATATAAAGACATACACAAAAATAAAAATAGAAAGTTTTTATTATTTTTATGAGAGATGTGTTATAATAACTAATGGTTATCATTATTATTTTTTCTAATTTTAGTTTTGATGACTCTATCCATATCTTGATATTTGGTAACAATATTCTACTCTTATAGAAATTCATATTAAAATTTTGGAAGTTTGCGAATAAACTCCGATGTCTGTTATTAATTTGAAAGTTTAGGTTCTAAATTTTCATGTATTCCCCATCAAATTATTTTTATCATACTAAAAATAAATTTGTATATGTTTTGACTTCAATATCATATATTTTGAAAAACATAAACAAACTAATAATGAACGATAAAATATATATATTTCGTTCGTAATTAAAATAAAAAAAAATACCCATTCTTCTTCTTTCGTTATGGTCGTCCTCTTGGTAAACTTTATGTTTTTTTTTTATCTTCTTACTTTTTGGATTTTATAGTCTTGGTTTCCAACGGTTCCTCTGAACGGGGATAACCAAACCTTATCTTTTGTTTTTTGCTTAATCTTCCTACTTTTTGGAAACCATTGCCTTAGTTTCCAGTGTCTTCTCTCAGCGGGGATTGATAAGTATCACAATTGTTGGAGACTTTGTTGGCTGTGGTTTTGCCGTGAAGGTGCATGCACTAATAAAACAGACGACTCCAGCGATTTCTCGTTATGTTTTTCCTGCGGTACTCTTCGATCTGAAGTCTGAAACGATAGTTTCCATCAGATCTGGTTCGTACGGCTTAGTGTTTTGTGCCTGTTGCAAGATTAGGTCTAATGTTTTCATAGTTTGTTGTAGATCTGACCCAATCTATCTTCTATGTATTTCCGGAGTAATTGATGTTTAGTTTTTCCGGCGTTTTTAGGCGCCAGAGTCTATCTAGATTATATATCCATTGTATTCAGGTGTCAGAATCTGTCTGAGCTGTATTTCCGTTGTATATATGTATCAGAATCGGTTTCCATTGTATTTATGATGTACTTAGGTGCCGAAATCTTTATCGGCGGTAGTATTTTGATGTCAGAATCTGTTTCCGCTGTTTGTAGATGCGTTAGGATATGTTGTATTATACTATAAACCATTTTATTATAAATTTTATTTCTTTTTTCTAAAAAAATAAAAAATATTTTAATATATTCAATGAAAAGTTATACGGATATTATCTCAAACGTCCGCGTGTGAAATTTAGGATCATATCAATATGATGATATCTATATTTTCCGATTTTGATCAATTACCATTCAATATATTTGTTGGAATATTTTAATTTCTTACTGTCATAAAACTTTTATTTATTAAAAAAACCCATTTAAAATACGAAATCTTAATTATCAAAAATATGAAAAGATAATTTTGTGATTGCGAAATATTAAATTCGTATAAAATTTGATTTGTTTTTAGTTGCGAAACAAATAACCAATGGTTGAAACTAACATTTATTAATTGAGGGTGTCCTAGGATGTTTTTTAAATACCACCAAATTGATGATGAAAATGTGTGTTTTTAGAAAATTGTTTTTTCTAGAAAACAGGTTATGGAAGGGATATAAAACATACCAAGTTATAAAATTTTAATTTTTTTTGAGCTTTCCATCTCTCTTATTTACCAAACTTTTGTTGATTTTGATTTTTGATTTTTGATTTCTAATGGTTTGTATTAAAAATTATAATTATATTTTTAAAAAACTTTCAGAAACAATTTCAAAATAATAAAATGATTGAAAAAACATATATAATACATATCTCAAGTCCATTCTTTTGCTTAGTCATTTGCCGTAGATTTCTCGAAGATAATTTTTGAAATGTTGTAAGTTTTTTGTTTCTGCTATTTTATATATTAAAAATAATTTTTTAAAATATTATTGATAAAGTAAACAACTAATGCTACCATTAAAATTATGAACCAATACTTTTAAAGAGATTTCTTTCTTAAACGTGATGCTAATATAACAAATATACATTCAAGAAAGAAATAGGAATTTTCTAATAATGTTTATGTATATAATTTTTTGTCTCTCCGGTTTTGGTTTTTTCACTTGTTATGCTGTTCACCTAGTCATTTTTTTCTTCATATTGGATATCTATTTATTATATATTTGAATTGTGTCCAACTGCTTCGATCATAACTCATGATGGGTGTTCAAACGTTGGTATGTTTCGTCGGCTAGTATAACTCGTTATCTTCATCTTTTTCACGGTCCTTGTCTAACATTACTTCGTGGGCTTGTCTAGGTTCTAATTACGCGTCGATTTGTATTGATTATTACCTTCTTCTTATATATTATCCTTGTCTTCAGGAGATTCACCCCGCATTCTGATTGTCAATTATCATTTTTCTAGCGGTTTGTATGAGTTTACCTTTTCAGCATATGGAGTATATACTATTGGTAGCATATGGTGCGGTAAGTAATTAAAATTGTTACGATCTAGACCATATAACCTAGGTTAGGCGTTGGGGGTTTGAAGGTTGCAGGTTCTTTGTTGTAGTTTCTTTATCATAGTGTAGAAATACTTTAATCGAAACGACAAGAGCTTGCCTGACCAGTAGTCGATTTGTCACTGAGAGGTACTCATCAATGGTTACAACAGAGGGAAAGTTGTTAAAGTTGGAAACGCTGATATTCCTATAATATATTCCCTCTGTCCTAATATATTAGACGTTTTAGCTTTATGCACATTAATTAAGGAAGGTCATCATTGATTTTGAAATTATAAAAAGTGTTTCTAATTTCTATTTATAACCTTTATAATTAATAGGTATGCAAGACAAAACTAAAGTAAATTAATTATAAAAAAATGATATAAATGGTATATAGCTATTAATTACATCTTGGAATTTGATAACCGGACAAATATATTTGTCTAGAACATTAAATATAATAGGACTGAGGGAGTAAGTGTAAGAGAAAAAACATTGTTGGATCAATACTCTGGTCAACATTGGATTCACCGTTGTATTCCAATTGGGTTTGCGTTTGCCTTATTTTAGATAGGTGCCTATCTGATTTACCTAGGCGACTGCTAATGGGATGGCTAAAGATACATAATTTAATGCTCAGCTCGTGACACTTAGAGATTCTAGTGGCCTCGAACGCATGCTAAAAAATACAGATGTAACTAAATTGTTTAAGTCAGTCTTTTTATTATGTCTAAATTTGCGTTGGGAATCAAATTGTTAGCCTATCCACTTCGGATCATCACTAGAAAAACTTACTTTTATTTATATATGAGAAATAGAAATATCTGAGTGCATCGGTGTATGGCCAAGTTGAGATGGATGAATTTACATAAGATATAGTTTGGGTTAAATTGTTTGTTGTATATTTTGTGAGATGTATGTTCTCCGTTTGTGTTGTTGTATTTGGCAGATACAGGAAAATATCAACTCATGTTTAGGAAAGTGTACGAGAGGGAATTGATAAAGCGGTAACAATGTTATCTGCTGCGGCATAGTTTGTGTGGTTTTTAGATTCCTTTTTTTTATCGAACTGAACTATTTTCTTGCTGGGTTGTGTCCAATTCTCGAATTCTTCATGGGAGGGGATGAACACGTAACACTAGCTGCCGCCGAAGAGGCAGTGAACTCAAATAATCTGTAAAGCCTATTGTGACAGCGGTTTTACGACAATGATAATACTGGAATGGCTCAACGTCCCTTAGAGGATGGTCTCAAAAATGCCGAGGAGGTATCCCCAATAAGAGGGTGAGTCAAAAGTAACAAGCTGCAAAGGAGGTGGGAACTTCTTAACAAGACGTGTGGCTAGAATAAATGCATCTAAAGAATAATATGCGCATGCTAAAAAGATGTGGTTTCGGTGTATGATGTATCTAAAAAGAAAAATCTTCCAGTTGGTGAAGAGATTCCACCTCATAATGAGGAGCTGTAAAATTCGGATATGATCCCTTTTGGGAAATAAAATATAATCGTGGTTTTGGAAAAGAAAATAATGGATGCTCGTGACAAAAGGGAACCTTTTAAAAATGATGCGGTGAAGATTGATAGGTTGCTTAAAACAACGCAAAATACTTCTGCAAAAGTAGAATCAGAATAACAAAGAAAGATAATTAATTTACTAGGGACGAACCCCAATGCATGAGGATGAAGAGATGAAGACTTGTACATTTCCTTCTTCTATTGAGGATACATGCACCGTGCCGAGCGAAGTCCTGGGTCGAAGTGAAAATGAAGGTCTTATCGTCAAAGTTACCCCTAACGTTAGAGGGGAAAGGTATGGTTGTTGACGACGGAGAGGTGATGGGAAATAAGAAGTTAAAATTTCTCTTTGGAGTCTGGATGGATAATATGCAATCAGGCAACATATGGGCAATTTCAAGAGTTAGTTTTTTTCTTTAAATATAATAATTTACACCAAAGTATCCCACTCAATTAGTTTTAACATTTATTGTTTCGTTGTTCAAAGTTTGTCATTTTCTGTGAATTTTAACATGTATAACAAAATAAATCCATCTTTTTGGTGGAACGATCATGCCATTTATAAGAGATCCCAGTTGTCAGGCAGAAACCCAGATTCATAATTTAGGTAGTTTGTTAAAAAAAAAGATGAGAAAAAAATATAATTCTAGTAATTTGTTTGGGTTTGTTTTTTGTTAGTGTTGAGAGAATTTTGAATGTATTATATATATGAAACAAATAGGATATGAAAATGTTGAGTATGAAAATATCATTCACTAAATAATCCAGAAGCATAAAATAAACATGTCAAACGTTGAATGAATATGTCTCGTATCTTCAACATCTTCAACATTTCAACACGTAAATCAAATAATCTATTTCGGTATATCACAATTACATTGTATATCACAATCCATATACATAATATTAAATAGCTCATATGCAATTAATTCTAATCCTCAGTTTGTTAAGTTTTTTTTTTATTTTTTTTATAATTTGATCACCTTTATATTTGGATTGAAACTAGTTTATATGCTATCATAAATGAAGAATAAATATAGAAAAACGAAAAAAAATTAAGCACCAACATAAATGGGTTACTAAAAAAATCAAAACTATTTAAAAAATACTATAAAAAAATCAATTATTCACCTTTTGAATTAACGTGACACCATCGGACAATTCGAGACTTGAATGATACCTGTTAACACTTTGACATGATTGTGACCATATAACGATGATTATAGATCAATTCGAAAATATTAAGTAGCTAGATTGTTATCACTTTCTAAAAATTCATATAATTGATGATTTTTTCTTGTATTATAAATTTGTAAACTTTCTTGTTTCATATACCTCAAGTTTAGAAATCGATACAAACATTTTATCAAATTTTCGAAAGAGTGTTTCATTTGCGGTTATCTTTATATGATCCCTATGATGGATCCATATACGCTGATACCGTTTCCTATTTCACCGGCCTACTAATTAGCTTCTATAAAATGTGTTAAATTCACAATTTGGATTATTTACGAAAATCTCACAACAAACTAGTTTGTGTATTTTCTCCACTGTCTCAATTTCCGTTACCATCTTACAATAGTGTGTGTAACTCTAGCGAGCGTGTCTTTACAACAAGAACCCCTACTTACGGTCTAACGTCATATAAATTCCGAATTATAACGCATAAAGTTCCATTTGAAATGATGACCTTACAAAACTTGAACTCATGAAAAATCTACCAAAAATGATCCATTCACATCTCGGAACACTCCTCCTACAACCATTATTAAATGATCAAACGACAAGCACCCATCCACTTTGAGTTTAACTCGTGCACTTGACTTCGTCCATTTTACGAGTGTACTTCCCGATAAAACTCTAATTTCTTTATCAACCTCTTTACCTCAAACTCGAATATAATCTTTGACAGTGTTTTAGAGTATAGCCCGAATATTTGCCAAAGACCGTTTCTTTGCATTGGGTTCCAAATCATATTATTCTTATCCAACCATATATTTCATACAATAGCCAATCCAAGAGATGAATTTTCTAGGCTCATGAATTCTCTCGACACCTTAATAATTCGCTACAGCATCTAAAATATTTTACATGTGCTCGTTAATTTTTTGGTGCACAAACATAAATTTCTCATTGTCCACCTTAACATTTCGATACTCTTCAAGTATGTGCACAAACTGCCACTCAATGATTTCCAAAGATATTTGTACCTCTCACAATCTTAGAACTAGTGAATAGTGTCTTCGGGGCCTTACCACATCCACTGTAAATAATCGACATTGTGACAAATGTCTCACAAAATTAAACTTCGTTGGAAGCATATTACTTACGACACACCACTATAGTACTCATTCTTTTTACATACACTTGACCACCCAAAACGGTTACCATTTGAATAATACATCTTCACCAAGTGGGATCAATGAATTACAAGTTGATTTTATTAAAAATACTCATAATGGCTCAACTTTCCATTTGTCATGCTCTCCATCACAATGCTAAACTATACTCACCCCATTAGTTATCAAGTCCCGTCCTTCCAAGATTTGTTTACACACCATTGGATCTGATGGTTTAACAACACGGTCCACAAACCTACCTTAAAATATTTTTGTTTGAGAGCACTTACCCATAAACCATTTTCATTTTGTAAGATCCTCCACCATAGTTTAGCCAATAACGTTTTATTGAAATTTTGTATTCCTTAAATCCTAGCCCCTTTCTTTTTAGATCTACACATCTTGTCCCATGTTATCCAATGTATCCTTTTCCCTTCTAGAATGAACCCCAAATAAATATCTAATAATTCGATCAAAGTTATCATACACATTATTGCCAAATTTATTTTTTGTATAAATAAGTCCAGATTGCATAGAAAAAACCAATGGTGCCATATTTTTTCACCCCCGAAAGAGAGAGAGAGAGAGAGAGAGAGAGAGAGAGAGAGAGAGAGAGAGATGAGAGAGATAGAGAAGAAGAGAGAGAGAGAGAGAGAGAGAGAGAGGAGAGAGCGAGAGAGAGAGAGAGAGAGAGAGAGAGAGAGAGAGAGAGAGAGAGAGAGAGAGAGAGAGAGAGAGAGAGAGAGAGAGAGAGAGAGAGAGAGAGAGAGAGAGAGAGAGAGAGAGAGAGAGAGAGAGAGAGAGAGAGAGAGAGAGAGAGAGAGAGAGAGAGAGAGAGAGAGAGAGAGAGGGAGAGAAGAGAGAGAGAGAGAGAGAGATGAGAGAGAGAGAGAGAGAGAGAGAGAGGAGAGAGAGAGAGAGAGAGAGAGAGAGAGAGAGAGAGATTCTTCATTTTCCAATTCAGTAATTTTTCTTTTTCATCTTTGTAGTAACCTATCGATAAAACCTCATCGAAGGACGATATCAAAAAAATTGATATACCCATATACGTCTACAATGATTTACTAAGATATAAGTCACTCTTACAAAATAGAAGCAAAGCTTAAATAGAGAAATCCTTGTACGCCGACTTGAAGAGCGCCTAAAATAGAGGGCGATTAGTGGGGGCGATCAATAATGACTTTTTACTATTTTAGGAGGAGGTGCACCATCACAAGGGTCACGAATCGTGTCAAAAAAACGCCAGAAGAGGGATTTGGAGGTTCAGTTAGTCGACGAGACCTCCTATCATAACGATGCAAAAGTAGTGACACATATGACCTTCAATGATGGTGATCTGGGAGAGGTTGCAACACCCCATAGGTCTTAGTGGATGCTGGAACGTTGGAAAATATCATCTTCAAGGCCAGTTACGATAAGATGTTGAAAATACCACCGTATAAGACAATGCATAATAAGATGGTGGGTTAAGAAGGAAACTCATTCAAATACGTGGGTGAAGTAGAACTATTAAACCGTAGGCCACAAAAAATTAAAAAAGAATTACTGGCACTCCTTATGATATCCGATAAGCCTAGCTTATACCACGCTATCATGGCCAATTACGAAAAGATATTGATAGTACCACCGTACAAGCCAACACATAAAGTGCTGGTGGGTTACTAAGGTACTTGATCCAAATATGTGGGCAAAGTAGAACTACTAGTGATCGTAGGCCACAGAAAAACTAAAAAAGAATTGTTGATATTATTTATGATATCCGATAAGCCTGCTTCTACCACGCTATGATGGGTAGACCATGATGCATTGCACGGAAGCAAAACCATGCATGTCTAGGAAATAAATGAAGTACCCCATTGGTAATATGGTCAAAATAATCTACATAAGTTTTCTCTAACGTTTTTGACAAATATTTTACTCATAATAAATTAGTTCAGAATCACATTTGGAAGACCAATTCTGAACGTGATCTATTTTGGGAACAATTCATTAGTCATCCTTGTCTTGAATCCATCCTTAACAGGATTGAAGCTTGCAGATGGCAATGAGTTTCTTCTAAAAAACACTAGAGCCTCCAACCATCGGGTAAAGAAGGGTGAGACCGCCAAGCAAGATTCCAAGGAAAACACTATTGGTGTTGAGGCTGAGAAACATCCAGATGAATATTTTCTTCTAACTATCGATGATAATGCCGAAGAGGGTGATAAATTCATAAAGATACATGTCTTGAAGAAAAAGAAGACTCCTAAGATAGTTAAATATAGAATCGAAAAAAAGAGGAAGAAAAAAAAATAAGATGGTTACCAGTTCATAAATTATCCATATATCAGTCCAGCCCATCATCCCTTTAGTAATCAAAACAGCGTTTCCATTGATTCCAACAATAGATGAACAATCTTATACCAAAAATAATTCGATAGGACCTACAGGCGGGATAACATTCAAGGCTTTTGAAAAAGAATTCCTTGAGACAGTTAAAAAGTTCGAAGACGTACGTTTTCAATTGATAAAGGAACAAGATATGTTTGCGTATATAATTTTGGGCTTCACAAAACCAATAGTTGAGTTAGAAAGATAAATTATGGCATATGAATAAACCATCCCTTCGCTTGAAGAGGAATGTGAGCGTCATAAAAAGGCATTCGAAAAGAAAAAATCTTGTGCTGATGGTTTAGAAAACGAGGCGAAGGTGATTAGTGAGGAACTTAGGAAGCTAAAAGTTGCTCACAAAGAGTTGCAGTCATCCAAATCCAAGGAGATTTAAAAGTTCAAAGATCTACAAGCTAACGAAAATGATGTTATAAAGATCTTGTTAAAGGAGTTAAAAGAACAAAATTCTTTTGCTAAAAAAATACAAAGGAGAACTAACTTCCCTTAAAGTTTAGGTCATGAAATATATGATCTTAGTATCCTTATTTAAACGGGATGCTTCGATCAAGTCCAACATGGTACTAGATTTCCACAAGGCATTCTCAACCATGAACCTCGAAACTTTGTGAGAGTTAGAGCCATATGAATTGTGGCCTAATTATATGCCTTTGGTTGACCAATGCAACATATATATGTACTCATCTACTGATGATTCCAAAGAAAAAGATGGAAGAGACTCTGAGTGTCGGAGTTTAGAAGACCCTAAGGCAAATAAATTCATATTTTTGTTATTATTGTGTGTAAGTCATTGGAATTAACAAAGTATATTGTTGTAATCTATTTGGATTTTGATGAGTCACTGGTATACCCAAGGTATGTTTTATATTTGGTACAATATCAATGAATTATGTCTGTTTTATTCCCTTCAGATTCCTTCTTTTCGAACATAATTATCATATCCAATTTACCCACTCCTTCGAATTAAACCCATTCAAATTTTATTTATTCAAAGGAAAATAAATTATTTAACCCAACTATCAGTTAGATTAATTAAACAGCCATTCGAAAGAATTCTATTTGAAGACATTCACAGTGTTTGTATTCATATTTCTATCTCTTAAATTTTTTAATCGTGACTAACTAATGTTGGATCCTTTTCACATGACCAACTAATATTTGAACTTTTTAAATGTGACCAACTAATGTTTGAACCTTGTAAATATGACTAAAACAATATATGAAGTATTGAAAGAAAGTAACAAGAATTATGAAAGGAAAACTATGATAAATTTCAAGTGGTTCGGGTAGCTCATTAAAACTCCCCAAGTCACGAGGGTAAGAAAGAGTATGCCCCCAAATATTTACATAGAATAAATAGAAAACGAACGATCTTTTTAAAATCATTCAAGATAAAACCTCAAATTCTCGATGTTCCATGAGTGTCGCAAACGGTTGCCCTCTTGATCCACCAGCCGATAGGTTCCAGGCATAATTCGTTCAATAACCAACTATGGACCTTTCCAAGTACGCGCGAACTTTCATAACATTTTTTCATTGGTGTGTAAGAATACATTCTTTAGAACTCTATCCTCTACTTTGAATTCTCTCTTTCAAACTTTATACGCATATCTGCTTCTCATTAAGGTTTCATAACGAATGTATATTAAATGAGCTCTATTTTGTCTTCCTCACAAATCTAATTCAACTTTCTTGGTTATATCGTTATCTTCTTCTAGATTAATTTTCAATTCAGAACAATATGAGAATAGATTCGACTGGTGTTACCACAACCATTTCATATACTAAATAGAAATGGGATTTGTGGTTGCAATTCGGGGAGTATTATGGTAAGCCCATAATACATCTCGTAAATAATTCAGCCAATTTCCTGCTGCCCCTTCTAAATTTTCTTTAGACATGATAGTTTTGTTGCAAACTTCATTTTTCCTATTAGATTGAGGGTGGAAAGGTGAAGAGAATTAATATGGAATTCCTCGGGATGTAAAAAAACTTCCATAGGCAACCATAGACAATATCCCCTTGGTAATAAATTCTTTAATCATATATCTCCAATATTTGTTCGTAGTAATTGAAACTTAGTGATTTCCTCAACACTTGTTGTAACTTCAAAGCTTGTTGATATCAAGGAGAATTCTTGTATCGAGATCTAAGGGTATCTTAAGTGTAAGCAATCGTGGTCAGGGAATCATTCATCGAACCTACGTGGGGTATAGATACTGAAGTACAAGTGAATCCAACGGTATTTGTAGAGGGAGAAGTAGTGGAAGCAGGCTTTAGAAAAATACAAGCTTGAACCGCAGAATAACTGGAAGAACAACAAAGTCAGTTAGCCTTGGAGGATCATAAAAATAAGTTGCTGGAACAAATTTATGAATTAAATTATCAAAGTTGCTCAAATAAAAAATCTATTTTGGTTCGACCAAGAAGGGTTCAATCATTAGCTCAAGAGGTAAGCGAGGGTAGGAATTCAGTTGGAGGCAATAATGAAACCCAGTGCAAAACACTTCGAGGTAAGGAAAATAATTGAAAATTTTAATTTTAAGTGGATTGTAACTACCATTATTCAGAGAGGGAAAAGAAATCAAAACATAAATATGATTTATTGAAATATAGTGATTCACCTATTTCAGATTTCGAAGGTTTTTCTCAGTCATCCAAAAGAATTGATGATTATAGAAAAATAAGAAATTCTAATGATATCAACCATTCAAAGAAGCATGTTAGTCGAGGAAAAATTTATATGAGGGATACACGTATAATAGATAATATGAGAAAGAACGAAGTGGGCTTCAAAGTACTTTTGAGAACCCAAGCCTCGAGTACAAGGTTATCGACCAATTTATAAACCCTTTGGAAAATAAGTTTGAGTATTTATGAATGATGGTTTAGGAGGTAGTCAATATAAACATGGAATGGACTGGAAGATATCTTCTTTGTCTGCCGAACTTCGATCTATTGCGCTTGCGAAGCGTTTTGACATTGTAAAAGTAGAGAAGTTTGATAGAATATAAGATTCTGATGATCACATCAAATAATTTAAGAACTACATGATGAATTTTGATGATGATCATAAACTGTTATGTCAAGCTTTCTCACAAACGTTTGAAAGAATTGCATTAAAGTAGTATAATAGGATTCAACATGGAACTATTTTGGAATGTTTTATACGGATTTTCGAAGATAATTTGTGGGGAGTAAGGAAATATGGGCGAGTATAGATACCATATTTCAATGTAGACAACTAATAAAGGAAGGTTTTCAGGATTATATGCAGAATTTTGTTCTTACTAAGATTGGGTTGGAAGACTGTACCGAACAAGTCGCATGCGCCACTTACAGACAAGTATTATTCTATAAGGACTTGGCTAATGAAATAAAAAAAGAGGAATTCGCTTAATTTTGGAGCTTTAATGGATTAGGTGGAAGAACAGATCAAGGTTGATGAATCAAAGAGGGCCGGTTTTGTACAGGATTCTACACCAAAGCAAGTTTAGCAAGGGATTGCCTTGAATAATCAGGGTTATCAGTCATAGGGTTCCCTTCGCCCTAGAGATCCAAATAATTTTCCTCCTCGACCAGCAGCTTCTCAATTAACGACTTTGTTTTATCAACAGTCATATATTTGAAGTTATCAACAATAAATTACTCAAGCATTATAGAAGAAGCCAAAATCAAACAGCTCAAAAATCATGATAAAAACAGGATGCCGAGTTAGAAAAGAGCGTTACGATAATTTATGAAACAGCTCAAAAATCATTATCAATTTCAAAAGCCTTCATCTATAAAAAAACCTAAAGAGAAAAGAAGTACGAAGTGTTATAAGTACCATAATTAGATAAGGTATCATACAACAAATTGTATAATATTGCGTAAGGAAATTCAAACATTGATTGAGAATGAGAAATTGATGACCTTTTTTATGAAGCTAGTAGGGTCTCAACAGGTACCAAATCTAAATTAGTAGGCAAGGCGAGACAATGAATGTAGCCTCTAAGCAAGAAAATGTAGTGATAATTACTGATCCTAATGATGGGTTTGTTGTATGTGCAAAGTATATTGATCCTAATCCAGATTAAAGAATTGTGTTAGTAGTTAATAAGCCAAGGCCATAAAGTAGGTTTAAGAGTTTGTGTCAATATTTTGAGTCGCTAACAATACTTGGAGGTGATACAATGGCTGGAAACACTAACAACTCTATAAAAGGGGATTTTGTGAGTTTAACAACATAACTGGTTGGTAGAATGCTAACTCACCTTTATGGTAAAAACCTTTTGCCTTTTATTTTTTAATTATGATTATTTGAGAAATGTGGTTTGACCTCATGAAGATGCAATGGTAATTGGAACGGAAATAATAGAAAGTGAAATTTACAGGATACTCATCGATACTGATAGCTCGACCAATGTTGAGTTTATGTCAACTTTTGAGAAGATACAGGATCCCCCGGTAATCCTTTGGTAAAAATAACTATAGTTGGTTTCATATTTCAACAACTAATATCATTAGAGAATTCAAGAGGGAAGTGTTATTAGGTCGAGGATTTTTTAAGAAGAAGGTAAGATTACAATTTGTGGTAGTAAATAGACCCAAAAACTTATAATACAATTTGCGGTAAATCATAGTTCTCAAGAATGCATGCAATTGCTACTACGATCTATTAATGGTTGAAATATATGGTTGCGGATCATGTGGGAACAGTTCAGAGTCTTCATTAGGTGGCATGGGAATTCTATGCTAAAACTTTACATAGTAAACAAATCAAAAGTGTCGAATAAATGAAAGAATAACAATCAAGAGATACAATGTCAGATTTGGAGGGAGCGGATGATCCAAGAGAGACTCTTGGATCATTAATAACCGATGATAATATAGATTATATATCTTAACTAATGGGAAAAGTTTGAAAATAGGTACTTTGTTGTCATCATAGATGAGAGAATGTTTGATAAAGTTTTTGTTGCTTGGAATACTGAAGATGTAGTACGAGTGATATCTGCTATAATATCTTAACCTTAGTCTCCTCTATATATGAAATACAATTAGAAACTATAATTGTATTATGCCCATCTATGCTAGTTGCTTTGTGATTGAGACCACAACCACTAAATTAATTTTATCAATTTATTCCATTAGCTATCAATTCAGCCTTAAATATTAAGATTTGAGCCTAATACTTCACATTTCACAAATTCAACCCGATTACCACACTTGTACCTCTATAATGAATTTTCATCTACATGTTTAATTCTTATTTAATTATATATAATATAATTGATTAGATTACTTATTAAATGGACTAGCTTAAGATAAATACCCAATATATATTTAACATAATGGTTAATAATTAATCCCATAGTATAGACTCAAAATATGAGCCATGACATTGTTAATTGAAGTGTCATACCTCAATTGAGTGGTAATCACCAGTGAAAGATATGAAAAAACTATTTGAACTTGTCAATGGATTTCATGTATATTAAAATATGTTCATATAATAGCCAAAAATATGTACGAACAAAATATCTCATGTATAGTTATCTGTGAATGTGAATGTCTTAATAATAAGCATATAATTTTATTCAAAGAGTTCCATTAGTATGTATAAATCTAATTTCTTTCATTTGGTTTGTTCTTATGTGCACATCATATATAAATACTCATGATACTCAAGAGGTTTTGGCCCATCTTATCAACTAGATTTCCCACATCTTTTTGAGCGATAAAACCTGAATACTTTTGATACAAAATATATTCATTGTCTTATACTTTAGTCACCATTATCTCTAAAGACGTTTGACCACCACTTAGTTTTAGAGATTCAATGTATCTACTAAGACCACAATAAATCACCACATATATAGAGATATTTTATAATCATTCAATTTTGATGATTTAATGTATCGACTGAATAAAGATCAAATATCTATAAGAGTTGGATATAAATTGAAATATAAGCTAGACTTACTTAAGATCTAAAACTTTGTGAAACATAATTATCCTTCTTACTTAATATATATTTTCTTTAGACAAATTTAATTTACGAGTCTCGTTATTCAAAATCACAACTCAATGATCATCTAGTTATCTGAAGTTTAGGTGGAACAAAACAAAGGAATCACCTAAATGTGATAACCGAGCGACAATATTAGGCCTTCTAAAATCATCCAGTCATGCTATATTTTCACACTCATTGTGAACATCCAAAATCAATAATTCCAGTTTTGTTCAGAATTATGGATTGATTTTTTTTTTCAAATTTTACCTCAAAAACTAAACCGTGTAATTAGATTTAGAAATTATTGATTAGCATCAATTCCAGATTCAATCATTTGAACAACTAAATAATTGAAACATTATTTGTTTTTAAATAAAAAGTTACAATTGTTTAAAAAATATTCTGATATGTTTTTTAGCATTTTCTATGGAGTATACTTAGTGTATATGGTTGAATTCTTAATTTTTTTTGAATAGTAGTCCATTACCATAGTCCAAAAAATATCCATGTGTTCTTACCCAATAAACATATCATTATTTCCATTCTATTTGAATAATTTAGAATAAGTTACATAAAGTATAACTATATACTACACTCAAATATTTAAACTTAATAATCATATAACTAATATAAAATGACTCAAATTTATCATATGTCCCTTACTTGTCAGACCTTAACACACTATATCTTAATACTCTTGAAGCCTCTAAATTAATTTATAGATGTGATATATCTGGTCAAGTTCTTAGATATCTGAAGGGAAATGAATGCCAATCAAACTCCACGTTCTTTAAGTAAAACAATACATGGGCATGTACGACACATCCCGTACATTCCATAGTCCAAGTACAAACAACAATGTGTAATTATGTCCCATCACGTGACCATAAATTCTAAACATTAGATACTTGTCAATATGCCCATAACGAGACTACATAACTGTAAACCCCTAAACGCATAGCACAACACCCAAATATAACATACACATAACAAAATTAGCCATCCTAAACGTGCTAAACATACTACACAACGCAAGAAAAACCTGATTTTCCATCATATATATGTAATTAATCAGAACTAAACATACATAAAAACAAACAAATAGACACTCACACACACACATATGTTATTCAAAATTTTGAGTTGGTTAGCTGCTGCTCAGTATGAGGTACTGTGCAGCAACCACCCATGAAGTATGAAAGAAAAAAAACTTACCTGCACCATTTACTTGAAAAGAGGACAAAGCCTTTTAATATAATTGGAAATGACAAATAATTGACATAACAATTGAGAGTCTATCATTCATAGATAATTAAATAAAAAGAGAACAAAATCAACGACATAAAACATAAGCCAAAAAATTAAAATAATTTAACAATAACGAATAAGATAAATTGATGACAATCAATTGCATACTTCAGTAAGAGGAACCGCATCATTATAAGTGTTTCTTATGGAGGGCATACACTCGTGACAGATTGTTTGATCTTGCATTGAATCTCTCTCTGTTTTTGTTCAATGTACCATTCTAGATCAGCCAGATCCATCAAACTAAGATGTCGAGGATTAAGTTCGCCTCTCAAGCATTGAGACATAACTTCCGCCATTTCTTTTTCGCGGTTTCTCTTGCTCATCTGGTCACATTGGCTAACCTTTTTTGTTAACTCATGAGTTAAGAAAGATCGGTTGTTGAACTCACGTCTGGTGTGGGAACAATCCTTAAACTGATTGAGTATGTTATAAACATCAACTTCATTAGGCCATATTTCAGGTTGAGCATCCATAGGATTGTATGCAATGACGCATACATCAACATCACAAAGTATAGTGAGTTCTTCGGCTTTTTTGAACAACGTATCTTTTCTTGTCTTAAAAGCGCGTCTCCTAGATGCTTCATCAACAATATATTCCAAACTGGTTCTCCGTCTCGCCATGGTCAAACTTAAAACAGTATAAAATAAAACTACGAGATTTGTGTATGTTGTCTTGGACAACATAAACACAATATATAGAGACAGACACAAAAATAAAGATATCGAGTTGGTATAATTCTTTAGTTTTTATTACTTTTTGTGAGAGATATGTTATAATAATTAATGGTTATTTTCTTTTTCTAATTTTAGTTTTGACGACTCTATCCATATTTGGTAATAATATCATAGTTTTATGGAAATTTATATTAAAATTTTGAAAATTTAAGAATAACCTCCGATGTTCAAAATAATTCCAAATGTATAATCTGTTATTAATTTAAAAAGTTTAGGTTTTAAATTTTTATATATGCCCCCATCAAATTCTTGTTATCATACTTAAAAGTACATTTGTATATGTTATTTTTTGCTTCAATATTATATATTTTGAAGGAACGACAAAAAATACATGTCTCATTGTAATTAAAATCAAGAATATTTTAATAAATTAAATGAAAAGTTATACAGATATAATCTCAAACTTCGGATCAATAATATGATATTTATATTATCTGATTTTGATTGATTACCGTTCAATATTTTTGTTCGAATATTTTGTTTTTTTACGGTCATAAACTTTTTATTTAATCAAAATAAAAAAACAAATCATTTAAAATACGAAATCTTACTTATCTAAAATATGAAAAGATAATTTTATAATTGCGACATATTGAATTAGTATAAAATTTGATTTTATAATTTTATATTTGATGTACGAACTCACCCTTTTTAATTGCAAATACAAAACCATTGGTTGAAACCAACATTTATTAATTGAGGGTGCGTCATGGTGTTTTTTAAACATCCCGCATTAATATAAATATCGGAGTATGACCAAGTTGAGATGGATAAATTTACATAAATTGTTTGTTGTATATTTTGTCAGATGTATGTTCTCCTTTCGTGTTGTTGTATTTGGCAGATACAGGCAAGTATCAACTTATGTTTAGGAAAGTGTACGAGGTGACTAGATAAAAAGGTAACAACAATGTTATCCGCTGCGGCATAGTTTGTGTGGTTTTTAGATTTCTATTTTTTTTATCGAGCTGAACTATTTTCTTGCTGGGTTTTGTCTAATTCTCGAGCTCTTCATGGGTGGGGATGCAAAAGTAATACTAGCTGCCACCGGAGAGGAAGTGAACCCAAATAATTTGTAAAGCCTATTGTGACAGCAGTTTCACGACAACGATAATACTGGAATGGCTCAACGTCCCTAAGAGGATGGTCCCAAAAATGCTGAGGAGATATCCCGAAATAAGAGAATGAGTCAAAAGTAACAAGCTGGGAACATCTTAACAAGACGGGGGGGCAAGAATAAATACATCTAAATAATAATATGCTCATGCTAAAAAGATGTGGTTTTGCTGTATCTAAAAAGAAAAATCTTCAAGTTGGTGAACAGATTCCACCTCGTAATGACGAGTTGTAAAATTCGGATATGATCCGTCTTGGGAAATAAAATATAATCGTGGTTTTGGAAAAGCAAAAACTGGATGCTCGTGACGAAAGAAAACCTTCTTAAAATGATGTGGTGAAGATTGATAGGTTGCCTAGGACAACGCAGAATATTTCTGCAAATCTAAATTTAAAATACTATGTTGGAATTTCTCCATTAAGTTGGACCGTCACATGTCGTATCGATGTATCGAACTATCGTTAATATTAGTCCAATAAAAGTAATCGTAAAGAAAAGAACGGACTAGTAGATAAAATATGTATCATGGAGGTAATTGTATAGATACCAGGTTTAATTCCGAATACTGTGAAGGATTTGATTCGGAAATAAACAACTTAAGCAAAACGTAAAGTTTTGGGGTTATTTTGTAAAACAAAATAATACCGGGTTATGGTTCCTAAGAGTGACAATTTAATAAGGACTGGTCTTCATTAAGTAACTGTCTGGAAGTTACAGACAATTAAGAGAGAAGAACCGTTACTGGCCTTCATTAAGTAACTGTCTGGAAGTTACAGACAATTAAGAGAGAAGAACCGTTACTGGTCTTCGTTAAGTAGATGTCTGGAAGTTACAAACAATTACTTAATGAAGAACCGTTTTCTCACTTCAGTTCTATATAAGAATGAGTTTCTCATTCTTGAAAGCAACGGAAGAAAATACAGAGAGAAAATCCTTTAAGAAAAACAAATTGATTCTTCCTTCGAATCAATTACAAAAGTGTGTTTTGGTTGCCATCTCTTTGAAGAATCAATAACCTAGCAAAGGATCGCCGATCATCTGCTCTAAGTCAGGAATCTGAAGATCAAAGAATGTCTACATCCTGTAAGTATTTATTCCGCATTATTATAGGATGATTTAACTTCATGGTTCAATAAGTTAGATTAGAAATCCGTAAAGTATTTCTATCAAGTGGTATCAGAGCCACCATGAAATTAAATTCTTAGTTTTTCAGATTATAAAATTAGATCATATATATTAGATCTATATATTAGATATGATGTCGGTTATCGGAAATTACGGTGGTATAATTATATATGCATTTAAAAGATGCCGTATGCGGCTACTATAATTAATATAATTAAATTAAAATCTGAAATTATTAATTTAGTAACTGTCCTTTCACCTAAAGAATAGGCGAAATATACGTGACGAACGATAAATGTGTAATTAAGTTTGCTTATATATTATATAAAGTTATAAGTGAATTATTAGGAGAATTATATTATATCATTGAAGTTTATTATATATATAAATATATATTATAGTATATATATGAATAAGTTTTATATATATAAATAAATACTATATTATAATATATATTAAGAATTATATTATAATATAATTAAAGATATATTACAATATAATTAAAGATATATTATAATATATTTAAGGTGTAAATTTAATTTAATTAAAGATATATTATAATTAAAGATATATTACAATATAATTAAAGATATATTATAATATATTAAATTTAAAGTGTTAATTTAATTTAATTAAAGATATATTATAATTAAAGATATATTACATTATAATGAAAGATATATTATAATATATTAAATTTAAGGTTTAAATTTAATTTGATTAAATTATACATAGACTACGAAATAGTTTGGACATTAAATAAGGTAGTCGTATAGTATTTTTTGAAATAATTAGCATGTTTTAAGTTGTCCGAACTTCGGTAAATAATTAATGATTCAATATATCGCCAAAGTGATCCCTATTGCTGAATTAATTATTTTAGCGTTTTGACAAGTCTATGATTGACAAGTATGTAAATTTTAATCGGCCCAAAGGAATGTTAATGTTTAACATAGTTAATCTTAGACACGAGATAGTTATTTGTGAATTGATCATTAAGAAAATTGAACTAAAAAAAATCGGCCCAAAGGAAGATTTTTTCTTGTCAATTAGAAGGATCAACATTAATTATGCTCAAACTCATACATATACAAATTAATATGCTTGCCTAAAGGTATCTTATTGATGTTGTAAGAGTATGTTTTATTATGCTATGTTTATTTGTTAAATACTATGGAGGTTATATGTTAAGTGATGTTTTTGGCTATTTATTGTTTGTTGTTTGTTATGTTAGCAAATTCGTATTTCTATAACCCGGAAGGCAAAAAGGCACCCATACTTAATGGGAGCAACTTTGAGCTGTGGAAAGAAGATATGTTGCTGCACTTGATGTGCCATGATTACGACTTAGCATTAAGGGTCGATGAACCTAAACCTCTGACTGATGACAGTTCTCCTACGGAGAAGAAAGAGTCAGAGGCGTGGGAAAAGTCGAACAGGATAAGTCTAGGGATCATGAAGCAAAAAATTCCATTAGCATTCCGTGGTTCAGTTTCACCTGAGATCACTAATGCGAAAATATTTCTCGAAGAGGTAGATAAATGTTTTGCCAAGAACGATAAAGTAGAGATTAAGACGCTGCTTATTAAGCTAGCCTCTATGAACTATCGTGTCAAATGGACTGTTCGTGAGCACATCTTGGAAATATCAAACATCGCTTCCAAACTGAAAGCACTTAAGATTGACCTTCCCGAAGATGTTGTGGTAAGCTTTGCTTTTCACTCTATCCCTCCTCAGTATAATAACTTCGAAACTTCTTATAACTGTCAGCGCGAGAAATGGACTCTCAACGAGCTCATCTCTCAGGCAGCGCAAGAGGAGGAAAAGATGAAGCAAGAACATCCAGAAGTGCAAATGGTGAAAGCTCAGGTGGATAAGGGAATTAAGAGAAAGTATGAAGGTTCAGATGCACATGCATCCGGTTCGGGACAAAAGAAGCATAAGGGTACGTCTGGTAAAGGGCGTTGCTTCCATTGTAAGAAACCGGAGCACTTTAAGAAAGAATGTGAAAAATGGAGGGCTATGATGAAAGCCAAAATTATTTTCACTTCTATGGTCTGTTATCATATCAATTTAGTTTCAGTGCCAAGAAATACTTGGTGGGTTGATACAGCAGCAACAACTCATGTTTGTATTTCTTTGCATGGTATGATAAGAAACCGAAGCCTGAGTGATGGTGAAACATCCATCTATACAGCTGATGGCAGTTCGTGTTTAGTTCATTCTATTTGTGATTTTCGTTTGTTGCTTACCAGTGGACATTTTTTGTATTTAAAAGACGTATTGTATGTACCTTCTTTTCGAAGGAACCTAATTTCTTTTCCGTTGTTGGACAAATTAAGTTATTCTTGTCTATTTGGAAATGAAAGTTTATGTCTTTATTTACATGGTAATGTTGTTGGTTCTGGAAAGTTAATAGCAAATGATAACTTGTATTTATTGGATACTATAAAGGATCACAAAAAGATAATGAATGTAGATGTACCTGGAAAACTAAATTGTAAAATGAAAAAATCAGCAAAATTTTGGCACAAGCGATTAGGTCACATTTCTAGAAATAGAATTGAAAAGCTTGTTTCAGAAGGTTTATTAAGTGAACTGGATTTTTCGGACTTCAACGTTTGCGTTGAATGTATAAAAGGAAAACAGACCAAAGTGAAACGATTAGATGCATACAGAGCGAAAGGGGTCTTGGATTTGATACGTACAGACATTTGCGGTCCGTTCCCTACAACATCATGGAACGGCCAACGATATTTTGTATCTTTCATTGATGACTTTTCACGATATGGGTATCTATATCTCATTCACGAAAAAATCAGAGGCCATTGACAAGTTCAAAGTCTTTAAGACTGAAGTTGAAAAACAACTTGGTAAAGACATTAAGTGCGTCAGATCGGACCGTGGTGGTGAATACTACGGGAGATATGATGGTTCAGGTGAACAACGTCATGGACCGTTTGCAAAGTTCCTAGAAGAGTGTGGTATAGTCCCTCAGTATATGATGCCGGGTTCGCCCAACATGAATGGAGTATCTGAGAGACGAAACCGTACATTAAAGGATATGGTAAGAAGTATGATTAGTCATTCAACATTACCTATATCACTCTGGGGAGAAGTAATAAAATGTGCGACCTACCTACTTAATAAAGTTCCGACGAAAGCAACTACTAAGACACCGTATGAACTTTGGACTGGGCGTAAACCTAGTTTAAAACATTTACATGTTTGGGGATGTCCAGCTGAAGCGAAGCCTTATAGG
Organism: Limnanthes douglasii subsp. nivea; assembly: GCA_036936605.1. NCBI lineage: Eukaryota > Viridiplantae > Streptophyta > Magnoliopsida > Brassicales > Limnanthaceae > Limnanthes > Limnanthes douglasii. The sequence continues at coordinate 202,978,167 of JAUPFV010000001.1, read as the reverse complement.
CCGAATGAAAAGAAATTGGACTCCAAAACGGTTAGTAGTTATTTCATCGGATATCCCGAGCACAGTAGGGGTTTTAAGTTTTATGATCCTTCCACAAAGAATATATTTGAGACGGGTACAGCGAAATTCTTTGAGGATATAGAGTTTGGGGGGAAGAATTTAGTAACGAACATTCATTTTGAGGAAGAATCAATAGAGATTCATGAAGGTTCTAACAATGATACTATAGTGTCAGATGATGATATGGTAATTAGAAGGCCAATCATCACTTCAGATTCGTTAGAACATATAGATACTCAAGATGATGTTAATCTTCCTCCTATGGATGTTGTTCCAATGGAGCAAAATGAAGTTGTTCAAGAAGAACAAACTCTATCTCCTCAAGAAGTTCAAGTGCAAAATGAAGAAATTATGCCTTTGCGTAGATCTACTAGAGAAAGAAAGAGCGCTATATCTTCAGACTATATAGTGTATCTTCAAGAACATGAAGAATTTTATGGTTCAACAGAAAACGATCCTTTAAGTGTTCGTGAAGCCATGAAAAGTTCTGATTCTCACTTCTGGATTAAAGCAATGAACGAAGAGTTTAAATAAATGCAAGATAACGCGGTATGAGAGCTTGTTCCATTACCTAAAGGAAAGAAGCCGATTGGTTGTAAATGAATTTTTAAAACCAAACGGGATTCTAAGGGTAATGTGGAGAGGCATAAAGCGCGACTTGTAGCTAAGGGTTTTACTCAACGTGAAGGGATTGACTTTAAAGAAACCTTCTCTCCAGTTTCTTCGAAGGATTCTTTTCGGACAATCATGGCATTAGTTGCACACTTCGACCTTGAGCTCCATCAAATGGATGTAAAGACCGCCTTTCTTAATGGAGACATTGAGGAAACGATCTATATGTTACAACCTGAAAACTTTGTCTCTGGTGATCCAAAGTCGACGGTATGTAAACTGAAGAAATCTATTTATGGTCTCAAGCAAGCGTCTCGACAGTGGTATCACAAATTCCTTGAAGTTATTGTCTCATTTGGTTTCGAGATAAATTCGGTAGAGGATTGTGTGTATCAAAAATTCAGTGGGAGTAAATTCATATTTCTAGTGCTGTATGTTGATGACATATTATTGGCCACGAACGATAAGGAATTGTTACATACGACCAAGAAATTTCTTTCGGACAAATTCGATATGAAAGATCTTGGTGATGCATCATTTGTGTTAGGAATTCAAATTCACAAGAATCGATCCCATGGAATTTTGAGTTTATCACAAAAGGCGTATATTGAGAGTATGTTACAACGTTACGGGATGGCTAACAGCAAAGGAGAGAAAAAACCCTATATCAAAAGGTGAAAAGTTTAGCCTTAAGCAATGCCCAAAGACAAAACTTGAGATTGAGGAAATGCAAAAGGTTCCATATGCTTCGGCTGTTGGAAGTCTGATGTATGCTCAAGTTTGTACACGGCCAGACATTGCTTTTGTGGTGGGTGTGTTAGGGAGATACGTAAGTAATCCGGGGATGGAACACTGGAAATCAGTCAAAAGAGTTCTCCGGTATTTGCAACAAACAAAACATCACAGATTAACATATAAGAAGTCGGATAAACTAGAGGTCATAGGGTATTCCGACTCGGATTTCACCGGATGTGAGGATTCTCGTCGTTCAACCTCAGGCATTATATTCCTTTTAGCGGGAGGTGCAATATCATGGAAAAGTGTTAAACAAACACTCATTGCATCTTCCACTATGGCTGCGAAATTTGTTTCTTGTTTCGAGGCATCCAATCAGGCGCTTTGGCTGCGAAATTTTGTCACGGCACTGCGAATCGTAGAAGGGATAGAAAAACCCCTTAGATTATATTGTGACAATAACTCGGCAGTTCAGTATTCAAACAGTAACAGGAGCTCGGTTAAGTCCAAACATGTAGATATCAAGTTCCTGTCTGTTAAAGAGAGAGTACAGAGTGGTCAAATTAGTGTGGAGCACATAGGGACAAACTCAATGTTAGCAGATCCTCTTACGAAGGCATTAGTACCTAAAGTTTTTATTGAACACACCATTAACATGGGTGTTGTGTACTTAGAGGATTATTAGTTTCAGTGGGAGTTTGTATTAAGCTATTAAATTTGTTTGTATTATGATATTCGCGAACTTAAGGTCATTAATGCAAACATATTTATATACAAGTTTTCAGTGTGCTCTTGTATTTGATTATTCGTAATCTGCTGTAAGTAGACCTCCAATTAAGTGGGACTAGTTAAGAATAGATATGTAAGATTACATTTCATATTATTCTTATGCTATGCACCATGATAGATCCATGTAGTTGATTGTTGCGATATCGTGATTACTGATGCATCTATTTGCGGCTTGAAATGCATTGATGATGACTTTAGTCATATGTCGTTAATAGTCATTTACGAGATTGTTAAGGTTATCTATGTGACGATAGAAATTTAGAAAGTTCATTAAGTGGATGCATCCTATAGTAGCATATGATGATCCAAGTGGGAGATTGTTGGAATTTCTCCATTAAGTTGGACCGTCACATGTCGTATCGATGTATCGAACTATCGTTAATATTAGTCCAATAAAAGTAATCGTAAAGAAAAGAACGGACTAGTAGATAAAATATGTATCATGAAGGTAATTGTATAGATACCAGGTTTAATTCCGAATACTGTGAAGGATTGGATTCGGAAATAAACAACTTAAGCAAAACGTAAAGTTTTGGGGTTATTTTGTAAAACAAAATAATACCGGGTTATGGTCCCTAAGAGTGGCAATTTAATAAGGATTGGTCTTCATTAAGTAACTGTCTGGAAGTTACAGACAATTAAGAGAGAAGAACCGTTACTGGTCTTCATTAAGTAACTGTCTGGAAGTTACAGACAATTAAGAGAGAAGAACCGTTACTGGTCTTCGTTAAGTAAATGTCTGGAAGTTACAGACAATTACTTAATGAAGAACCGTTTTCTCACATCAGTTCTATATAAGAATGAGTTTCTCATTCTTGAAAGCAACGAAAGAAAATACAGAGAGAAAATCCTTTAAGAAAAACAAATTGATTCTTCCTTCGAATCAATTACAAACGTGTGTTTTGGTTGCCATCTCTTAGAAGAATCAATAACCTAGCAAAGGATCGCCGATCATCTGCTCTAAGTCAGGAATCTGAAGATCAAAGAATGTCTACATCCTGTAAATATTTATTCCGCATTATTATAGGATGATTTAACTTCATGGTTCAATAAGTTAGATTAGAAATCCGTAAAGTATTTCTATCATACTAAAGAAAGATAATTTCTTTACTAGGGACGAACCCCAAAGCATGAGGATGAAGAGATGAAATACTTGTACATTTCCTTCCTCTACTGGGATACATGCACTGTGCCGAGCGAAATCACGGATCTAGGTGATAATGACAGTCCTATCGTCAAAGTTACCCCTAACTTTAGAGGGGAAAGGTATGGTTGTTGATGACAGATCGGTGATTGGAAATAAGAAGTTAAAATTTCTCTCTGGATGGATAATATGCAATCCGGCAATATCGGCAATTTCAAGAGTTATTGTTTTTCATAAATATAATAATTTAAACCAAAGTATCCACTCCATTAGTTTTAACATGAACTGTTTCGGTTTTCAAAGTTTGTCAGTTTTGTGAATTTTAACATGCACGACAAAATAAATCAATCTTTTTAGTCGAATAACCATGTCATTTATAATCTATAAGAGATCTTAGTTGTCGGGCAGAAACCAGATTCAAAATTTATTTAGTTTGTTATAAATTTAAGTGTTTTTTTCATGTGAAGGGATATAAATAAAATTCTATAAAATCAATCTTCTTGTGCATGTGTTATATGTATGGAACAAATGACGCTAGGATCTGAAGATGTTGAGTACGAAAATATCATTTAGTAAATAATCGAAAAGTACAAAGGAAACATGTGAAACGCTGAGTGAATATATCTCTCATATCTTCATCCTTTCAACACGTAAACCAAATAACCTATCTTGGTATATCACAATTACATTGTATATCTATAGCGTGGCAGAAAGTAAACCCACCCATATAAAGACTAATATTAAATAACCCATATCCAATTTATTCTAATCCTCACGCTCTAACAGTTTGCTAAGTTTTTTTTATTTCTTTTATAATTTGATCACCATTTTTATTTGGATTGAAACTAGTTTATATGTTATTATAGATGACGAATAAAATATAGAAAAACGAAAAAAAAATTAAGAATTAGCATAAATGGGTTACTAAAAAAATCAAGACTATTTCAAAAATATTATAAAAAAATCAATTATCCACCATTTGAATTAACGCGACACCACCGAATAATTCGGGACTTGAATGATACATGTTTCCACTTTGACTATGACCATAGAAAGATGATTATAGATCGATTAGAAAACATTAAGTAGCTAGATTGTTATCGCTTTCTAGAAACATTAAGTTTATATGTGGTTTTCTTGTGTTTTAAATTTGGAAACTTTTTTTTATATACCTCATGCTTAGAAATCAACAAAACAATTTATTAAATTTTTGAAAGAGTATTTCTTCTACATTTATCTTTATACGATCCCTTTGATAGATCCATATATACTGATACCGTTCCCCATTTCACTATCCAGTTAGCCCACTAATTAGCTTTTATAAAACGTGTTAAATTCAAAATTTGGATTATTCACGAAAATCTCACAACAAACGAGTTTGTGTATTTTCCCCACCGTCTCAATTTCAGTTACCACGTTACACTAGCGCGTGTAACTCTAACGAGCATGTCTCTATAACAAGCACCCATACTTACGGTCTAATGTTATATACAGTCCAAATTATAATGCATAAAATTCCATTTAAAAAGATGACCTTACAAAACTTGAACTCGTGAATCCACCAAAAGAGATCCATTCACATCTCGGAACACTTTCCGTACAACCATTATTAAATGATCCGACCTCAAGTCCCATCCATGTCCAGTTGAACTCATGCACTTGGCTTTGTCTATTTTACCAGTGTACTTCCCGATAAAACTCTAAGTTCCATGTCAACCTCTTTACCTCAAACTCGAATATAATCTTTGAAAATGTTTTAAAATAAAGCCTGATTTTTTGTCATAGACTTTTTCTTTGCATTGGTTTCCAATCCTATTATTCTTATCCAACCATCCTAAGCTCCCGAATTCTCCCGACACCTTAATAATTCCCTACACCATCGAAGATATTTGTACCTCTCACAATCTTAGAATAAGTGAATAGCCATCTTCGTGGCCTTACCGCATCCATTATAAAAAATCGACACTGTGACATCCGTATCACCAAATTAAACACCGTTGGAAGCATATTACTTATGACACAACACTATAGAAATCGTACTTTTTACATACACTTGACCACCCAAAACGTTTCCCATTTGAATAATACATCTTCACCAAGTGAGATCAATGAATTACAAGTTGTTTTTATTAAAAATACTCATAATATCTCAACTTTCCATTTGTCATGCTCTCCATCACAATGCTAAACTATACTCTTGACACTTGTGACATTGCGATACAATATTCTATGCGTCACTTGCTAGCTCAGGCCAATAATACGCAGCGAGGAGAAAATGACGAATCAGTGTTCGGTGACCACAATGAGCCACTCCTTCTCTTGAATGTAGATCAGCTAGTATTAAACTGGCTTCCGCGCGATCAAGGCACCGGAGCAAAGGTCGGTTTGAACTCTTCATATACAATATATTATCGAGGACACAAAATTTAGCTGCATTGATCTGCATCGCTCGAGGTTTATTCTTACTTGTTGGCAAGGTATCATGACTCAAGTACTGTAAGTATAGAGTTCTACAGTCGACATCATGAGAAATTGAATTGATGGTGAGTGCTGTTGGTACGAGCTCTGTCATAGGAAGTTGCTAGAGTAAAACTGTGGGATGCTCTCCCGAAGCCGCGGTCTTAGCTAGAATATCGGCTGCCAAGTTATCCTTTCGTAGGATCTGCTCATATAATACATAGGGGAATTTATATTCATACTCCTTAACCATAACAAGTTACTCATTGATTCCTTCCTGCCTCACATCATAAGTACCTTGTGCCTGATTAACCACCTCTTGACAGTCAGATTTAACCTTGATGTTTTGAGCTCCACATATCAAAGCCAGCTTCACGCCATAGAGGGCAGCCTCATATTCCGCGAAGTTATTCGTTACCGGGAATTTAAAGCACACAACTTGCTTGATCTCCTCACCACTTAGGGTCCGTAGTATAACTCTTGCTCCTTCGCTCGATGTAGAAGATACACCATCGACCTCAATGATCCACTGATTTGATTCGATTGCTTGCCCGTTGTCTGTGTCAATCTGTTGATCTCTAGAGGAGGTGAATTCAGCCAAGAAATTAGCGACTGCTTGCCCTTTAATAGCTAAGCACGGGTCGAACCGAATGTCGTACTCGCCGAGTTCGATGCTCCATTTGCTGAGCCTACCAAAAACATTTGCCTTATGAAACACCATTTGCAGATGGAATGCTGTACGCACCGTAATTACAGGCTCTTGGAAATATGACCTCATCCACCGAGCTGCAATAACCAAACTCAAATGCTGTTAGCATTTGGTTCATGTAATATATCGGGCGTTGTACCCCATTATGATCGCGTACGGGGGCTGAGCTTATAGCAAAGGATGATACTACTAGGTAAATAAATAGGCGCTCCTCGGCGGCGGGAGCAGACAAAATATTAGGGGAGGTGAGATATTGCTTAAGCTCGAAGAAAGATTTATTACACTCTTCTATCAAGGTGAACTTCTTAGCACCTTCTAACACTTCAAAAAAGTGATGACTCTTGTCTGATGCACGGGAGATAAACCTTGAGAGGGCTGCTAACCTTCCTGTAAGACATTTCACTTCCCTAATATGGTTTGGTGGTTCCATTTTCAAAATTGCATTTAGCTGGATGAGATCTGCCTCAATACACTGTTGACTTACCATATAGCCCAAAAAATTAGCCTTAACAACACCAAAAGAGGACTTATCCGGGTTAAGTTTGAGATTAAACCTTCGTAATAAATAAAAAACAACCTGTAATGTGTCTAAGTGTTGCGCCTCTTCATGAGTTTTAACGATCATATCGTCAATGTACGCCTCTAGATGTTTTCCCAAGTGATCTAGGAAAATGTGATTTATCAATTGTTGATATGTCAAGCCTACATTCTGCAACCCAAAAGGCATAACTGTTAGAAGTAGAGACCCCTCCCTGTTTGAAAGGTTGTGTCCTCCCGGTCGGATGTGTGTAGGCGGATCTGATCATACCTAAAATATGCATCCATAAAGGATAAGAATTCGCATCCCGAGGCTGAATCGACCAACTCATTGATTCTTGGTAATGGGAAAGCATTCTTAGGGTATGCCTAATTTAAATCGGTGAAATCCACACACATTCTCCATTATCTACTCTTCTTTTTTTATCAGGATCGGGTTCGCTATCCAAACCGGATACTTTGCTTTTCGGATGTGCCCCAAACGGCTTAATTTGGTCACCTCGGCTAATATAACTGCCTACTTTTCTACTGAAAAAAACCTGAACTTTTGTCGTACCGGTTTGGTGCAAGGGTTGATGGCTAATTCATGGATTATGATTGAAGGTCTTACTCCTGATTCATCAGCTGCCTCCCACGCAAAGACATCTAATTTGTTTTTCTAATAAAGCTATAAAATATACCTTTGATTCTTGAGACAAATCCTTTCCTAATCGAAGCACTCTACTGTCAGCTATGAACGTGTCCACGGTTTTCGAATCTGTAGTAGTTGAATCATCAGTTTCTCGTGGGTCAGGTGATGTGAGATCCAGTGTTCCTGGTGTAGCATCCCCCTTTCCATTTAATTTCTATCAGAGAGGTTTTAACGGATCTGACGCGATCGCGTAACATGTTCCCGTAGTTCTCTGGTTGCCTCGTATTGTTCCTACTAAGCTGCCATCAGATATTTGATGCGTTTTCGAAATGTACACGTCATCGCCTCCATCATGAGCAGCCATGGTCTTCAAATTATGTCATGGTAAGGGCTCGCTGCATCAGAAATTATGAACAATGTCTTTAGTTCATTCTTCGTGGCTCTATGTCAAACCTTTACTAACAGCTCCACCTCCCCTACACATTGTGAGGTTCTTCCTTCATAGCCGACCAATGTCCGCTGAGTAGGCCGGTATGGGGGCACGTTCTGCATACGGTCAAAGCTGCTTTTGCAAATATTATTTTCCGAGCTTCCTCCATCAACCAACACTCTAGTTAAAATTACCCTTCTGATATCTAGGTGAATAGTTAAAGCGTCTTCATGTGGTAGAATGACACTTCTAAGATCGTCATCGTTGAATGTGAGGTCGGCTATTGGATCCCTTTAGTTTCGATAGGAATTTGTATCTATTTCGTACACGTCAAACGCATTTTTAGCCTGCTTGTTTTGAGCTAACCCTTGACCTCTGGCCGAGCTCCCCCTAATATGGTGAGAAGCAACTTTTGTTTGTTAGTTTCTGTTTCTTCTCCATTAGCTGCTTTCTCATTTTTTGGAGAACGGACCTCCTTACAGAGATCTGTATGATATCATTTGATATACTATATCACTCCCTATTGTCTATCAAGCGTTGAATCTCTTCTATTAATTTTTAGCACTCATTCGTAGAATGTCCATGATCATGATGATATGTGCAGTAATACCGATTAAATCGTTTAAATCCTAGGGTGCTCATCATGCGCGGAGCTTGGTACTTTGTGCACCCCTTTGTTCGATCGTAAATCACCGAGATAGCCTCGGTAGACAAGGTGAAGCGTCAATTCGGTTGCTCGAGCTGCTGGGGTCGCCTATTATAATCCCTCATAGGCTGCTCCTCGATACGTTTTCGTTCTATTCCGCCTTCTTTGAAATTCGATCCGTACCGCTCGGGGGACCCTCCCCTTCTCACATTGTCGATCCTAATAAAAGTATATGCCCTGGTGAGTAGGTCCACAATGGTTTCAGTTGGGAACTTGATGAGATCTGCATACAGCTCGCCCTTTCGGTCAAGCCCTCGTTTCAAGGAGGCTACCGCTATATTTTCGGCCAAATCTGGTAAAACGTTAATAACATGAATCCCGCTCGTGCTTGAGCTCTTTGTTGCCAACAAACCTTTCCCCTAAACGCCTTCCATAGTCCTGTAAAGTTATAGATGGATCCTTTCGGCAAGCTAGTGAACCAATCCATGACGTTACCTTTGAGGTCTATTGACAGTGCTTGACAAAACATCGCATCGTCAGGGTTGAAGGCCATCGTCATGTTTATAAACTTCTTCAAATGCCTATCAAGATCTCCCGTTCCATCATACGCTTCCATCTTGAATAAACTTCCTCGAAAGTTGAGATTCGAGAAACTTCTCAGAGAATAGTGATTCCTTTAGTATGTGGGTAGACAATCTCGGTCGGACCTGTAGTGTCTTGGTTTTCCGCACCAACATTAGGGTTCTCATGGGTTGGAGGTGTGCTTATTTTTGTATATCAACATTAGGGTTCTAATCTTTTTTCTTGTATTAGAATATGGAATATTGTTCACAATACATACTTTGTTTATTCGGTGATTGTTGCATTATGTCATGTATTCTCTTGTTCCGTCCATATGTTTTTTAGATTTTTTTAGGTGTTTTTAAGTTCATCCTCTGTATATATCTTCAACATGGGCAGTTGAAGTGTTTTTTGTAGCTCGATCACTGTGTCCATCTCTATATTAGTTGCATTATTCTCTTCAGCTTCATTTATCTTTTTGTGCAATTCTGAAAGGACTAGGTATTTTTCAGTGAGTTTCTTATTAGTTTTGAAATATGAAGTTCAAAATTATTACGTTTCATGGCATTTTTATCTATTCTATCCAATGTTCATAAGTTAATACTTTGGCTAGACACATGCTCAGATGGTTTTGAGAATTTTTCGTTAATTCTCTGCAAAATAAATGTGAAACCATGATAATGATTCGAACTCATCAAAATGATGATAGACATAAAACATTATTAACGGTACAAAACCATGTAAACTATTAATGATGACAAATTATGGTAAATAAGAGACCATTCAAATATGAAAAACCATGCTAATGATATAAAACTTTTAAAATGATGATAGATGCAAAACCTTATTCACAATGAGAAGCGATGTAAACTATGACATATGAGAGACCATTGGAATATGAGAAATCATGTAAGAATGTGAAACCTTTGAAATGACGATAAAAGCAAAACCATCTAAACGATGAGAAACCATATAAACTATAATAAAAGTGAAACCAATATAATGATGCAAAACTATAGAAACTATAATTGATAAGATACCATTAGAAGATAAAAGAACATTAGAAGATGATAAATGGGAGAGTTTATACCTTTTGCTGGTACAATGCTCTCGTCAGTACCATGATATAAAACTCTTCCTAAGATTCCTAAGACTCTGACACATTGAATTTTGGTTTTTTGAAATAGTAGCACGTTTGGTCGGTACCAACTTTTATTTTTCTATAGGACCGTTTTTATTTATTGTACAATATTTTTTACTGATTTTCTTCTTAGTTTTGCAGTATTTTTAGTCAGTGTAGTTTTTGTATGTTCTTGAATAATAAATTGATCTAATGTTTCTCTACAACAAAAATTATTTCCATTATTGTCTTGGTGCATATCCCTATTTATACCTCCATTATCGTCGATGAGATTAACTTGCGCCCCATGAACCTCCTCAGGAACATCATCATTTATTTACTCCACAAGAGAATAATCCTTTTTTTCTTCCTACATAAGAACTTCATCATTTTTTTCTTTTTCCACATGAACATTCTCTTATTTTTTATGTGTATTAAAATCTTATTTTTCTGAATCTTCCTCCTTGTCAACTTCTTCAATTTTTTTTGAATAATCCTCTAAAATACTCTTATTCTTCTTTTATTAGGCTCAATTCTTCTTACAGGGCCTACAAATTTTAAAATGTTGCGTGTTCATCTGTGATCTCCTTTAGAGCGTCAATAAAATTTAATTTTGTTTTACCCTCAAAATCCAACCATTTATAACATCTTAGTATCTTGTCTGCATTTACATATTCTCGACAAATAGTTGCTTGTTCCATGGTGAATGCCTAGATTTTAACGTTACAAAGATATAATTTTTTTAAATATGTTTAATGATATTTGGAAAATAGAGAAAAAATACTAAGCAGTGGTAGAGAAACATAGCAAACTACTTTATCGTGTTTATTTTCATGACAAAGGTTTATTGAATTCATTAGTTTTTTTTATTTCTTCAGCCCAAATAGTTGTTTATTTTTTCTAGGTCTTCTATGTAATACACCACTGTAAAATCTAGTACATATTCGGATGTAGAGGAAAAAAAGTTGAACAAAGTAGCATTATGAAAACTTTACAGGACCTTTTACTGCACGCTCTTCAAGTGTTTTTGCTGCTTTAGTTATAAACATACGAAACCATTAGTTAAAATAAATAATAGACGTGGGATAAGTAAAGACATGATAGATCAGGAAAAGTGAAGGTATGATAGATGCAAGATTGGTGAATATATGATAAATAAGGGACATGCAAATGTATTATAGATATGGCACAGATGAAGGCAAGATACAAGTGAATGTATGATAGATATGAGACAATTGAAGATAAGAAACCATTAAAATGATGATAGATGTGAAACATTTTGTAAAATGGTATGAAACCATGTATCATGATAGATGCGCAACCAAATATATGTTGTGAAACTATTGAAATAATGATAGATGTGCAACCATGTAATGATGTGAAACCTAAATGTCAACATACAAAGTAGATGACGGACACAATTTTGATAAATGTGGGACTGTACAAGTTTAATTTGAAGCCTATAATTGATGCGAAGCTTGGAAGTATATATTTGGACTGTGTTTTGAAGTAATTATGTTGAAATTACGTTGGAAGTATAGGTCTACTTTGAAACCCTAGTTTTAGTAAAAACATAAAATCAAACTAGATTTTTGAAAAAGAAGATGATTTGAAGTACCTGTTTTCAGATCTCTACTTATATAAGAGGTTATTTAGGTAGTTAGTTACCTAAATATATTGGAAGTTTATCTATAATAGGTTTGTTAGTGAGGTTTTCATTTGTAACTCACTTGTTTAAATATTTTTGAGGTGGCTTTATTAAGCCATAAGAGAATAGTCTCCTCTTCTTCTTGATGGGCCAAAACCTATTGTCTATACACAACTTGTCGCATATTCCTTTGATAAGATTTTTTATTTGATTTTATAATTTTATTTTATAATTTTATTTTATAATTTTATTTTTAATATTAAATATAGGAATCAATATTAGTAAAGGTCAAGCTAAAAATAAGCCAGATTTGATAGATCTTACACAGCTGAATCATACCTCTAATTTATAAATCTTTCACCAAATTTGGAAGAGATTTACCCGTACAAAAAAAAGGTACATAAATATTTTGATAAAATTCTCACAATTTTGTTTCTCTTTTTTCTCTCAAGCTCTCACAACCTTTTTTATAACTAAAATCTACCCACAAAATCAAATTACATCATTCGAAGAATCTGAAACTACAACAATATAAAGGTATGCAATACAAACCTCCATATCTATTTTTTCTTCATTTCGTTGTGTATTGTTAGGTTAAAAGTAGTTTTTAATTTCTGGTTTCCAAAAGTATGAGTTTGGTACGATTTAAGGCGTTGGTTTGCTAGATTAGTGTTGGAGACTCGTTCGATATATCCAGATCCGTCTATTTGGCTTTGATTTTGTTGAAAATAGTGTTGTATGGATAAATCTAATGCGTAGTGCTTCACAGGTGTTCGCCGTACGTTGTATGCGTCCAGTTTCGTATTCATTGCATACATCGTGCGACCATGATGGATATGTGCCGCATGCAACACACACAAAATGCTAGGCGCACGAGACAAACATACATTAGGCGTCGCATGCGATAGAGAATCTCTAGAGCGCATACGGCTATATTTTAAAGGACATTGTTACTATTTGTTTCAATTTTTAGGATGAGCCGTAAAAAATGACTTTAAAGAATCCCCATCGCCGCGAGAAAACTCATGATACACTGATGCCTATGGAGCTTGCCTCTACCGAGGAATGAGGTAGCAGTACAAAACGACGCATGCGTCATGGTGGTCTGAATGAAGTTACGAGCCATCACGCTGGTTGGGTTGCTGCGGGCAGCAGTAGTGCAGGTTTGTCTTTGCATGACGCACCTGAGACATATACAGAGTTCCCCGCCGTATTGCCACACGTCCCGAGTCTCTATCCTAATTACTCATTTACGTACTCGTATGTTTGATACATATTACATGAGAGAGTTAATTTATGACGCTTCGCGATGTACGACAATCTCCGCGAAGAGGACTTCAATAAGCAGACTCGATTACAGCAAATGTCATGCAGACTATATTCAGACCACTTATCGACAAATTCTCTTGTTGGTACACCAACCTGCACTTATAGGCATATTTCTAGGATGATGGAATGAGGAAATGTCCTCGTTTCATTTCAGATGACCATGACTTTAGATGACGTCCACGTATTACCGGATTACCGGTCACATGTATTCCTTTCGGTGTTTTATCTTTTGATGATGAGACAGAGATGAGCCTAACTTATGCTACTATGCTTGGTGTACGGTCATCCGAGTTGGTACAAATCTTAGGAACGCTAGTAATGTGATATTGAGCTGACTGTGTACTACTTTCACGGGTGATCGATACAGTAATAGTAGGGCTACATATCTATGGTTGATCACGCCATCTGCACGTATATACTATTTATGTTACGTACTACTATTTGCGCCAAAAAAACCATCAATAGTGTACAACTGTAGTCAATTAGTATTTTCCAATTATACAACTCTCTTAGTCGGGTTTTTTTGTATGATACGGGCGGTATTTGTGAGTTACAGGGCTACTAGAGGTATGGATCTTTGATTACTTTAGGCCGTTTCCTGCTTCATTGTTTAGTGATTACGATATATCGTTACCGCATATATACCGATACGCGCCACAAAAGATCAGTATTTTTCAACGAGTTGAGGCCCACACTTGATGTGCAGCAAAGGAAATGTAAGTAGTATTTTTAAAATTTAAACTTTATGTTTCTTACTATTAGAATTGTCATGTTTGTTAACTATTTCCTTTCTGGTTATTTCCTTCCATATGTATATCTACGCATTGAGTGTCCATTCCTTATGGTCACTTGAGTTGAGCTTATGCTAAAGGCGTTTGACGTTGTTGTGTCGTATTACTCAGATTGTGTGACTCGTCAGATGTGCCACATTCAGCTCATATCGTGCAAGATATGTCCTGGTGCTAATAACAAAACATGTATAGAATTAAAGAAGATACCTAGTTGTTGTTATTTAGCCGTAATGGTTGATCTTGTTCGTCATATATTGAAGAAACTTGTCACCATATTTCGTTATCCATGCATCCATAACGTAATCAAAACACTTGGGGTGAGAGGCGATCATCTACTTCAATGTAGCTAGATTCATTTTGTAACTTTCAACCGTGTTCACTCCGGCTATGTAGCTATAAAACTTGACAAATTGTCTCGCAATCACATTATCTTTAAATATCTTATGAACCGTACCTAAAATATTCTTACTAATATGCCACGTGCTTAGCAAGTGATGTGTGCCCGAAAATATTTATTAAATAGATCACATGAAACCTAACTCTCGATCGATAACAATAACGTTTTGAAATGCGCACACATTATCCATCATCAAAACACGAAGAGTACCTAAAGCCCATATATAATTCGGTGTCTTCGATGCGGTTATAAACACATACGGAACGGTAAATGTAAACGAAGTCAAAGTTACTCCAACAATCTCTAATAACAGAATATTATGAATAGTCATCTTGTAGATACAATCCATGAATAGCACATTAGCGGATGTATGCAATATGTTTATTCTCATTGGATGTGTAAAAAATGATCACCTTTGAATCATCTTTCAAATGCTCCCACGTCGAATATCCATGCTTCTTCAATTTCGTCAATAAATATTGCATTTGAGATTGTCCCCCATGCTTAACATCCCGATGTTTTTGGTTGAAATTTTAGATTGCACGTATATTCGAAATATTCTCAGGATGTTTATTCTTCAAACCGCTATATATCTTGATAGGAAGCGAACCAATGTGAGACAAACTACGAACTAGTTCCTCTTCATCCCGTTTTAGCTACAAGCACGGGAATGACCATTTAAACGACCATATAAATAGTGATTGTGTTTACCGTTTATCACTTCCAAACACCATTTCATGGCTAGTACATCAATCGAATTACCTTTTAATGCAAGCGGAAAATTACATTTCTTCGTCGTAGTCTTTCGTTTTCTTAAAGTTTCTGGCTTCGCTTTTCATTCGGAAATATCATACCTCTTGCAAACGTAATCTAATCTACGAGTTCTTCCCCATTTCCCGCTATCATAGAGCTTTATAATCTTGATGAACTTAATCTCTTCGACTCCGCGTACATGAAAGCATCCAATTCATCTTTCGCAAATAATCTCACTATTGTGAAGATTTTTGTGTAACCAGCATCCATATACGGAGGTTTGCCAAGTTTCTTCCTACAACGAATTATAATTTAAGTAAATATATAAAAAATCACATACCACGAGCCAATAATATTCGACTGTTCGCATGCATATTGCGATAACTAAAGCATTGGGATCGCATAAGGCTTTGTGATGCATATATGAATCATGTCGCCTAAAGATGCGCGACGATGACATATATCTCGTCGCACGATTCATGCGACCATGATGTTATTCATCGCAAATATGTGTACGGCCAGATTCAATACGGAAACTAGAATTAAGATCATTATCTTTATTCGATGTATGTCATC
Source organism: Limnanthes douglasii subsp. nivea (assembly GCA_036936605.1). Taxonomy (NCBI): domain Eukaryota; kingdom Viridiplantae; phylum Streptophyta; class Magnoliopsida; order Brassicales; family Limnanthaceae; genus Limnanthes; species Limnanthes douglasii. Next base: position 202,962,242 of record JAUPFV010000001.1, on the reverse strand, counting down.
TTCATCCACCAAGTCCTCCAAAGAGATGCCCATTTCATCATCTTCTATGAATACTCTGTTGTTTGGTTCTTTGTGGTAGAGTTTGGGATTTGGGGTGTATATGTTAGTGTTAAGGTAGTAAATGGTTAGGGTTTTTGGTAATTTTTTTTTTGGGGGGGGGGGGGTTTCAAATTCTAAGTAATTCTTGGGGGTTTTCAGAGTCTAGGTAATTTTTGGAGGTAAACTGTAGGCTTGTAATTTGTGGGAGTGAACAGGATAATTTAGGAAATTCAAGTTTGAGTTTCCAAAAACAAGGTAGGGTGATTCAGAGAATTAAATGTATTCGCAATAGGTTCTTATGAGGTTAAAATAAAAACAAACATGTTATTACTTTATCTTTTTGGTCTAATATGTGCAAGCCCTATGACGAGGGACAACTAAATGGTAGAAAGTTGGAGGATGTTCAAACTTCTTATTCATGTAAACTCTAGCTTAGGTTCAGAGAGAAAAAGACTCTCTAGGCTAGGCTTATACTACACTCAATATCATCGTATCACGACTCCAAAACGAAAAAAACATTTTTTAGACCTTGAATAAATTATTAAATATAAGAGATAAAAGAGAAAATTATACTTACTAGAAGGTTGGACATGGTAAAATAGATTTTTGGTTATATCGATGGTGCTCAACTACTCCATTAATTCAATTCAATTGAAAAATAGAACATGACATGAGCTAAAGAATGTTTGTGAATTCTAAGCTGATGGGAAATGGAACTTGGCAAAGCTGGAAGTGTCAGTTACTATTTCTAACATTGCTGAAATTAACAAGATTACTCTAAACTCAACAAATGACTCAATCGAATGGTTTCCTTCGTTGAATAGATTTTATAACACACATGACACTTGGAATTCGATCAGATTTAGAAGAAATAAGTCTAATCTATACAAGAAAATTTGGAACCCTATTACACAAAAAATGTTATTTTCTGCATCGGAGAACCCTATATAGTTGGACACCTATTGATTCAATTCTAAAAAAGAAAAGGTTCCAATTGGATTCTAAATGTCAACAATGTGAGAATTCAGAAACCATTAACCATGTCTTTGTCCATTGTCAAGACTCATGAAATGTATAGATCTACTTTTTATTTATATTTAACAATACTATTAACAAGAGTATGTCCTTCAATCACATGATTATGATATGGTTGTGCTAAACAAAAAAGGACACTCATATAAGGACTATTGTCCCTCCAACTATCTCGTGGGTTATCTGGTATTTTAAAAATAGAAAAAAGCATAAATGTCATAATTCCAACTCAAGAACAATGATAGATCATGTCATATACATCCTTACGGGTTTTGACACCACAAATTTTTTAAAGAGATCTCACTAGGGAAAGGATACTAGAATTATGACTTTGATTGGTTGTGTTAACCATTTGAACAAACCCATAATTACTATTTCTCTCAAATAGAACCACCATAAATCTAACAAGTATAAATTAAACTCGGACGGAGCATGCTATTTGACAGGAGAAGCTAGTGGGGCTGGCGTAATCAGGGATCATAATGGAGACATACTTGTTGGATATGGAAGAATATATGGAAAATGTCTACCTATTCTGGCCAAGTGTCGAGGGTTACTCTATGGGATCTTAGTTTGCAGAAGTAAATACATTAATATGACTGACATTAAAACATCATCAAGCATTCCCAGTGAGATGATTCTTAAATGGAGAGCTCATTGGTTCCTTCAGCCTATCGTTCACTGATGTATGAAACTAATAACATCTACAATGACAGTGATTCATATATTTTGTGAACAAAACATTGTTGCATATTGGATAGTAAAGAAGACTCTAAAGATAATGCCAACATAGATTTTAATCACGACCAAACTCTTAATTGTCTTAGAGCTATCACGTTATTGGAAAATATGGGTACGAGATATATCAGGCTTGAAAATAATGAATAAATATTTAATCAGTGAATTAGGTTAAATATACGGTGTACCTTCAATTGGTTGTCTCACTAATAATTTTATATGATGGCAAGCTATAGCTTAACTGCTCAAAAGAATCTTTATGTCTCAGGTATCACCAAAGCTTAACCAAATATCGCGTACCACTCTGGCTTTGAACTGAAGAAAATGAAGGATTTCATCATCCATAAATATGGATCGTGCATAAGAAATAAAAACTAAATGCATAATATAAGTTACTAGTCTTTCACCTGAAATTTAATGGACATGAAGACTCTCTGCTGGGGAATAAAAAGTTTAGTTTGGCGCATTTGTTTTCTCAATTCGGTTTGATCGGTTTGGTCTTTCTCAATTCGGTTTGATCGGGTTGCATTTTGTCTCATCTAAATATATAATAGACGTCTAAATGTATTAAAATTATGATACTAAATGCATGACGTTGGATCCATGATTTTAATAAAAAAAATTATTAACTTTTAATTAAAAAAATGAGTTTTTTTTTAAATCATATATTTTTATTATAATTGAAGAAAAAAACTAAGACCACTATATTTTTATTTTTATAAGACGAATAAAACAAGTGGTGAGAATGATATTAATATTTTATAAATTCATTTTTTATCATAAGTTACCATTAATATTTTAATTGTTGATGATTAGTCGAATAAAGTTAACCGTGTATAATGCTGCAAATGATTGATGTTGACTATTTATATAGAGGCAGAAAGACTTAGCTTACAACTAAATTTGTTACATAAAAAAGGTAAATTAGAATTTATGTTATTAACTAAAATACACATTCTCAATTCCTCCTCTAATTTTACCATATGTTACATTACATTTTATTGTTTAGACTTTTAGTCCCTGAACTTCCATTTCCTTATCAAATATCATCACCGACGATGAGGATCAATAATTATTTGTATTGATATTATTACCAATTTCGTATGAGAACTTAATGGATATCATAGTTTATAGTAATGATAAGTTATCTAGAACAAATATCAAAGAGTAGCTGGAATTAAAGGAGCTATGACAATTGCAACCATACAATCGGGTGAAAAGGGAAGGCCTTAACAATTTATTAACAAGGCAAGTTGTTCAAAGAAGAAGAACTAGATATCCAAATCAAGATCCAAGAGATCAAGCTTTTATGAATGCGTTCAGAAGGGTCATTGTAAGAGATATTGTATGAAGCTGAAAGGTATAAAATGAAAATAAAAAGAAACTGCTGCAAACTTAGTAGAATGAGTGAATCATTCTGATAACAGTGAGAACAGTAGTAAGTGGGATGTGTTTTTTGTGAGTTCAGATTGTTGGAAATAATCTTGGGTACTCGATATCGTCGCTACGTATCACATATGTCAGTTCAGGTAATGGTTTGATACTTACAAACCAATTCATGAAAGTGTTTTATTTAAGGAACAATTATTCATTACATGTGGGTGGATGAGTAATGTCATGATGAAAATATTTTATGGGGTTATTAGAATAGTGAAGTGCTCGCATGTTAGAATTAGTGTTCGTATTGGTATCTTGATCACATGAGTGAATGCCAATTAGTTTTTTTGGGCAATAATGTTTTTTTAAAAGATTATAAAGAAGAATCATTAAGTTTTGTGAATATTGTGTATTTGGTAAATAAATTAGAGGAAAATTAAGCAAGTTGGTTGTACAAAAGACTAAAGGGATAATATATTATATCGACTCATATATTTGGGGCCCAAATAGAATTCCATGAGAGAGTGAAGCCAAATATTACATGAGTTTGATTGATGACTATTCAAGGATGGTGTTAGTTTAATTTATGATTGATGAGCTCAGTGAATCTTTAGTGAGACTCTGGAGCAAAGATGTTTGTGTGAAGGGGTTGGACAATGAACAACGAATTACTAGAAATGGAAGAGACAAAAGGAATAAATGTTGTAATTATTGATCAATCATTGGCCCTTTTTCCCAAAAGGGAATGTCTTTTATATAGGAAAAGAGGTAGATGGTGAAATTACATGTTTACCATAAGAGTGGGTTTCTTACCCCCGCTATTTTACTATTTACAAACAAGTTCTAGGGGACTATCACTTAAGTCCCTCACGTCTTATGTGTGCTTTACCTTAGTCCTTAGCCACTAAATACATGGACTTTGACCTTATTTCTGGGCTAAATTATATTCTAGACACTTGTATCCCTTATCACTAGCCCCCCCAAGTCCATGTGTAGTTCTCTCAACGTGGACTTGAATTGCGACTTAACCTCATTTGGATCGGATTAGGCGTTGTCCTGCTCGGGCACTTTTCTCTTTGAGCGAACTTTGTTGGGATCAGATTTCATCGTGGTCGGATCTCGTATTCCCTGGTGGGCTTCTGACTTGGATCAGATCCTAACTTGTTGACCTCACCCCTTAGTAAGGCTGATGTCACCTAAATAATCATTTAATGTCAGATACGCGTACTTGGTTTCGCTGTTATCGAGTCGAAAGTTTTTTAGGCGGCGCAGCTGTCATGGACACGTATCATGATGCCGTTACTTTTCGACTATTCACCTTCTACTCCATTTTCCTATATAAATTCCACTTTTTCCCTAAGCAAAAGTTTCTGATTTCCTTTAAACAGATTTCGCTCTAGAGAGAGAAGTTGTGCCAAACAAAAAAAATTACTTTGCATTTTCATGCCTGAAGAGTTTCTTAATCTTGGAAAGTACAAGCTTTGGAGGTGATAAAGGATTTTCTAGAGGTCGACAAAAAATTGAAGCATCAATTCCTGTTTATTTCCGGGTTGTGGGAGACCAGGTTCGAAGATTCTGAGGACCTTTCTCACCGGCTTACCTTGAAGTGGACTGGACAAGGTAAGTACTTTAACCTAAGTGTTTTCCGACCCCCCACCTTCGGTAAATTCTGACTGTGTGTCTTTTCAGCTATGAAGGAAATCGCTAAGTCTTTTAAGCGTCATGCTAAATCTGGTAAAGCTATCTTTGAGAAGTTGAGCCTTTGGGCTGGTGAGCACTGGGACCATAAATTCCACCAAAGCTTTGTGACGATGAATTTCGCTAAGAGGAATCTGTGGCGATACGATCTTAGCGAAAAGAACACCGCCTCAGAGCTTATGGTGGCTCCTCCAAGCGATGATGTCCTTGCACGTTTATAACGTTTCCATAACGCAGTCTACCTTCCTACTGGGGCCCGAGCTCTGAGTCATCAAGACGCAGACAAACCCGAAGAAGATGAAGAAGAAAACACTAAGGATGATGTTGGGTCTGATGACGATGCTTCCAATGCTCAAGGTGATTCTCAAGAGAGGGTGCAAGTAAATCCTCCCACAAGGGATCTGGGTGATCATGATGACACCCAAGTAAGCTTGCCTACGGATATGAGGCCATTGGATGATCAACAACCAGCCCCCTCGATCCTCATGTATTTTCTCCATATACTCAGCCTGAAAACCTACCGAGTGATGCTGATTACCGGGTTGAGGTTAGGCCTCAAGGTTGTACCGGTGCCACAAGGCCACACAAGTTTACTGCTGAGGAGAAAAAGAAGAATATTATTGAGAGCGGAGGGGAGAGTGACAACACCAACCATCCGAGTCTGCAACTATCCTAAAAATTTGTGATTTTCGATTCAGACTCTGGTGGAGAATTTGTTTCCACTCGAGGGGAAGGTCAAGAAGGTGGTTCTAATGAAGAGGGGTATCTTTCTCCGGAATCTCCTTATTTCGACGTTTATGGCAACAATTACGTGGCGAACGAGTTAAATAAATTACTGCATGGTGCTGCTCTACTCGAACGCAAAGCGAATCAGAAGGATCGCTATAAAGAAGAAGTTACTGAGAGGAGGGCAGAAGTAAAGGCTTTAACATCCGAGGTCTCTGAGTTGAAGGATAAGGTGAAGGATTTGACCGATCAAGTAGATGAACAAACTGAGATATCCTCTAAAGTAGAAGGCTTAGTCGTTGAGTCCGACAATCTGAAAAAGGAGGTTAAGAGACTAAAGGATGAGTTAGACAAGACATCGGAAGTGACCTCCAAGGTACATTCTTTGTCTTCCGAGTCCAAAAAGCTAAAGCTGAGGGTTAAAGAGTCGACTGCAAATTGGCTAAGGAGAAAAAGACCTCTGAGGAGCGTTTGACTACCATCACTTCCCTTGAGGCTGAACTTTGTGAGGAAATGACCAAATTTGACGATGAAAGGGAGAAGTTTATCCTTAAGGATGCCGAACGCGATACAACAGTTGATGGTCTTCTTAAAGGCTATTGCAAAATCATGGTATATTTCGAAAATATTGTTCAAGACATTGAGAAACTATCAACAGCACATGAGGGCTTGAAGAAAAGCTTCGAAGCTAAGAAGAAGGAAAGTCTTAATGATTATGCTGCTAAGATTGTTGTTCGTCTTGAGGATAGAGATGCTAAATTGAGATCGGCAATGGTAATTGAGATGCATGAGAAATTCCCAGACTTGTACCTTGATAGTCTCTGGACTCGACTTATCGAACATCATCGTCCCCCTGGAGTATCCGTGGAAGATCCTGAATCCAGTGAAGACTCTGAGAGCTCTTCGTCGGATTTGGATTCCCCTGCTGGTAGTAAAGGAAATTTGGCCTCCGATTAGTTCGTATTGGGTAGTTCTTGTTTTGTTACCCTTTTGTTTTGTGATTCCTATAGCAAAAAACGTTTAATGTAATATTTTCCTTGTTATTTAGATTTTCAGTGGTATGCTTTTAGTATGATGTTTCGCTCACTTTTAACCACCTCCTATTTTTCTTACTTTGATTCAATATTGAGTTAAACATTTTTTATATGTGTTTTGAGTTCAAGAAGATAAACTTTCTTGTCCAAACTTCTTTGGAGTACAGTTTGAGTTCAAAAAGATGAACTTTATAGTCCAAACTTCTTTGGAGCGTGGTTTGAGTTCAAAAAGATGAACACTTAGTCGCGTTTTTAAAGAAGGCAATAAGATTTTATATATAAGCCGGCTATTTAGGCACCTCATTAAAACCTTCCTGCGCCACCACTGTAGGAAAGAGTATGCCACCGGAACTTACATAAACTGTTCCACGGATGGGGAAGATCTCTTCCTTATTTGTCTTTCAATCTGTATATCCTCGGTTTTAATTTCCTTGTGATTGTGTATGGAGCTTCCCAGTTTGGGGCGAGTTTTCCAAGTCTCTTGTCTTTTGTGTGCAGGAAGAATTTTCTTAGGACCCTGTCTCCCACCTCAAATTCTCTACTTATGATCTTTCACAAATAACGGCTTCTCATCAATGTTTGATAATGTAACGAATTCAGTTGTGCCTTTCGTCGCTTTTCTTCTATCAGATCGAGCTCTGTGCGTTTTCCTTTGTCATTCCCCTCCTCAGAATATTCACTCAATCGGAAAGATAATAACATTGTTTCAGATGGCACCACTGCGTCCATTCCGTATACAAGCGCGAAAGATGACTCGTTCGTTGCTGTACGAGGGGTAGTCCTGTAAGCCCATAACACTTCTTGTAGGTAGTTCGGCCACTTCCCCGCTTTACCTTCTAAATTATTTCTTAGACCGTCTAAGACTGTTCGATTGGTTACTTCGACCTGACCGTTCTCTTGGGGGTGGAACGGTATCCAGAAACATTGTTGTATCCCTTTGGAAGCGCAGAAAGCTCTCATTTCACTGTTATCAAACTGGGGGCTGTTATCCATCGTAATCTTCCCGGGTATGCCAAAACGGCAGCAGATGTTAGGGACTAAGAAATCTTGTATTTCACTTCTCCAGTCTTTTGTTAAAGCTGTGGATATCTGGAATGCTTCGATGCTACCTTCCCTTGCTTCAGATCTCTTGGTTATAGACGGATTTTCTTGAGCCACTATCCATGGATACTCCTCTGAGTAAGATGCCTTGGCCAAGGAATCAATAAAAGATGAGAATATTCAATGATAACCAAAGAAGAGGCATATTCAAGTGTACTCAAATAAAAGATAATTCTTGAGAAGCAGACAAAGAGAAATATCAAGCATCTTAGGATAGATAATGGGTTATAATTTTATATTCATGAGTTTAATGAGTTCTGCGAAGCCGAAGGAATAATATGTTATTCCACTTGTTCTACAATACCAGAACAAAATGAGATCTAATAAAGAATGAACATAACGCTTTGTGACAATGCACGAAGCATGCTCTCGCATTCCGGTGTAGGAAATAATTTTCAGCTCACAAATATCAATACAACAGATTACTTGGTGAGTCGGTCTCCATTAATGGATATTTATTGTAAAACTATTTTTGAGATTTGGTCTGGATCATCGGTTGATTACGAACAGGTTAAGGTGTTTGGTTTTCTTGCGTAGCTCATGTGAGAGATAGTAAACTTAAGACGAAGGAAAATAGGTGCATAGTTTTAGGATATGCTATTGAGCGAAGATATATAGGTTATGGTGTACCTCTTGAAAGTCTTAAGGTTTTTTTATCCGTAAAGGTATGAATTTTAACGAGTTTTCTTTGTTAGACAGTCAGAAGAAAGTAGCTAAATTAGTCGAATTATGATTGGTTGTAACTCAATAGGTAGAGCTTATAATGGAACCAGTTTATAGTATGTCTAGTAATTTGAATGCTTACGAGGTTGATCCATAACAAAGAGGTGAAATATTAGCATCGAATGATAGTGACGATGATCTAACTGAACCATAACAACCGTGTAACAAAGGATTAGGCAGATAAAGAAGATAGATTCGACCACCAATATGCAAATCGAGTTACATATGCTCTGTCAGTTGCGGAAGATGTTCAGATGCAAGAACCTATTAGCAACCTGAAAACTATAATGAGTTCAGAAGAAGATCAGTGGATTGGTGTAGTGGGAAGAGATTGAATATATTCACAATAACCAGAAATGAAAGCTTGTTGACTTGTCTAAAAGACAAAAGGTAGTAGGCTGCAAAAGCATATTCAAGAAAACAAAAGGTAATCCATGGGTTGAGGCACCCCAATTCAAAGTAAGACTAAACCTCTCATCCTCTCTTAGCCTCTGAGTCCTTAGTGTACCCTGCAAAACAAAAACAAATACGACTTGTTGAAACTAAATCAACTCACAATGTATTATTTTCCATAAAAATAAGATTAATTTATGAGAGTGCCAAAGACATGAGATTACCTTTGTTTTGCAAGTAAACACAACATTTCTCACAGTCTTTCTTGATATGTCCATTTTCTTTGCAGAAAAGCATCAACCTACCGTCGATTCCGGAGGCTTCTTCATCTTAGCCAGACCAAAGCGTTGTCCCTGTCCATCAATCTTTCGCTTTTTTCCCCATACCCTTATTGGAAACTACCATGTTCGCTCTACTTTTCTCCTCATAAAACGTTTTCTCATATAGTGTAGCGTGTACTATTAATTCTTTTATTGTTGACTTTTCCCACATGTAGTTGTAGTGGACTGGAAATGCATAAAATTTCATGGGAGAGATTGAAAAATAAACCCCACCACACAATTTTCATGTAAGTCTACCTTGATTTTCTTTAGCTTAATTACAATCATAGAGATCCCCATTACGTGCTCTCGGATAACACATTTTTCATAGTACTTTCGTGTAGAGATCTCATTCACGAGACATTGTATCTTTACCTTGTTGTTTTTGGCATGTGATTTCTCAAATTTCATGAAAAACCGTGAAGCAATGGTAGTATCATTTATGATGGCCTCACAAAGTGTAGCAGTATCCTTGAAACATGAAGGACAATAATAACCAATTAGACGATTCCTATTTTCCATATTCCATTATTTTCTTAAGTGAACTTTTCTAATTAAGGATATATGGTCTAGACTTTATTAGTGCAAGGGTCATACTCATGACAATTCAAGAATATCTTTGTCTTCTTTCCACGGATTAAAATCCAAACCAATCAACATCGAGGGTTTGTTTTCTATTATATTTTATCCCATAACATGAACTGGATATATATATATATATATAACACAACACATAAGTAATTTTGACATATAACAACTTAACATATTTGAACATGTCCTATACACATAAAAATATAACATACTATGGTAATTGGATACCAGAGCGCAAATCTTAGTTACGCATATTTATGAGTTTGAGAAAATTACCATTTATCATTGTTTTAATTGTTCTAAGTACCGATGAAACTATTCGGAGAGCTGATTTAACCTACTTAAATAAAAATAAATACAATGATAAATTTAATTTTCCCAAGTACCAGTGAAACCCTCCATAGGGTTGCTTTTAACTACTTGAATTAAAAAATATCAAAGATCAATTTTCAGTACACTTTATCCAATTCATAATTAACTATATATAAATATTAACCTTTCGTAGGGATAAAAATATTTGAAATTAAATTAATCTCTTGAATGTTTTTAGATCCTAGGATCATTAAGAAGATCACTTAACCTTTTAGAAGGCCGATTAAATGACTCCATGGTTCACCTATTGAAACATAAACCTTACCCATACATATCTATATAATCATTCAAGTATAGAAAACATTTATTCTCACAAGTACATATAAATTACAACATGTCCAAACACTTATCATGATATATAAATCAGAAAAAATATTAAATCAATCAATTAACTAAAATTTTGAAAACAATTATATAGTTTTACATATTTTTTCCAGCACATTATTTCAGTCACTGGACCATTCACTCAGCTCACCATAACAACTGTTGTGACTAAGAGAACACCTAAGAGGCATCGATAATTATTAATATCATTGCGACAACAACAAGTTGCGATTTCTTCACAAACTGTGGCGGTCATCCACAACGGTAGCAGGTAGTTAGCCATGATGAACATTTCCAGACAACCTTCGATAGAAAATAACGTTAGGGCTACAATGTCGATGGATTATTGTCCAGATAAGTTTGATTTGTTCCATTCAATTAGGATTTGGTTGATTCTAAATTTTCGATAAAATTTATGGTAACCAAACAAACCCTCTTTTAATAGGAAAAAACCCAAAAATCCAATGAAAACATATATTTATACATAAAAACTTAAATATTGAAACGTGATTTTCTTATGAAAAAATCAATTTATTGGTGCTTTTCACATAAACGTTAAATTCATGTCATACCAAGTCAATTAACAAATAATCTTAATGGTATGGATTTTGTATATAAACAAAATATGCACTTGATTTAATAAAGGATATACATATACTTTATCATATCAATCACCAAAGCGATTTTGGCTCTGATACCAATTGATAGAACTTATATTGATCATCAAATATAATTTATCACAAAAACAGAATAAGAAATCCTTTATTATGATTAACTAATTTACTCGCGATAAAATACTTACAGGTTTGTCTAATGTTATCCATATTATTGACTGAATCCTAATTGGAGCTCTTGTTAGATGTCGAAATCGTTGTACATCTCCCTTTCAACAAGATAACGAGGACCACAACCCCTAAATTACAAACTCTAATTCTATTAAGCTCATCTACGTTAGCTGGTTTGTGATCGAGGACCACAACCCCTAAATTAATTTAATTAATTTATTCCATCAATTATCAATTCAGGCTTATAAATTAAGATTTGATCATAATACTATTCAACCCGATTACCACACTTGTACCCCAATAATGCATTTTCATCTACATGTTTAATTTTTATTTAATTATATATAATCTAATTGATCATATTACTTATTAAATGGACTATCTTATGATAAATACAAAATATATATTTAACATAATGGTTTATAATTAATCCAATAGTATAGACTAAAAATTTGAGTCATGACAATGTTAATTGAAGTGTCATACCTCAATTGAGTGGTAACCACCAGGGAAATATATGAAAAAACTATTTGAACTTGTCAATGGATTTCATCTTATTAAAATATGTGCATATAATAGCCAAAAATATTTACGAACAAAATATCTCATGTATAGTTATTTGTGAATGTGAATGTATTCATGATAACCATATAATTTTATTTAAAGAGTTCCACTATTATGTATAAATCTAATTTCCTTCGTTTGGTTTTTTCTTATGTGTTCCTCATATATAAATAATCACGATACTAAAGAGGTTTTGGTCCATCTTATCAACTAGATTTCCAACATATTTTTTAGAGATAAGACCTGAATGCTTTTGATACAAAATATATTCATTGTCCTATACTTTAGTCACCACTATCTATATAGACGTTTGACCATCACTTAGTTTTAGCGATTCAATGTATCTACTAAATGAATATCATAGATCTTTGAAGTTGTAAGACAACAATAAATCACCACATATGTAGAGATATTTTATGATCATTCAATTTTGATGATTTAATGCATCTACTGAATAAAGATCAAATATCCATAAGAGTTGGATATAAATTGAAATATAAGCTAGACTTACTTAAGATCCAAAACTTTGTGTAATAATTATCCTTCTTACTTAATATATATTATATTTAGACAAATTTAATTTATGAGTCTCTTTATTGGTCAATTCTGAAGTTATGGGCTGAACTACTCGATTATTCAAAATCCCAACTGAATGATCATGTAGTTATCTGAATTTTAGGTGGAACAAAACGAAGTAATCACTTAAATATGATAACGGAGCGATAATATATAGCCTTCTAAAATCATCCAGTCATGTTATATTTTCACACTTGTTGTGAACATCCAAAATCAATAATTCCACTTTTGTTCTGAATTAGGGATTTTATTTCAAATTTTACCTGTAAAACTAGACCGTGTAATTAGATTTAAAAATTATTGATTAGCATCAATTCCAGATTCAATCATTTCATAACTAAATAATTGAAATACTACATTTGTTGATTTTTGGAAATAAAAAATTATAATTGTATAAAAAAATATTCTAATATGGTTTAGAGCATTTTCTATGGAGTATACTTAGTGTATATGGTTGAATTCTTAATTTGTTTATTTGAAGAGTAGTCCATTACCATAGTCCGAAAAATATCCAGGTGTTCTTACCCAATAAACATATCATTATTTTTATTCTATTTGAATAATTTAGAATAGGTTACCTAAAGTATAACTATATTCTATACTCAAACATTTAAACTTAATAATCATATAGCTAATATAAAATGACTCAAATTTATCAGGTTGGAGGGTCTGAAGGGCATTCATATGTCCCTTATTCGTCAGACCTTAACACACTATATCTTAATACTCTTGGAGCCTCTAAAGTAATCCATAGATGTGATATATCCTGTCAAGTTATTAAATATCTGACGGGAAATGAATGCCAATCAAACTCCATGTGCTTTAAGTAAAATAATACATGGAATGTATGACGTATCTCGTACATTCCATAATCCAAGTACAAATAATAATGTGTAATTATGTCCCATCACGTGACCATAAATTCTAAACATTAGATACTTGTCAATATGCCCATAATGAGGCTACATAACTGTAAACCCCTAAACGCATAACACAACACCCAAACATGACATACACATAACAAAATTAGCCATCCTAAACGTGTTAAACATACTAGACAACGCAAGTGAAACCTGATTTTCCATCATACATACGTAATTAGTCTAAACTAAACATGCATAAAAACACACAAATACACACTCACACTAAGACACACAGACACCTCAGTATGATGTACTATACAACAACCACACGTGAAGTATGAAAAACTTACCTACACTTTTTACTTGAAAAGTGGACAAAGCCTTTTTAATATAATTGGAAAGGACAAATAATTGACATAACAATTGAGATTCATATCATTCATAGATGATTAAATAAAAAGAGAACAAAACAACGACATAAAACATAAGACAAAAATTTAAAATAATTTAACAATAACGAATAAGATAATCTGAGGAAAATCAATTGCATACTTTAGTAAGAGGAACCGCAGCAGTTATAAGTGTTTCATATGGAGGGCATACACTCGTGACAGATTGTTTGATCTTGCATTGAATCTCTCTCTGTTTTTGTTCAATGTACCATTCTAGATCAGTAAGATCCATCAAAATAAGATGTCGAGGGTTAAGTTCGCCTCTCAAGCATTGAGACATGACTTCCACCATTTATTTTTAGCGGTTTCAGTTGCTCATCTGGTCACATTGGCTAACCTTTTTTGTTAACTCATGAGTTAAGAAAGATCGGTTGTTGAACTCACGCCTGCTGTGAGAACAATCGTTAAACTAGTTGAATATGTTATAAACATCAACTTCATTAAGCCATATTTCAGGTTGAGCATCTGTAGGGTTGTATGCAATGAGACATACGTCAACATCACGAAATATAGTGAGTTCTTCAACTGTTTTGAACAACGTATAAGTGCTTTATCGACAATATATTCCAAGTTGGTTCTCATTCTGGCCATGGTCAAACTTAAAGCTGATAAGGGAGCAATTCGGCAATATTAATAAATATGAGTCGATTGTAAATAGAAGGAAGTTAATATGTCTATTACAATATTTATTATTTATTAGAGCATAATATGTAAACAAAGTATTTTATGAAGGAATAAAAGAGAAATAAAACAAGGCCACCAAGGACATTAATGAGTCCACCATTCCCCACGATAAAAGGAGACTCATTATTCTTGGTAGGTGGGACAATTTTTGGGATATAATATTCTCTTTCTACTTTCTCTCTCTAGAATATTCTCTCTAGAATTTTGCACCATAGTCACATCAGGTCCAAGATCCAAGATTATTCCCTTTAATCATTTATTCTCTCATCACTGGCGCCGTCTGTGGGAAACCCTGATACAAAAAAGGAATCTTTTTCCTTTAAAATCGCGATCTGACCTTAAAGAATGAATGAACAAGCTGTCGGAGAGAGGGTCGGAAGAGAAGTCATCCGAGCCGTTTCGGTGTCTGAAGGTGAGGAAGCACCAGGTCGGGAATATTACTTGCAGGGTCGGGATAAGCGGTCGACCCTCATCATGACTCGGAGGCAGCTGCTGGAAGACATCACAAAGCTAAACGTTGAGAAGGAGCGGGTGTTAGCTGATAAAAGGGTCTGGGATGCCAAAGGGAAAGATCCGATTGTCGAGGACCGCAGTGAAGGCTATCAGACTATTGACCCTCGTATCGACGCCCATCCCGTTAGATATTGACGAGAGTCTCGCCCGGACAGGCAGAATGGGAGAGCAGGGCTGTACCCCAAGGATGGACAGAGGGTCTCTATGGATGAAACTTTGGACGATTCGTCAAGAAGAGAGTATCGACGTAAGGAGAGATTGAACAAGCGTGCGCAGAAAATCCACTCACGACGAAATAGGGCATCTCGTTCCGACCCTCCTAAGTTCAAAAAGGGAAGCTCTGAGAAAAGGACGCCGGTGTCGTTCGAGAAAGAAGAAGTGCAGACATGCAGTAGAGAAGAGCGGGTGGTTCTGCCTCAGGCCCAGTGGGAACCATCGAACAACCAAAACCAGGGGTACCGATTCAGCAGGCAATTCATCAACCCGGGAGATGAAGGTCTGTATGAGATTCAGACCGTAGGGCTCGGAGGCGGTGCGTTCGGATTCAGAATGAATTGGACAGCCTCGCCGTTGTCTAACGAAATACTGTCAGGTCATCTCCCAAAGAGGTTTGATATTTCTACATTAGAAAAATATGACGGTAAGCGGGACCCGATAATCATTTGGAAGCATTCAAAAACTTTATGTTGAGTTACGACAACGACGATAAACTTTTGTATCGGGCGTTTTCAATGACATTTAAAGACCGGGCATCAAAGTGGTACAACCGTCTACCACAAGGTAGTATCAAAAAATTCAGGATGTTCTGGATGATGTTCTGTCAGCATTTCGTCGGGAGCAAAAGATTTCGAGCTAACGGGGATACGATCATGAACTGTAAGCAGAGGCTAGGACAGAGCCTAAGGGATTACACCAGGCTATTTATTGATGCTAAGACCGACCTAGACCATTGCGAAGAAAACGTGGCGCTAACGGCGTACCGCTTGGGATTGTTACCAGGACTGATGAAGCAAGCGTTCACCAAAAAGCGAGGTTTCACTTTTTCCGCCCTTCTGGCTCAGGTGAAAAAACAGATACTAATAGAAGAGACCGAGGCGTCTGAATTGGCTGCGCAAATTCAATAGAGCGCTCAAGCGTCGGTCCTCATAAAACAAAGGGCTCAGTCTGGCTATGCTCAACAGGTTCAGCCAGTCAGCACACTTCGGCCGACCCAATCCTTGCCAGTTAATCCCCTAGCTTCCCAGAGCCAAAAAGCGAAGTCGACAAGCCAAATGGTCTCGCGACCTATGTCTAATAAGTGGATCCGACCCGCTTACTTTGATGACCTCACAGAATGCGTCTCCTCTATTTATGAGAAAACTAAGAAAAGTGGGATGTACCGAAGGCCTTTCCCCATACCGACACCTCGAGAGCACAGGAATAACCGGTATTGTCTCTACCATGAAGATGTGGGACACGATACCAAGAATTGCATTTCCCTCAAGAAAGAGATACAGGTGCTGATAGAGCACGGGAACCTTCTTGACTACGTGAAAAAGAAATCCTTACAACAGGGCACTGCATCGAAAGAAATTGTAACGATACCAAAGTCCGAGGAAACCATGACAATTTCCGAAGTGACCGACCTTTTTGATGTCTCCATCGAGTATCTAGATCCAGATATCGATCGTAACATCGTCGGGGTCATCGAGGAGGAGGCTGCGGAGGATAACAGGAGTGTAAGAAACCTTTGTTTATTTTTCGAATCATTAACAATTTTTGAAGGTGACTCTATGGCAGGAATTACGCACTCGTCCATAATGTGAACTTGGCTACTCAGTTAGAAGCTCGACCCTATCCCCATTCAAAAACCATTCCTTCACCGTATTTGGACGATGACGACATGAGGGACATCCCCGGACCCATAAGATTAAGCAATATTTTTCCGTCCCCTTCCATCCCCAAGCAAACGGGCAAGTTGAAGTGACTAACTGAACCATTTTAGACGGGCTCAAAAATAATTTGGAAGGAAAAGCCGGCAAGTGGCCGGATTACATACAAGAAGTGTTATGGGCTTACCGGACCACGCCTCAAATAGCGACCAAAGAGTCGCCTTATGCCTTAGTCGATAGAATGGATGCTGTCACCCCAGCAGAATCAATCTTTCCATTGTTCAGGGTCGGCACTTATACGGAAAGTGAAAACGACGACGCCAGACGCTTAGCTTTAGATCTGATAGAATAAAAAAGGGGCCGAGCTCAACTTAATTCTTTACATTATCAGACCTTGATGAGAAGCCGGTACGCGTCCAAAGTACGTCGGCGAGAGTTCAAAGTAGGGGACAAAGTTTTACGGAGAGTTTTTCTAGCACACCAAGGATAAGAGCCTCGGCAAGCTTGCCCCAAACTGGGAGGGGTCATATTTAGTAATAGAGCGGGTTAAGAGATGAACATACCGTTTGCGGGACAAGCGCGGGCGTTTGCTGAGACTCCTGTGGAACATTGAACATTTAAAAATTTACTTGGAATAGCTTTGTTAATTGTTGCAACCATCTCTGTAAACGAACCTTTGGTAGGGGGTGTACTCTTTCCTAACTCGGTGGCACGAGAAGGTTTTAATGAGGCATCTACGGAAACCGACCCTTTTAATTAAATTTTTTCTTGCCTTTATATCTATGAATTGTTCAAAAGGAGCCTGCCAGCTGACGAGCTGATGGACCCTGTGGGCGAATTTTTCTATTGAAATTGATCAACAGAACCTTAACCGGTTTTTCAGTAAAGAAACTGATCTACATATCACTTTATCGACCCTATGGGAGGATTTTTCAATTTAAATTGATCAACAGAACCTTAATCGGTTTTCAGTAATTAAACTGATCTACATATCGATTTACCAACCCTATGGGCGGATTTTTCAATTTAAATTGACCAACAGAACCTTAAACGATTTTTCAGTAATTAAACTGATCTACATATCGATTTACCGACCCTATGGGCGAATTTTTCAATCTAAATTGATCAACAGAACCTTAACCGGTTTTTCAGTAATTAAACTGATCTACATATCACTTTATGGATCCTATGGGTGGATTTTTCAATTTAAATTGATCAACAGAACCTTAACCGATTTTTCAGTAATTAAACTGATCTACATATCGATTTACCGACCCTATGGGCGGATTTTTCAATTTAAATTGACCAACAGAACCTTAAACAATTTTTCAGTAATTAAACTGATCTACATATCGTTTTACCGACCCTATGGGTGGATTATGCAATTCAAATTTATCAAACAGAACTTTAACCAGTTTCAGTGATTAAACATATTCAATTTACAGACCCTATGACCACTTTTGGCTGACCATGAAACATGACAGCAAATTAACGGATATTGAATTTCAACAAAAGAGTTGTTACAATCATAGTTCAACAAGAAGGTCCTACCGACCCTGTAAATACAAAACGTCAAATCAACAAAAAAACATAGAGGCACTAGAGGTCAAGCATCCTCTCCCCCAGACTCCGTCCCGGTATCGTCTCTCTCGGCATCCTCACAAATCACGCACTCGGGCGGTCGGCCTCGGGAACGTCCAGCCACATTGGCCCCAGGGGAAGGTAGGGGAAGCGATAATGAAAGGTGAGCACATATGCCACCTTGGCCTCGGCTGTTTCTCCATCCATTTCTGGCATTTCTCGGCAAAAAGGGCGTTAGCCACTTTCAGGTCAGTGATCTCCTCACCCAGCTTTCCGACGCTATCATCTCGGTCTTTCATCACAAGCTCCAAGTTCTTTTCGGCCGACTCGAGTCTCTCCTCCATTAGCCTCTGAGCTTCTTTCCCTTTCCTCACTTCCTCTTCGAGAGCGGTAACCTTCCCCTCTGCGTCCCCTAGGGTACGATCATGTTGTACAAATACAGGGACAGGTCATCAGTGATCCGAAGAGGGAATGCGTGCAGAGTATCATGGCAACTTTACACCGCTCGAGGACGCCACGGCGTCTCTCGACGAAGCTTTGAGGCTCGCATCATCGGGAAGTACCGCTATGGAATCGATCGCAGTCGCACCCTTCACCCCCCCCCCCCCCCCCCCGAATTGCTCAAAAATCTCGGGGACGGTGGCGTTGTCAGCAGCCACAAAAACAGCGACAGCCCGACTCTCTTTCTTTGCACACTTCGGTTTCTTATTCGGAGCCCCGTCATCCTTAGCCTTGCCCTTCCGCTTCTGAACCAACTCCTCGGACTGATGGGCCTCGTCATCCACCCAGCATTCTCTTCTTGCCGTCCCATAGAGGCATCCCCCTCAGCCTCAGCGTCCGCTTGCTCAGCTTCTTCATCTGACTTAGGGCGCTTGCTGGGAGCCTTATTGCGCTTCGGGAGAAACATGTGCGCGTCGGGCGCATTTATTTTCGCAACTAAGTCCACCAAGCTTGGGGGTTGGTGCAATTCTTCAATTGTAAATGGCTCCGACGAGCACCGCCAGAGGTTGCTCATAATCAGGTTAGTATCCTTGAAAGCTCGGTGGAACGCCCGACCCCAGTGCTTCCTTGCACAATCTTTTAAGATTTGGAAGGTCATTTTGTCGGGCTTGAAGTGGTCTTTTTTCATCCCCTGGATAAACTCCTTAGACACTGCACAATAGGTCAGACCATTTAATATATATATATATGTATATAGCTCGTACCGCTAGGAACCCAAGTCCGCAGCAATCACCTCAGATTTTCCTTATTATAGGGGCGGCCGTTTTCCCAGCAGCCACTAAGAAAGACGAACTGATCTTTCCAACCCTTGTCACCCTTGAGAAAGTTGTTCACGATCTTCCAGGTGTTAGCCAAAGAAGAATAGAAAAAGGGAGACTTAGGGGATTTCAAAAGCCCATACATGGCTATGTACTCGACCATCAGCACAATTCGACCCGATAGACGCGAAGCTATGATGCACGACATCAGCGTATACCATGCGTTAGGCGTCAGCTGTGAGGGGCATATTTTGAGGGTTTGAAAATACAGAGCTATCTCGGTGAAGATCATGATTTTCCGTGACCGCACATGCACCGGCGTCTCCCCGGGTTTGGGAAATCGAACATTCACGCACTCCGGGATACCCTATCGATTCAAAAGCTCTTCCCGCTCTTCGGTCGAAAAATAAAGATACTTGCCCTCGAAGAGGGAAATGACATCGTCCCAGGGAAACTAGCGGTGGTAGTTAGTTGTAATGACTGCCTCAATCTCCTCAGGAAGAGGCTCTTCGGGAGGAGTGGCTTCGCCACCAGCAACGGCAGTGCCTTCGCCCGCAGCCACAACATCCGTTTCTGGCTCATCGGTATTGCCTACCAAAACTGCAACGGATTTAGGGGGCAAACCGCAAGAGGGTCGGACGACTGAATAGGAGGATCTGCAGCACCAGAACTACTCCCGATCCGAGAAAGTTGCGCTTGTCGGTTAAGGCCCAGAAAGGTACGCGCGGTATTGGTACCGGTCCGGTACCCTTTAATATCGTGAGTGAGTTGGACCATTTCAGGGGAGTTTTCCCTTACAGGCGAAACAGAGGTCAAAGAGTCACCCAAAGAAAAGAATTTGGCTTGGTTTCGTCTGCGGGGAGGAAAATGAGTCAGAGTGGTATAGGAATTCACCGACGAAGGCGTCGGGCGATTGATTTGAGTAGCATGTGAAGGTAGCGAACTGCTGCTTGAAGAGCTAACAGTGTTATCACGGGTACTCGCGTCAGACAGGACTGGTATAACTAAGGACTCAGCAGGAACTGGTTCGGGAAGTACGGGATCGTGCGGCAGTGGCACGGGTACAAAAGGTTTCGAATTAGAACCCCAGATCAATCCTACGGCTCGGTACTCTTCAGCGCGGTCACCAATGCTAGCCCACTCTTTGAATCCGAACACTGGCTTTTTCTTGGTTTTTTGTTTTGGCTTCGGGTACCTATTTCTCATAAAACGAGTTCTCTCTCTCTAGAATAATCCGGACATCACTTTCACTCTCTAGAACCCCTCTGAGAGTGATTCATGTTTGTGGGGTATTTATAGGCAACCTCACCTAGCCGTTACGCGCTCGGGGAAGTCCAAGCGACGAAAAGCAGCGGGAAGTCGAAAGGACTTCTTGAGAAACTGTGCAAACACGCACGCTTCGAGTAATCGGTCGACACGTGTCGCCCCTAATCAGACTAGTACAGTAGGCATGTACTAGCTAGCTCAGACAGAGGCATTAGATGGGCCACGTCTGCCCGATTTACTTTTCAAAACTTGATTGCCGGTCTAAGCCCATGTAGAAGTCACTACGAGAGATTGGAAGCAGACCCAAGATGACTCATAACAGCGTCGGGGCTAAACGGGACCGACCATTTGATAAAGTTATGGAGGGTCGGACATCAATTGAAAGAAAAGGCCCGGCCTAGGTAAACCAATCAATCGACACCAGAGGCCACGTGACAGAGGCGCTCCGAGCTGATTCTTCTACAAGTCTTCATTCCCGCCTTGAAGACTGGAGGGCTACTGATAAGGGAGCAATTCGGCAATATTAATAAATAGGAGTCAATTGTAAATAAAAAGGAATTTAATATGTCTATTACAATATTTATTTTTTATTAGAGGATAATGTGTAAACAAAGTATTTTATGAAAGACTAAAAGAGAAATCAAACAAGGCCACCAAAGACATTAATGGGTCCACCCTTCCCCACGATAAAAGGAGACTCATTATTCTTAGTAGGTGAGACAATTTTTGGGATATAATATTCTCTTTCTATTTTCTCTCTCTATAATATTCTCTCTAGAATTTTGCACCATAGTCACATCAGGTCCAAGATCCAAGATTATTCCCTTTAATCATTTATTATCTCATAAAAACAACATAAAATAAAACTAAGAGATTTGTGTATGTTATCTTGGGAAAGTAAGCACAATATATCGAGACAAACATAAAAATAAGGAAAGAGAGTTGTATAATTCTTATTTTTGTCGGAGATATATTATAATAATTAATGGTTATTAACTTTATTTTTTTTAATTTTAGTTTTGGCGACTCTACCATTTGGTAATAATATCATTCTTTTATGGAAATTCATATTAATATTTTGAAAGTTTGAAAATAGACTCAAATGTTCAAAATAATTCCGAATGTATAATCTATTATTAATTTGAAAGTTTAGGTTTAAATTTTCATATATACCCCTTCAAATTCTTGTTATCATAGTTAAATGTAGATTTATATATGTTATTTTTAGCTTCAACATCTCATATTTTGAAAATCATAAACATGCTAATGAATGACAAAAAATACATGTTTAATTTAGGATCAATATTATGATATTTATATTATCCGATTTTGATTGATTACATTTCAATATTTTTGTTCGAATATTTTTATTTTTTAGGATCATCAAATTTGTATTTAATAAAAAAAAACCATTTAGAATAGGAAATCTCAAAATTAAATAAAAAAACAAACCATTTAAAATACGAAATCTTAATTATCTAAAATATGAAAAGATAATTTTATAATTGCGAAATATTAAATTAGTATAAAATTTGATTTGTTTTTAATCGCGAAATACAAAATCAGTGGTCGAAACCAACATTTATTAAAGAGAAAAGTACCATAAACTATCTTTTCAAGTATGAAATCCCTAATAAGTACCCAAATATGAGACCCTTTAGACTACTACTAAGAAGCCATTTTTTTACTAAATGATATTTTTCAACTCGTCTAGCGTCATATTACACTTACATCTTCCGTGATGTTAGCAAGTTCAACTCATCTAGCGTCGTAGTACACGTAAATCTCGCGTGCTTTGGACAAGTTCAACTCATCTAGCGTCATATTACATGAATATCTCGCATGATATATGCAAGTGCAACTAATCTAGCGTCATATTACACGACCATCTCGCGTGATATTGGCAAGTGCAACTCATCTAGCGTCGTAGTCAAGGAACGTCTCGCGTTATTTAGGCAAGTACAACTCGTCTAGCGTCATATTAAACTTAAATCTCACGTGATGTTGGCAAGTTCAACTCATCTAGCCTCGTAGTACACGTAAATCTCGCGTGCTTTGGACAAGTTCAACTCATCTAGCGTCATATTACACGAACATCTCGCGTGATTTGGGCAAGTGCAAATCATAAAACGTCATATTACACGAACATCTCGCGTGATGCTGGCAAGTGCAACTCGTCTAGCGTCATAGTCAAGGGACATCTCACGTTATTTAGGCAAGTATAACTCGGCTAGCGTCATCAGTACAACTCGTCTAGCGTTATATTATTTAGGGAAGTACAACTCGTCTAGCGTCATAAGTACAACTCGTCTAGCGTTATAGTCAAATGTTAAAGGTATTTCAGGAATGAAAATATTAGCTGGGTATTAAAAAAGAATTAGTTTGTTGAGATGAGTGTTTAGTAGACATATAAAATAAGTGGGGTACTAGATGGTAATAAGTTTGGTGAGAAGATATTTAGTGTGACATTTTCCTTTATTAAATACCACCGAATTAATAATGAAAATGTGTGTTTTTAGAAAATTGTTTTTTTAAAAAACATGTTAGAGAAGGGATATAAAACATACAAGTTATAAAATTCTAAAAAATCTTTTGAGCTATCCATCTGTCCTATTTACCGAACATTTGTTGATTTTGATTTCTAACTGTATGTATTAAAAATTATAAGTATAACTTTAAAGAACTCTTAGAAACAATTTCAAAATAATAAAATGATCGAAAAACATATATAATATATATCTCTAAGTCTATTGAGTGATTTGCTGTAGATTTTTCGAAGATAATTTTTGCAATGTTGTAAGTTTTTTGTTTTTGCTATTTTATATATTAACAATAATTTTTAAATATTATTATAAAGGAAACAACTAATGCTACCATTAGGATCATGAATCAATAATTTTGAGAGATTTCCGTGATGCTAAGGTAACAAATATGGATTAAAAGAAAATAGGGATTTTCGAATAATCGAATAATTTTTATGTATATAATTTCGTCTCTGCTTCTGGTTTTGGTTTTTTCAATTGTTTATTCTCTTCGTCTAGTCATTTTTCTCTCCCTATTTATTAAATATTTGAACTGTGTCCAACCGCTTTATATACCGATCATAACTCATAATGGGTGTTCAAACGTTGGTATGTTTAGTCCGCTTGTTACCTTCATTTTTTCATGGCCGTTGTCTAACATTACTTCGTGGGTTCGTCTGGGTTCTAATCAGGCGTCAATTCGTATTGATTATTGCCCTCTTCTTATGTACTATCAGATTCACCCCGCACTTATTGATTATTGCCCTCTTCTTATGTACTATCCTTTTCTTCAGGAGATTCACCCCGCACTTTGACGGTCAATTATCATTTTTCTAGCTGTTTCTAGTATGAGTTTACCTTCTCGGCATATGGAGTATATGCTACAAAAAGTAACTACAATTGTTACGATCTAGACCAGATAACCTAGGTTGGGCGTTGGGGGTTTTGAACGCTGCAGGTTCTTTGGTGTAGTTTATTTATCATAGTGTAGAAATACTTTAATCAAAACGACAAGAGCTTGCCTGCCAATAGTTGAGGTTTAAAACAAGACATCGTAGACCAGTAGTCGATTTGTCACTGAGAAGTAATCATCGATGGTTACAACGAGAGAGAAAGTTGCTAAATTTGGAAACGCTGGTCTTCCTATAGTATAAGTGCAACAGAAAAAGAGGTGTTGGATCAATTGGGTTCACCGCTGTATTCCAATTGGGTTTGCTTTTGTCTTTTTCCAAATTATCAAAGAATATTCTAGATACATGTGTATCTGATTTACCTAGGCGACTGCTAAGCCAGGTGGGGTCTTGTGGATCCCAGGATCCCACCTGATTCATTAAAATATATCTTTACTTGGTAAAGAAATATACCATCCGTTGGTCTAGCTGGTAAGGAGCACTGGTTCAAGACTATATCTAACTTTGTCTTCTTTATAAATATTAATATATAATTTTTTATATTTAATACTAACTTTGTCTTCTTTATAAATATTAATCTAAATATTAATATATAACTTTTTATATCTAATACTATAAATTCTATAAACTTTATTTCTTTTAATGTATATATAATATACATTTATATCTATTTAAAAAGTAATATAATTTTTTTTTAAATATAAATAAATATATTTATTGTAAAAAATAATATAAATTAACTACAAGATACAATATTTTAGAACAATTGTTCTTTTAGTATCAATTACAAAATGCTAACCAGCTTCAAATACTAAGATATTTAGTATGCTACCCGACTTCAAACACTAAGATATTTAGTATGTTTTTATGTTATTAATTCTCAAAATGGAAGATTTGCTCTATGTCTTATGTTTTTTAAGAATAATATTGGTTGATATGTGTTTTTTCTTAAGATAGAGAGCTATATAGTTCAATTTAAGAGCAAATAGACATGCATAAATCATAATTTTTTTGTAATACTAAGTTTAAATTTTATTGTTGGTTGAGTTTTTATGTTTGTCATTATAGGATGCATAGATATTTTAAAACAAATCCCAAATATAAAAGAATAAATACAAATGTCTCTAATTTAGTTACTGAAGTTAACCGGAGGAGAGACACAAGATAAAAGGACTCACACAACTTTCTACGATTATTATGAATACAAAAAGGCATAAAATTCTCAATTGGGTTTATGAGCTTTTGAAGTTTGTTTTGCTTTTACCTGTAACAATGACGAGTGGTATATGAGTTTTCTCAAGTTTGAATTATGTGAATGGGTTGAGAAATAGAATGAGTGATCCATGGCTTAATGATTGTTTGGTGACATCCGTGGTAAAATAGGTATTTACCACGATAACACAATTATCCTTCAATAGTTTCAAGCTATGAGAAAGGGAATTACAAGTTAAATTAACTTGTATTTATGTTTTTATTTTAGTTTTTTTATTTTATTTTTAATCACATTTTAGTTTGAGATTTAATGTAAACCATATTTGTTATAACCATTTTTGTATCTTATTTTAATTTATTTTGATAAATTTATATACGTTCATTTGATATTAATCAGAAGGTCTAGGACATCACTGTGTTTCCATCCTGGCTACGCCACTATAATGGGGTGGCTAAATATACATAATCTAATGCTCATCTCGTGACACTTAGAGATTCTCGTGGAATTCGAACACTTGCTAAAAAATGTAGATGTAACCAAATTGTCCAATTCAATCTTTTTATTATGTCTAAATTTATGTTGGGAATCAAATTGTTAGCCTCTTCACTTCGTTTCATCACTAGAAAAGCTTATTTATATTTATATATGGGAAATAGAAATATTTGATTGCATTGGAGTATGACCAAGTTGAGATGCATAAATTTACATAACATAGGGTTTGGATTAAATTGTTTGTTGTGTATTTTGTGAGATGAATGTTCTCCTTTTGTGTTGTTGTATTTGGCGGAGATATGGGCAAGTATCAACTCATGTTTAGGAAAGTGTACGAGGGGGACTTGATAAAACAGTAACAATGTTATCCGTTGCGGCATAGTTTGTGTTGTTTTTAGATTTCCATTTTGTGTGGTTTTGGAAAAGCAAAGAATGGATGATCCTTACGAAAGGGGACCTTCTTTAAAATGATGTGGTGAAGATTTATAGGTTGCTTAGGTCAACGCAAAATATTTCTGCCAAAAGTAGAATCAGAATAACAAAAAACAATATAGTTTATTTCTGCCAAAATTTTGAAGAGATGAAGACTTGTACATTTCCTTCTTCTACGGAGGATACATGCACCTTACCGAGCGAAGTCCTGGATCTAGGTGATAATAACAGTCTTATCGTACTTTGCTAGAAAAGAAAATGAGAAAAAAACATAATTCTAATAAAATAAATAAATATAAACAAATTTATTTGATTTTATTTTTTCGTTAGTGTTGAAAGAATTGTGAATGTATTATATGAATGGAACAAATGACGGTAGGATTTGAAGATGTTGAGTACAAAAATATTATTAAGTAAATAATGCAGAAGCACAAAGGAAACATGTGAAACGTTGAGTGAATATGTTTCTCGTATCTTCATCTTTTCAACACGTAAACCAAATAACCTTATCTCTTCACCCTTTCAACACGTAAACCAAATAACCTTATCTCGGTATATCACAATTATATTGTATATCTATAGTTTTGGGAGAAAGTAAACCCACAACATATAAAGACTAATATTAAGTAGCTCATATACACTTTATTTCAATCCTCACACTCTAACAGTTTGCTAAGTTTTTTTTTATAATTTGATCCCTTTTATATTTGGATTGAAATTAGTTTGTATGTTATTATAGATGAAGAATAAAATATAGAAAAACGAAAAAAAAATTATGCATCAACATAAATGGGTTACTAGTTAAATTCAAAAATATTATAAAAAAAATCAATTATCCACCCTTTAAATTAACGTGACACCACCTGACAATTCGAGACTTGAATGATACTTGTTTATACTTTGACATGATTGTTACCATATAAAGATGATTATAGATCAATTAGAAAACATTAAGTAACTAGAATGTTATCGCTTTTTAAAAATTCATATTATTTTGTGACGTTTTCTTGTGTTATGAATTTGTAAACTTTCTTGTTTCATATACCCCAAGCTTAAAAATCGATAAAACAATTTATTAAATTTTCGAATGAGTGTTTCATCTATAGTTATTTTTATATGACCCCTTTGATGGATCCATGTACGCTAATACCGTTCCCCATTTCACTATCCAGTCATCCCACTAATTAGCTTCTATAAAAACATGTTAAATTCAAAATTTGGATTATTCACGAAAATCTCATAACAAACCAGTTTGTGTATTTTCCCCACTATCTCAATTTCCGTTACCATCTTACACTAGCGCGTCTAATTCTAGCAAGTCTGTCTCTACGACAAGCACTCCTACATACGGTCTAACGTCATATAAACTCCAAATTACAATGACCTTACAAAACTTGAAGTGGTTAATCCACCAAAAAAGATCCATTCACATCTAAGAATACTCCCCATACAACCATTATTAAATGATCCAACCACAAGAACTCATCCACGTTGAGTTTAACTCATGCACTTGGATTCTTCCATTTTCCAAGTGTACTTCCCGATAAAACTCTAAGTTCTATGTCAACCTCTTCACCTCAAACTCGAATATAATCTTTAATAGTGTCATAAACTACAATCTGAATGTTTGCCATAGACTTTTGCTTTGCCTTGGGTTCCAAATCCTATTATTCTTAGTCAACCATGTGTGTCATACTATAGCCAATCCAAGAGGTGAATATTCTAGGCTCCTGAATTCTCCCGACACCTTAATAATTTGCTACACCATCTAAAATCTCTTACATTTGCGCGTTAATTTTCTCGTGCACAAACATAAATTTCTCGTTGTCCACCTTCACATTTCGATACTCTTCAAATATGTGCTACAAAATGCGTCATGCTCTCGAAGTTCTTTTTAAAATCCACAAGGCCACTTAATGATTCCCAAATATATTTGTACCTCTCAAAATCTTAAAACAAGTGAATAGACGTATTCGGGGCCTTACCACATCTACCGTAAATAATCGACACTGTGACATCCGTCTCCCCAAATTAAATGTCGTTGGAAGCATATAACTTATGACACACCACTATAGTACTCGTAATTTTTACATACACTTGATGGGATCAATGAATTACAAGTTGATTTTATCAAAAATACTCATAATAGCTCAAATTTCCATTTGTCATGCTCTCCATCACAATGCTAAAATATACTCACCCATTAGTTAGGAAGTTCCGTCCTTTCATGATTTTTTTACACACCATTGAATCCGATAATTTAACAACACGGTGCACAAGCCCTACCTTAAAATATTTTTGTTTGAGAGCACTCACCCATAAACCTTATCATTTTGTAAGATCCTCCACCATAGTTTAGCCAATGACGCTTTATTGAAATTTTTGTGTTCCCTAAATCATAACTTCTTTCTTTTTAGATCTATCCATCTTGTCCCGTGTCATCCAATGTATCTTTTTTCCCTTCTCGGATGAACCCCAAATAAAATCTCTAATAATTTGATCAAAGCTATCCCACACATCATTGTTAACTTAATTTTATGTAAATAATTCGAGATTGCATAGACAATCGATGGTGCCATATTTTTTCGCCCCCGAAAGAGAGAAATTCTTCATTCTTCATTTTCCAATTTAGTAATTTTATTTTTATCTTCGTGGTAGCCTTCCAATAAAACCCATCGAAGGACGATATCAAGAAATTGGTATACCCATATACATCTCCAATGATTCACTAAGATATAAATCACTCTTGGACGTCAAATCATTTTTGGGATTTTGGTATACATTCGTTAGAAAATACTTATCGACTTTTATCGCTTACTGATTGGTCAGATTCATCACAAAGAAAATGTAATATATATATTTAATCAAGTCGACTTGTTCTTATGAAGTCTCTCTAAACAATATTAAATCATCTGCAAAGAAGACAAAAAAGACTAGGGCTCATTGCCTATGAATTCAGAGTGGATCCCTTTACTTGATACTTCCTTAAGTTGTGGAAAGCTTCATCGATTGTTTATTCCTCATAATCTACATCAAATTCTAACTCTTTATGGTAATGTTAAGACTTACCCATGTCGCTGGGATCCTAAATTGAATGATTGTATTCTTAATGAAACACAAACTAAGGTTTTCATACATTTTGGCTAGTCAATCTTTAACGCCATATATCCTCGTGCCCGAGTGGCTATAGAAAACCGATGGTCCACCTCATTCGCCAAGACTATATCAACTATAGTAGATCGATCATGAATAAAATTTTCATGATAGGGTCATATACACTCTGATAAGGTTCACAATCTGTTAATAATTATCAAAATAATTTTTTTTACTAGAACAATGATCAAGCTTATCAGATGGAACTGGGTGACTCTCTCGGTGTTTTCAACTTTAGAAATCATATGAAAAATTGTACTATTAAGCTGAGTATGGATCTCTCATCTTCTAATTGTGTTATATACCATCTCACAAACATATCGCCCAACTGTCTATCAATATATTTTGGTTAAATATAAGAGATGTACCAACTGATCTTAGAGCTTATAACGTGTTTGATCAGAACATGAATTCCTGAATATTCTTATCTTAAAACCCCTCACCTAAAAGATCTGGTTCGATTTTCCCCATACGATAGATACACAAAAAACAGACCAACAAACTCGATATTTATGGAATAAAAATTATCGAAAAAGTATCTAACCAACTTTTGAACGTTAGAAAGATATGAAATCGACTCCCTTGATAATTTTTCA
This sequence comes from Limnanthes douglasii subsp. nivea, assembly GCA_036936605.1. Taxonomy (NCBI): domain Eukaryota; kingdom Viridiplantae; phylum Streptophyta; class Magnoliopsida; order Brassicales; family Limnanthaceae; genus Limnanthes; species Limnanthes douglasii. The sequence continues at coordinate 202,932,041 of JAUPFV010000001.1, read as the reverse complement.
AACATATTCTTTTTTGTATGTTTGATAGGTGGTATAATTGTGTGTTATGTTGACCTGAACTTATCCCTACTGTTTTAAATGCTGATACCACAACATCTCCTCATATTTCAGAACAATTATACACTCAGTCTTTAACTTCGTACCATGTTTGAAAAAGGAAGAGTTGTATGACCATTGGAAACAAGAGTTGAATTCCAAAAAGTCTCGCAAGAAGTAATCTCTTTCGCCAAAAAATATCTCCAAACACGTTATCTTTTTAAATATGACCTTGAATGAGGAATATACTTTCTTGTAAGTATGAATTAGATGTGTCCCACTTCTCTTGAATAAAAGGCTGAAATCTATTGTTCAAACACCAAGCCGACTCAGACCCGATACATCTACGACCTCAAAGTGGAGGACTACCTCTTGTAAGCAACCTCGATAATTTTTATGATGTTACTCTTTGTACTACCGACCCTGCATCGGATCTAAAAGACAGTTTATTGCCTGATCCAAATGAATAACATCATATTGAAAGAGTGACTATGCAACCTCGTTTTTATATATGCTCTACCAAAATGCCTAATTTTCCATTCACCAAAATTCTTATAATCGGACTAGGTAAAGCGCGGTCCTTAAAAACCCAAGTTAATCAAATAATACTAATTGTGCCATTTTTTGATTTTTTTTTATTCCACTCATAATCCCATCCTCATTCCTTATTTCCCACTTGGCCCGCCACAATATATAGAGTCTGGAGACTTTGAAAAGAAATCATAAATGCCTCCTGAAATTCTCCATACTTCAAAAATTCAAAAATTATAGAGAAAACCCACAATTCAAAAATTTAATATTACTCGGTCGTTGAAACGAATAAAAAATCCGGATAAAAATATATGAACCATTCCAAATAAGATAAATCCCACCTTTAAACGTTTTAATATAGTAGTATCTCTTGTGTAAGTCATTACCCACGAAAGCGGTGTAACATATTACTAATGTTCGCTTTTTGTGATAACCCTAAGGGTGGCAATTTAATAAGGACTGGTCTTCATTAAGTAACCGTCTGGAAGTTAAAGACAGTTAAAAGAGAAGAACAGTTTTCTCACTTCAGTTCTATATAAGAATGAGTTCATCATTCTTAAAAGATCCCTCTTGATAAGAGCACATTAAACCAAGAGGTTCTTAGGTAAAGAAGATTTACCGGTTAGTGATAGGTTAAAGCGAGAGGGTCATGGGTAAATTAAATTTATTGATCGATAGCAGCTTAAACCGAGATGGTTATAACAGACAGTTTCCCGACCCTACGTGTTAGAAATACTAGAAGACAATAACACGAGAGAGAATATACAATGACATTATGAGGCAAGACACCGGCGTAGCGGTTGTTGAATAAAACAACAAAAGTTGAGCAAAAAAAGCAACCCCTAGGCCAAAAGCGCAAGTGAGTTGGATCGCGAGACGGAAAAACGGCTAAGGAAACAGAGGTGGTGCAATATGACCAAGTACGTCATAAAATGGCTGCATATATGCTCAAGAAATCTCATGTCATGGGAAAAATCTTGGTAGCGGAGATCCCGCGAAAATTTTATCCATTTAGGATTGAGGATTAAGACGGAACAAGCAACCATGAGGGATATCTCGAGCAATTCGAGACTATGATGGTGACTTTCAATCATGATAATTCTATGCTTTGACAAGTGCTTTCGATGAATCTGAAAGGTAACGCAATGTATTGGTTTAACGGTTTACCGAAAAAAGTTTATTTGTGATTTTACACGATTGCAGAGCACTTTTAGAGTATGGTCGATGAAACAAGAAAATCAACTCAATCATGAACTTATACAGAGTCTGGTCGAGTTGCTACAAAGTTACATCAACATATTCGACTATGTGATGAAGCAAAGATTAAATAGAGAAAGCGCTTGTACGACGACATGAAGAGCCCCTAATATGGAGGGCCATCAGTGGGGGCGATCAATAATGACTTTTTACTATTTCAGGAGGAGGTGCACCATCGCAAGGGCCACAAGTCGTGTCAAACAAGTGCCATAAGAGGGATTTGGAGGTTCAGTTGGTCGACAAGACCTCCTATCATAATGATGCAAAAATAGTGACGCAGGTTCAGTTGGTCCACAAGACCTCCTATCATAATGATGCAAAAATAGTGACGCATATAACTTCCAATGATGACGACCTGTGAGGGGTTGCAACACCCATGGATCTTTGTGGATGGTGGCACTTTGGAAAATATCATCTTCAAGGCCAGTTACGATAAGATGTTGAAGATATCATCGTATAAGCCAATGCATAATAAGATGGTGGGTTACGAAAGAAACTCATCCATATGCGTGGGTGAAGTAGAACTACTGGTGACCGTAAGCCACGGAAAAACTAAAAACGAATTGTTGGCACTCCTTATGATGTCCAATAAGCCTATCTTATACCATGCTATCATGGAAAGTTACGACAAGATATTGATGGTACCACCGAACAAGCCAACGCATAAGAAGCTGGTGGGTTACCAAGGTAACTCATCCAAATACGTGTTCAAAAGTAGAACTACTGGTGATCGTAGGCCACAGAAAAACTAAAAAAGAATTATTGACATTATTTATGATATCCGATAAGTATACTTCAACCACGCTATGATGGATAGACCATGACTCTATCACACAGAAGCAAAACCATGCACGTTTAGGAAATATATGAAGTACCCCATCGGTAATATGGTCGGAATATTCAGGGGAAGCCACCGTACCGTCTGGACTTGTTACACCTTTTGCATCGACCCATCGAGACCGACCAGATAGCAACTAACTGGTGATAAGGGGGACAAACATCAAGATACCTACCCATCGCCGTAAGGGGTGGACGAGCCCCGAGGGACGGATCAAATCACCTGTATGGACGAGGACATGGTGGATGAAACTTTGTCTAAGGGATATATGCTACAAATAGCTAATAAACTAAGCCCTCTATTTAAACAAGAATTAATCACTCTGTTAGAGTCAAATATCAATGTCTTTTCTTGAAGTGCATATGATATACTGGGGTTCTACCAATCCATGATATGCTTTCCATTGGCCGACGAGCCATGCCAATCCGTCAAAAGCGAAAGATATTCTCCCTTCAAAAGATGGAAGTCATAAATAAGGAAGTAGAAAACCTCCTTTGGTTGGGACACATTTGGGAAGTATGATACCCATTTTGGGTGGCGAACCTGATCCACATCAAGCGACTAATCTCTGTTATGTTAGTAAAACTCTCCTCGACGCATAAACAAGATACCTCATTTTCGAAAATCATCGGTATTATTGTCATCGCTCGTAAGATCAGGCTGTAATTTCAAGGTCATTACTTCATATTGCACACTCGTTCCCATTGAAAAGCGTTCTCCAAAAACAAGATATTTTAGGCTGATTGACAAGGTGGTCGATCGAGCTCGGAGAATGCGGCATCTCCAACGTGGAGGGGCTGACATCGTGTTGAAAACACCAAATGACGATAAGTTTTAGAAAACGGTTAGGTTTGGTTTTCCTGCTAATATAAAGCAGTCTTGGCTGGAATGATGTTGACCTCTATATAGGGAGAGAAATTTATTCGCATCCATTATGATTTAGAGCTTGTAGTTAATCAAACTAAGGGCTTGTACGAAGCTAAGAAACCAAATACCCGTGAATATATACTTGGATGCCCTTCGAGAATGGTAAGCTAGGTTCGATTATGTCACATACAATACGTTAACACGCCTGGAGAACTCTACAGCTGACATGTTGGCCAAGGAAGCAGTATCTAGGAATAACCCACTTGTAATTGAACAGGTATAGCCCACTACACCCACATGTACAAACAACACCCTCGTTCTATCTATTTCCACATGTAACGACTGGCTTCAAGGATAGGTGTGTTACTTACGTGACCACATGCTACCCGAAGATAAAGTTGCCTCCCGCACTTTACAACTACGAGCAGCCAAATACACTATCATTGATGATGTTCTCAATTCGAAAAGTACCACACGACCATTGTTGCAATGCCTTGATCAAAGTGAAGCTCGAACTGCACTCATAGACTTATATGTGGGGGAGGCCGACGCCCATTACTGATATCGTAGCATGATCCAATGATTCCTTCTCAATTGCTATTATTTGATCAAGTTGGCTGTAGATGCCGAACAGTTGGTACAAGTATGTCAAACATGCCACTAGTACGCCAACAGTCGCCAACTTCTAAGCGAGCCTATTAATGTTACTAATAGCTCTAAGGTTCAACCAAGGTAGATTCGGTAAGCTACTTCAGTCACTTCAACCCCATATGATTTTGTCCAGTCAATTCTAATTTGGCTCAATAACCACAAGTCTTGCCATCTTGTCTTAACTCTTAGATTCTAGCAGACGTCCCCGTATCTAGGTCATGAACCAAGTTCCACTGTTAAAATTCCAATAATTCCTACCTATACATGCTTTTGGATGATCCATTTTGAGGCAGTATATTTGTTAACAAGATATATCTAGCCTACACCTAAAAATTTGTGATTTTATTAAATTTTAATGCTAATATTATTTTTATCGATGATTTCAAATATAAAACTTCTATAATTTTTGAAAACTTCAATTGTATTTTGTAATTTTTGTATGGTATTATGATTTCGCGTATGATTGAACCTGGATTTTGTTTAATTTAGTTTTGTTTTCTTACTGATGTGTAAATTCGTAAAATTTAAATGAATACAAATATTTTTGTGACTCAATTTATACGTATTTTAATGATAATTACAGTTAGTTAGGACATTCAGCGCGGTAAATTATTTTTGTTTCAATATTTTCAAAACTCAACTTGTACTCGATTTTGTAACTTATGCGACCTGATCATTCTATATAAAAATCAAAGTACTTGAATACAAAACAAAAAGAACACCTAGAAAAGTATAAACCAAAACCTTATCAAATAATTTTGTTATTATTTGCAAATACAAACTGCACTTATAAAAATTCAATGCAACCTTGTTTTTATAAATCAAGTAACATATTTTATTCCGAATCAATTAACCTAGTCTTAGTCCTCGTAAGTTAAATGTGCATAATTTTACGAGTTAATTAAGTTTAGTTTTTCAAATAAATTATGACTTATTTTTGTAAATTAAACTATAAATACGACCATAATCAATTCTGCCCAATTATCACAAATTCATCGTACACTTACAAACATAATTCAAAGATGCACAAAATTTATAAATTGAAAATTTTCAAATCAAAATTACAAAATCCATTTTAATTTGATATTCTTTTCACAAACATGAATCATATGCAAATTAAATGAATAACTATAAAAACTTAAAACCCAACTCAATTTTATAAATATAATCAAACGACAACCTTTTAAACACGAAAATATACTAAATCTATCAAACAAAATTTGATAGTATTATAACAATTATAAAAAATAAATATATAAAATTTAGTCAAAATTGACATGGTCTTATGTCGCTGAAACGTTTTACTTTTATTTAAAAAATTGAAAGATACATATCACCAAAGGAAATACGTTGATTTAGCATGTCAGTAAAGTGTCAGCTATAAAAGAAGTTCGAAGTAGCATATGCTAAGAGAGCTTTTCAAAAATAACTAAATAACGACATCAATAAGAGGGAGAAGTGACAATAAAAGATAGAAGCATTGATAAAAGAGATAGTATTTTGGAACCAATGGCCCAAATATCAACAAAGTGTAACAAGATGAAGATAAACTCATGATGAGAATATACTAGAAGAAGGTTGAATGTAGAATATGGTAAAAGATGATAAACAAATCGAGGAATATGTGACATATTACTAAAATATCAATAACATTAAATGGTAAACTACTAATCTGTGTAATAGATGACTAACACGTGTCATAATAAGCTACATGTGTCACTCATCACGAATAGTTAGGTATAAAGTGGCTATACATAGAAGAGCCGGTCATTGTACAAAAGATTGACTCTTTCACTAATAAAATTACAATTTTGAATTACTTTTGATTAATAACTAGTCTTTACTTTTTAGAAACTTTGAGAAAACAATTGATTTATCATATTTGGCGTCGTATGTGTTAATTAACTTCAAAGAGAATTTTCATCAACCAAATAATGACGACTAGGTCAGGATTAGATGAAGGATTGCTTGGAGGTCATACTCGTGGATCTCCAAAAGTAGTCTCTGGAAATGTTGCTTCACTGACTTGTGGGAACAATTACGTGAAAGTTGTACCAAATAAAACACCGGAAACGTCCAAGGTAAGGTCTCCAATTCAACAGGTTAAAATTACTCGAGGAGGATCAAGAGATGTTTCTTTCGGTCCAACGGTAGCAGCAATACAACAACATCAAGCAACAAGGGATATGCGGCATGTTCAAAATTTATCGACTTGTCTTAAAAGTAATGAGTTGGGTTCTATTTTTGTGTATTAGAGATACAAGTATACAAGCTACGATCGAATTGGTACAAACTTAATATGTTACAGAAGCAACAAGATAACAATAGCCAAAATCGGATTGAAGTGATGACTAGAATGTTATAATTGATAACATAGAACAATATTTTGGGAGAAAATGAACATTTAGGTGAAAAAATGGTTAAAGGTGATTTGGTTCGTGGAAATTGAGTTCTTTAGAAAGAAATATAAGGTAAAATTAAACTAGCTGAGTCTAGTAATGAAGCGTCGGTAAAAAGAAAATGTGACAAAAGAAAAATGGAAATGTTTGACGACGATCAAATAGAGGATGCGAGACCAAAAATGGATTTTTACACGTTGGCTAAATCTTCATTAACAAAGGGAAATATTGAAATAAAGCTACATAATTTTTTTTATCCTTATAGGATAAAGAAGTACCATGATACAATGATCCAAAGATTCAACTCATATGACATTTTACTCTGTCGATTTTTTTGATGATTTTAAAAGGAGCGCGGTCACATGGTTCAAAAATCTATCGTCAGGATTTGTTGATAGCTTAGGTGATTTGTGGATGTTATTTCGAAATCACACTACTGCTCGTAATTGATTAAAGCAACAAAATATGTTTTATAAAAGTTTTGAATCAAAACATAGCACTAGTAAATTTGAAAAGAAGATTGATTTGTGATAGTAGTTTGTTGGAAGATCTAATTAAGTTCTCGATGAGAGACTGGTTAGCAAACAGATAAATTTACATCAAAGTTGAAAATAAGAGGTTTTTGAAGATTACTGGATACTTGGTGAATAGGTCACGATTCTCATATTATGAAAATATAAGCCGATTATTTACTCACGTAAATGCACCTATAGTCGTCATCTATGATAAAACCAGAGATATGTTGAATTATCGAACTCCAAGGTGATTTTGCACTAGTTAATGAGAGAAACTAACGATATTATTGTGCATATCAAAATTATCATAGGAATTCAAAAACATATTTTTCCCAATTGAAGGATGATATTCAAAGATTGGTCGATAATGAAGAAAATGAAAAATATAAGAAAAAAAAGAAAATCTCGAGCGACATAAAAAAATATATGCAATAAACGTTGTGCATAATTTTTAGAGAAGATACACTGTTGGAAACAAACCATTCATGAAGAAAAATATATAGAAAAGATCTAGAAATTCATCTGATTGATGAATTATTTTTTCATTTACATAGAAATCCTACTTTGAATTTATCATTTACCGATGGTGGTCTAAAATAATTAGTGACACCTCATGAAGATGTGTTTTTAGTAAATGACCTAACTTCCTATAATGAAATTTTAGGAGAACTCATGCCATACTAAATATATGCGATGTCGTTCTCATATCATCAATGTGTAAAATACATGATAATAGATGAGTTAGAATTATTTTGTTAAGGATAAAACCCTCATCAAATACCTAAATCATCTAAAGATAAAAAGAGAAGGAAAATAAAGAAAAACACATAATAATATTGTATAAAATTTGATCTCTTTACATCTCGAGCCCAATTGTTATTTATAGAAGCTATACAAGACTTTTCGTCTTTTCTTATATATTTATATTCATAAACTTTACACTCTCTCCTTATTTATCTATTTCCATTAGCGACTTTGAATAAAATTAATTACAAAACCTGAGCTCAGTGTGGCCCATCGAGTAGCCTTTAAAGGCATCCCCATCGGCTAGTTCGCGGGAGAAACTGATTTGGCCCATTGCATGGCTTATGACGGCTTGGTATATTACCATTTCGCTTCTAATATCGGTTCTAAGTATTGAGCTGAGCGTGGCCCCTTACATGGCCCCTGAGGGCGTGGCCGATTGACCCGTTCGTGTACTTGACACAAGTGATTTAGGCTCAGTATGACCCATTGCGTAGCCCGTAAGCTTAGTTTTGTCTCCCAGTTCGCATTTTTGTAACAATATGGAGAACATATAACAAATAACATTTTTGTAGCATAGAGACGGAAGACACTTGCCGTATAGCATGGAGATAACTAAGCTTGAAGTCTTTCTGTCGAGGAGATTAAGATTATTTTTCTTATAAACTCTTCTATCATTGAGATAATGATCGCATGACCTATAACCTTTTCGATCATGGAAATAAAGATTACTCGGCCTATAGCCTTTTCGAACATAGAGATAGAGATCATACGGCCTATAGTCTTTTCGAGGATGGAAATGAAAATTAGTTAACGATCTATTGTAAAGGTGTTTCTTTTTTACAAACTTGATTTTGTATCAGAGATTTTAAAAAAAAAGTTCGGACTGTCCACCCATATTTATAATGATTAGTGAATGTGTAGTATGGTCTCGATGTTACATTTCTCCACTATCATATATGTAGTGCTATAATTTGTGTGGTGGACTCGCGGATGACTATGTTGGCATGAATATTTTTATTATCGAAGGTGTGGTTCATACGTTATGCACACATATGAATCCAAAAAGAAAACGAGGATAAAATGATGGAAAGGTTTGTTACTGGTGCTTTAAGGAATCTTTGAAGTGAAGAGGACAGTTATTGGAAAGTAACACTTGAGTCTGGAGGAGTAGACATCATCGTCGGTCTCGTGTCATCTTACAACCCACCAGCTCAGTCCAATACTGCTACTCTTTTGGCTCGGCTCATGTTGCACTACTGGATAAACTAGCTTTTACAACGTCTTGAGAACGAAAAATATCGTTTTGATCCCTTTGCAAGTATTCTTTCGCAACGGGTTAGAGACCGGAACCGTCGGTTCTGTTAAGTGAGGTCATTAACCAAACTCATTTACAATCACAACTTTTTTGACACAGTTTTGCAACGAGTGTCATTGCAAAATTTGACCCGGTCAGAAACGGTTCACGTCGTTGCAAGAGTTGTTGTGGTTTCGTGGTACTAATTTATCGAAACGGTTACCTATGTTAGTGTGTCCGCCATCACAACTGTCATCCCACTTCTGTTTTATGATAAATAACTACTGCATTGCAAGAGTTGTTGCGATTCCGTGACATTAATTTATCAAAACGATTAATTTTGTTAGTGTGCGCCTTCGCAACAGTCGTTACAATCTTGTTGCATGATAACTAACTGTTACAGTCACTAACAGTGTTGCACTTATGTTGGAAAGAATCTGAATTTAATTTTCAGTCCACTTTCTGTTGTTGCAGAGTGTTGCTAATCTGTTGTAAAGATTTTACACTTTAGTTATATGCCTGTTGTTCAATGTCAATAGGCATTAAAAATATAAGGTAGCTATGCAGGGAGCTGCATAACTACCGATCTACATTTTTTTATTCCAAAATTAAAAACATAATAATATGCTAAATACGATTTATCAAGACAGAATATGATTGGAAAATAAATTTGACATTCAAATAAAACTCTATTATAACTATAACTTGATGACTTCAACTTGATACATCTTATCCTTATGTTCTTTAGTCTTCTCCTTTTGTTTCTTTTTCTCTCTTCTAGTGTCCAGTGATACCTTTACAAAATATTTCAATTCATGTTTTAGTCGATATAAAATTAAGGACAAAACAAAGAAAGAACTAGGATAATCAGGCATAAACTGGCCTATTAGAAATCCTGCACACATTGCGCCACGAGATAATCAGGAATTGGCTGCAGACTCGCCGGTTCTAGTGACAATTTATGCAATTAACTTAACAAACCTAGTCGAAGTGGCTTGTCGATGAAATTTTTACATGTACAAAAATATGTCAATTACAGTTTTTAAGGGAAATAACAAAGTGAAATGCCAACTATGAAACTTTATTTCCAAATAAGAAAGAAGTTATATTCGTCCGGATTCTATCCCTTTATTTATACTACTAAAAACGGATATCTCCCATTATTCCACTACTTGACTATACTTATCACACATCTTAATTACATGTATATCATCATACCAATATTTAATGCCATTATATAAATGGTTTGACTCATTCTTCTCTCGTGATATTTGAACCGTTATAGTGAGTATCGTTCACTATATAAGGAGCTCGGTCGTCTTTAGTTGTTCACTACTTCGAGTGTTAGTCTAATCCTCTTCTTCTTGGTAGTTCTCTCTGTTAGTGTCTTCTGTTGGATAGTCCAATCTCTTATCTGCCTATTACTCTTCTACTCCGTGTCACCTCTGCTCACCCTTTTTATGACCTCGAGCAAGAACTGACTATCCTTATATGACTTCGCTTTATCCTCATTCATGTTCGTTGAAGTCTACCAAATACATGGTTCAAATTTAGTTGCAGCTTTGATCATCAGCTCAGTTGGTGTTCTGTTTAGCTCAATTATTTGTATCTATTCTATTCGTGCGGTGACTAGCCCCTTATCAGGGCACCCTCCTAGTTCAGAGATTGAGTGGCAAAGTTACAAAAATCGTGAATTAAATAAACAATTCTAATACAAGAGAATATTCATAGTATTTAAGATTTGTAACACTAGTGTAGATGACGTTATTGTACAATGATAGTTTTCTTGAATAATCATCAAATGGTGCCACATTTTAACCATTACAAGTGCGTGATAACGATTAGTCTGACACTTAAATCCAATTCTCAAGATAAATGCTTTGGTTTCTGTTTAGAGGCGTGTGATTGGATATGCTCTAATTAACCTCTCAAGCAGGTAACTAACAATTTAGAAATTCCTTGATTGTAAGTTTCGTAAATCGTAAGTGTGCATACAATTTTTTGAGACGATTCTTGAAATGGTTCATGACTTGCTACCCATCAACTATAAGCGGAGTTTCCAGACGATTTTCTAGGCGACCATTCATACAACTACTCTACTTATTCTCTCTGGTTTATTTTGATAGTGATGAACACCTTTATACTAGACCCTCTAAGCGCGGGTGTAGGTAATCAAGTAACCCCCATTAGTGGTAGCAGTGTTTAAGTGTGAATTGTTCCACAAAGTGCATACTATTACTCCTCTCACATTATCATTGCAGTTGATCTAGTTGCAAAATGGGTGAGAAAAAGACATTTAAGAAGAAGGAGAAAGTTGTGAAGGTCATAGAATCAGAGTTTGAAGATCTTGTAGTCTTAGAAAACTACTTTTCCATAATAACTCATAAGTACACACACATTGATGCCTCGTCTCTTCGTGCCTTTAGGGCCCGCTATGGCATAGCAAATGTCGTGGCTGTTAGGGTTCCAGAGGTTGGGGAACATCCTTTTCAGGCGAGGGAGAACGAGACTTGCTTGTTTACTACCTTTTTTTATTGGGGTTCACAGTTGCCCTTGCTTGGTCCAATTAGTGGCAAATGGGTAGCAGACTTTACTGAATCTACTCTTAAGCTCGTGGTTGTTTGAAATATCAATTTTTTTAGCTGATCTTCTAGAAGCAATTGATTTAGCCAAACTAGCTAGGTCACCTTTTTTCTATGCTCAAATGGATGGGAATCACAAAATTATTGAGGTTCCCAGTTTTGACAAAAACAGGAAAAATTCGTTTGTATTTGTTTTCGGTAACTGGGCGCATGAAAATGGACTACTGAATTCGCAGCTCGAATGAAGGTGGAAGACCAAATGTGAGGAAGACATCCATAGAAAGTCGGCGCTTCCTCAATTTTAATTTTGGTTTCTAACTAATATATTTTCTTATATAGGTGCAGGGTGGTGTATAAAAGGTTTACCCGAGGGATCCATAAATTCCCTAATTAATGTTTCAAAACATAGAAAGTTCTACGTGGTTGCAAGAGCCCTCATGACTATTTATGTCATTGAACTATCTGCAGGTTGGGTTATGGCCAATTGGAGAGCTAATTGTTGCAGCATACATAATAATGACTATTGCTGGAAGTAGGGAAAAGGAAACGATTGCACGCCTAAGGGCATTGATGGAGCAGTGTTTCAGAGAGAGGCACAGTATGAGAGCATTCCTATATATCCAGCATGGTAGGAAATTGAGAGAGGCAGAAAAGGCCTCCTCTTTGCAGGTACAAATAGATAAGGAGGAAGAAGCACTAAGTATTGGAGGGGTTATTAAATAGAAGGATGCTCCTCAGAAACGTAATTCCAATTTGGATATGGCACGTCGATCCCACGTTGAAGGGAATGATGAAGAGGAAACTGAGACTCCACGATTAATACATTCAACGATAATAGTGGATAAGGTGGCACTAACAACAATGAAACCACAATTAATTGTTGAAGATGAAAGAGAAGATGGTACGAGAAGTGAAGCAAATATGATATGATGAGCGGCCCTCTTTGTTAACTATGAAGAAGGCTCAGGGGAAAGTGCAACAAGTGATTAATGTAGATACAGACCAAACAGAGGTACATACAAGGCTGACCGAGGTGGCTGGAGCTGAGTTCGGGCACAAAAACAAAGTACGGAAGATATTGGTCGCGAGATGGAGCAATTTCGAAGACTGTAGTGTGGTCAACCTCTGTTCAGAAGTTAGGTAGGGGGATAGCTCGGGTTAATGTCGTTAGGCCTGAGAATATTCCTACAAACGGCTAGGGTTCAAAACCGAGTGGGTCTAATACAATGCTTGAAGAGCTGCCACTTCTAAGATTTCAATGCCAAGACCGTCCATCCTAATGTTTGAGAAGTTGAAAAAATGTTCTGAGATCTCGTTTTATGACAACATGCCAATGATTGAAATACTTCAGGGGAATGTGGAACTCGCCATAGAGGTATGCTTTTAATATCGAGTACTATTTATTTAGAATCAATTGTACTCTGCTGAGTTAGATGTATTTTTGCAGATGCACCATAATTTGAGAAGCATGTAAACATAATAACAAAGAATTAATGTCAGAGATCACGACATTGATATCACAAAACAATGGTTTTGTTAAAAGGAATGAAGATCTTATGTCCCAAAACTCGGATCTGCTGGCACAGAAGATTGCCCAGGCAAAGAGGGTAGAGGAGCAAGCGGATCGCATTGCTGGACTTGTGGTTGAAAATGGGGAATGAAGTCTTCGTGAAGGAACTGAAGGCGCATATGACGAGCTAGTGTGATGAGTTATTGAGTAAAGCAAATGATGATTTGAAGCAACAAGAGAAAGAGGTGATGATGATTTCCATGGACATGGTGGCGAATAGCCAGAGGGGTATGGTGCCCGAGCTACTGAAGTTGAACCCCGGAATGAAGCTTGAGCCCTTTAGCAAGTTTGCTCTGCAGTTGAAAGATCCAGAAAATGTGAGCGATATTATTCCAAAGGCAGATGCATCCTATTCCCGAAACCAGAAACTCAGTTATGCCAATGGTGCAAAATTACAGGGGTCAGCAGAAGTTATCGTAGGAGATTTTATCATCAGCTTCCCTTAATGTATAAATGTTAATTTATTATATAAGAAACATTTTGGGACCTTCTTTTGACTATGTGGCAGTTTAAGCGCAAGACTTGATTGTGTTTGTTGGTCCACAAGGTGGCTGACTGGTGTTATAATGATTTTCGTAGACATGTATTTATTTATTTTATACAATTTATAAGAAGTCTTTATAGGGTTGAGCTTAGTATGGCTCATTGTGTAGCTTATTAGAATAATATTCCTTAGTTGTAATCGTGGAGAGGTCTGTTTGACCCATTGCGTAGTCCCAAGAGGAGTTGACTTAATAGTCAGCGCGGGTATATACCATGTACAAGGTATGAGGCTCAGTGTGGCCTTTGCGTAGCCCATAGGCGTGGCCAATTAGCCCTATCGTATATAGACTCTATGGTATGATCTTAGTATTGCCCCTTGCGTAGCCTGTAGGCGTGGTCATTGAACCGTTCACTATTTATAAGTACGGAGAGATAAATAAACCCACATTGTGGCGAAAGCATAAAATTTGTATTAATATGAGTTGTTACAGGTTAATCTCGTTAAAAACCCCACCCGCTCCATCAGGAGGGAAAAATAGCGCATCATCTAGTTTTAGAGCTTAGCTTGATATAACTTAAGATGATTTCACATCCCAAGGATGCTTCAAATCATAGCCCTCTACGTCCGCTAGGCGATAGGCTCCACCGTGTCCTTTGGAGATTACTATGTATGGCCCATCCCACTTAGGCCCCAACTTTCTTGATTCCTAATCTTAAGAGCCTTGAAATATCTTCTTCATCACCATGTCACCTATATTGAAAGTACGAGGCTTGAGGTGTGCCTTGAAGTGACCTCTCATTAAACTCATCTGCTCGGACTCGTGCTTGATCGCAGCGCTCCTTAATAAGATCAATCTCTACCAATCTGCCTTCGTCGTTGTGATCCTTATCATAGGTAGACACTTGGTGGCTTGGAACTATGACCTCGGCCGGGATTACTGCTTCACTGCCATAAACTAAAACAAAAGGAGTATCAGTGGTAGTTTTGCAAAGTGTAGTTCTGTAAGCCCATAATACTTTGGGGAATTTATCCGCCCATTTGCCTTTTGCTCTTTCCAGCTTCTTTTTTACACCCTTTAAAAATTTCCTATTAGTAACTTTCATTTGAACATTAGCTTGAGGGTAATATGGCGTGGAGAAATGTTGACTTATCTTGAATCATTTATAGAAAGTCGTGACAATAACATTTTTAAACTGAGGGTTGGTATCAGTCATTAAGATACGAGGTACTCCAAACCATGTGATAATGTCTATGGTAATAAAATTGTATATTTCTTGAGATCGAGTACGATACAGGGCTTTGGCTTCTATCCATTTCGAGAAATAATCGACAGCGACAACCAAAAACTGCTTTTTGCCTGTTGCCATAGGAAGAGGTCCCACCAAATAAATCCCTCATTTATCAAAGGGGCAGAGAACGGGTACACTCTTCATCGGCTCGCTCGGCAGATTTCCTGTGTTGGAGAACTGTTGGCACGGATAGGACCAGCTGCTCGGCATCAGCAGCTAACTCTTGCTAGTAGTATCCGGCGAGTAGGAACCGTCTTATTAGACTTTCGTAGCCAGAATGGGCTCCCGCTTCTCTGCTATGCCAGTCGTGCAGAACTGTAGATACTTCTGCACGTCTCAAACACCTGAGAAGGGGTCTGGTGATGCTTTTTCGGTACAAAACCCCATCTAAAATGCAGTATTTGGTGGCTCGTATTTGAAGCAACCGAGCTACAGTCTTCTCAGGTGGGAGAATAGCGGTGTTAAGGAAGAGTAAATAGGGAACAATATTGTTGATCATATTTACTTCTTATCTTGTAGGAATGAGTTATGTTGTAGGCAGTTGCAGCATAATAAAAAGTGGGTTATCCCCTGAGCTGCAGCTTTTGCTAAAGCGTGTGTAGAGCTGATCTCTTTTCGTGGAACCTGTTCGTATTGCACCTTTGAAATTTTTGATTTACATTCTTTAAGTGCACCAATTAATCTCTAATTTCTTCTTGTTTAGCATCATAAATGCCATAGGCTTGATTCATGAACAATTGTGATTCTGAACGTATTTTGATATTACATACCCTACATATTTGTGCCAACTTCATTCCACAAATCCCCGCTTCATATCTTGTTACATTTTTTGTAACTGGGAAGTTGAAACGAAGGGCCTGCCGAATATTTTCCACTATGGGAAAGTGTATGATAATAATTTCTCCTCCCCCTAATATATTGGATGCTCCATCAGTTTCCACTATCCATTCTGTTAGGTCAGGCACTGGTTGTCCGTCGTGCTCGACATGAAATGTACCCCTTGGTGAAACAAACTCGGTGATCAAATCTGCTATGGTTTGTCCCTTGATCGTTGTGCGCGGTTCGAAATATATATCATATTCTCCCAACTTAATGATCCATTTTGTTAGTCTCCTCGACGCCTCCGACTTTTGCAGAACGACTTTAAGAGGAAATGACATTCGGACAATTATTGTATGACCTTAAAAGTTGGGGCACATTTTCTAAGCAGTTACCACCAACCCCAAGGTGCACTTTCTTGCGTATTATACCGGGCGTTGAACTGCTTCTTGCTCTCGGACTAAGACTGTACTGACCTTATATTGTGAAACTGACAAATAGAGAAACATCGATTCCCGACCTGTGGGCGCCAACAATATTTCTGGCGACATCAGGTATGTCTTGAGTGCAATATATGTCGTACTACATTCCTCGATCCATTTGAATTTTTTAACGCCTCGCGTACCTCAAAGAATGGGTGACTCTTGTCGAATGCTTTTGAGATGAAGCGTTAGAGGGCTGTTAGGCGCCCGGTAAGACACTGCACTTCCTTAACGTTGTGTAGTGGTTCCATCCGTATTAGCGCTTGTAACTGTACTAGATCAGGCTCAAACCCCTTCTGGCTGACACCATATCCAAGGATATTCCCGCGCCGTACTCCAAATGAACATTTCACTGGATTGAGCTTTAAGTTGAACTGGCAAAGAAGACCAAAGACGATTTGAAATGTAGAGAGATACTACTCGGTCGTGTTTGTCTTGAAGATCATGTCATCAATATAGGCCTCCATGAGCTCTCCTAGGTGGTCGGCAAATATATTATTTATTAGCCTTTGATACGTTGACCCTGCATTCTTTAGCGTAAAGAGTATAGTTGTGCAGCAATAGAGCCCCTTCTCAGTATGGAATACAGTTTGAGCCACAATATTCTTATCAAGTCGGATCGGATTGTAGCCTAAAGATGCGTCCATAAATTATAGAAATTTAAATCTCGAAGCAGAATCTACTAATTGGTCAATGCGGGATAACTGGAACGCGTCTTTGAGACAGACTTTGTTTAAATTAGTCAAATCGACGTACATGCGCCACTGACCCCTCTTTTTCTCAACTAGGAATGGGTTTGCAAACTAAATTGGGTATCACACTGGTAAAATATGGCCGAGATAGCCTCTTGTTTTTCCGTGGAGAAGGATCGACGTTTCTGCTGCACCGACTTTGTATAAGGATCGATAGCCTTTTTATGAAAAATAATTGACGGATCCACACCAGAAACGTCGTTGGCATCCCATGTGAATACATCCGAATTGCTTTCTAAGAACTATATCAAAGACTATTTAAAAGGAAATTGTAAATCATTACCTAATTGAAACCTTTGACCCTTGGCAAGCATCTCCTCGATTATGTCTGATGGTGTCTCATATGGTTGGTCTGCCTTCCTTGGGTCATCCAATGGCTCGGGAGAGGGAGTTGCACGATCCTCTTTGGCTGCCCCTTAACCATTTTATTGTTATCCCAAAGGTTTAGTTAGATCTACTGTCAACACCTAGCAAGACCATGCAGTGCATTGAATTGCTCTGATTATGCCTACCGCATTTCATAATGGATACTTAATGCATTGTCTGAACGTGCAAGGCGTAGCCTTCATTTGGTGTAGCCATGGTCACCCAATTATTGCATGGTAAGAACTAGGAGCATTTGATATCATAAACAATGTTTTACTCTCCCGTCTAGTAGCCCGTAACCTGCCTTAACCATTAGTTCTACTTCTCCAACACACTGGGATACCTG
This sequence comes from Limnanthes douglasii subsp. nivea, assembly GCA_036936605.1. Lineage (NCBI taxonomy): Eukaryota > Viridiplantae > Streptophyta > Magnoliopsida > Brassicales > Limnanthaceae > Limnanthes > Limnanthes douglasii. Next base: position 202,914,216 of record JAUPFV010000001.1, on the reverse strand, counting down.
CCCTTCATATCCGACGAGTGTTCGTTTAGTCAATCTGAAAGATGGGACATTCTTCAGCCTATCGTAGCTTCATTTAAATATTATAGTACGTGAGCTTCCTCCATCGACTAATACCTTCGTTATCATAAACTGCGCAAGTCATCATCATTGAATATGATGTCAATGTTGATCGTCAGTACATCGTCATGGGGCGTGATGACCCTGCGCAAGTCATCATCGTTGAATGTGATGCTGGAAACGGGAAAACGATAATTGAGTTACGATGGAATCTCCACCGCGCATATTTCCAAATCTGAGCATCCCCTTCTGTTCGTCTTTCCGTATTCCATATGCTCGGAGTTTCCGCCTTAAATCGTGTAGAGCAAAGGGGACTGTTCAATGCCTCGGATACTATGTTGCTAACTATTTATGATCGCCCATTGGTATCAAGATCCTCATCATTGATCAACTCAGATTGCCCCCCTGCAATAGCGAACAACCTCTGTTGCTTTCCTTTATCGTCTAGGGCGTCTCTGCCTGTTTTTTCTTCGGTGACCGTTTCCGACTCCTCTCTCTGCTCGGGTCGTCTATGGGAGTCCTGCCTTTTGATGAACTGAATGAGCTCCCCATTATCTATCAGCCTTTGAATTTATTCTATGAGTTTCCAACATTGGTCGGATAGGTGTCCACGATCCCCATGGTATGAACAGTAGTACCGAGTTTGAAGTCGGGCGCACTCATTACCTGTGGTGTCTGGTATCTCGTCCTTCCCTTAGTTCAGTCGTAAATTACGGAGATGGTTTTAGTCAAAGGGGTGAATTTGCTAGATGGATTCTCATAATATTGAGGTCGGCATCCGGTGTCTCGCCGGTAGACTGATTAGTTCTTTTGCGCTCTAGGACTCCTCTCTTGGAATCAGTCGTATGTCGGTCGGGTGAATTCGTTCTACAGGCATCGTCTACATGTATAAATGTGTAGGCTCGGGCAATTAGATCCCCGATCACCTCACAAGGGAACCGTACCAGATCGGCGTACAACTCTCATTTCCTCTCTAGATCCCTTTTGAGCGAAGCTACAACCATGTTTTCCTGCAAGTCCGGTAGCACATTCATGTCGTGGATGAAGCATCTGACGTAACTTTTAAAGGACTCGCCCTGTCTCTAGAAAAGGTCCATTATAGAATCGCGCTCGCGCTCTAGTTCTTTCTTACCAACGAAACATTCTCTGAATGCTTTCCATAGGCCGGAAAAGTCATGGATGGACCCTTTGGGAAGATTACTGAACCAATCAATGGCGTTTCCTTTAAGGGTCATCGAGAGCGCCCGACATAGCATTGCATCATCGGGATTGAACGCCATCATCATATTGCGGAACTGCTCGAAGTGCCTTTCGGGGTCGCTTATTCCATCGCAGGCTTCATTCGGAAAGGATCAAATTTCCGTGGTAGTTGGGACTCCAAGATTTTTTCTCGAAAATGCGATTCCTTAAAAAATATAGTTTGACATTCAAGGCCTTACCTGATTGTATTAAATGTCACCTTGCTCCCTAGCCCGCTTAGAGGCGGTGTGGTTTACTTCCTTTCTTGGTTCAAATTCTTTAGATCGCTTTTGACTTCCACTTTTTACCTCTCTTTCTTTCTTGTCGTCATGCTTGGACGATCGATCTCCCTTGTTGATGCGGTTCGCATTGGGTCCGGACTGATGATAAGATCGATCACCCTCTTTACCTTAGCGGTTAACGCATTGAGCGCATCGTTCTTCCGTGCTAAGGTTGCATGTATTTCTTGCTCGCGAGCCTGTCGGTCGCATGGCACTCTGAGCTGTTTCAGGTAAAGATTTTGAAGTTGTTGCTCCAATTATCGGAAGGTCGGTGCTACCGCTGGATTCTCAAGGACTTCTAGCATGACAGGAGTCGTTACCAATCAGGCTGAGTTGATTTCTTTTTTTCTGGCGGCTGTTGACTGTATCACTCGTGCGACAAGTTTCTGTAGGTGTACGTAGGGTTGTGACCGTAGCGTCCGCCCCGGTGGTTGCAGTAGGATTTGTCGTGTCCAAACTTACTGGCTGATTCGCTCCAACTCTCTGATGTACAACTGCCTCGCTCGATTCTGGGTTCTCTCTCTCAATCCCCAACCTAGTTACTACCATGGTTTGTGTACTTGTTGATGCTTTGCTAGTGTTCCCACAGACGACGCCAAATTTTTTACGGGATATAACAAAGTGAAATGCCAAGTATTAAGCTTTATTTCCAAAAATGAAAGAAGTTACATTTATCCGGGTTCTATCCTTTTATTTATACTACTAATAGCGGTTATCTCCAGTTATTACACTACTTGACTATATTCATCACACATCTTAATTACATTTACATCATGGTGCCGGTATTTAAAGCCATTACATAAATGGTTTGCTTATTCTTCTCTCGAGGTATTTGAACCGTTATAGTGAGTATCGTTCACTATACAAGGAGGTCGGTCGGCTTTACTTGTTCATTACTTCGAGTGTTAGTCTAATCCTTTTCTTCTTGGTAGTGCTTTCTGTCATTTTCTTCCGTAGGAGAGTCGAAGCTCTTATCTGCCTATTGCTCTTCTGCTCAGTGTCCCTTTTATTTATCCTTCTTATGACCTCGGCCAAGGACTGAGTGTCCTTATATGACTTCTCTTTATCCTCATTCATGTTTGGCGCAGTCTACCAAATGCATGGTTCGACTTTATTTGCAACTTTCATCATCAACTCGGGTTGTGTTTTATTCAGCTTAGTTATCTGCATCTATTCTATTCGTGCGGTGACTATCCTATTATGAACAATGGAAACACAACTAATTATACAATGAAAAATCTACCATTATAAGGCAACAACTAACTTGTACAAAGCCACACATTACTCTATGATATGATTTTTACATCAACTTATCAGTCCATCATGAGCACAGATTGTCAACGAAACCAATGATTATGTATTTTATATATTTAACCGTTATACCTTCGAAGATTACGAAAATTTAAGATAAATGGTCGCAGTAACAACCTGTGAAATTATAAGACTTAGGAAATGAATTCCAAGTAGGCATCTCCCTCAATATCGGTATATAGTATTGGTAAACCCTTCGGTCACTTCTAAAATATAGAATGAGTAATCTATATTAAAGGAGTAGCCACTTCGACTTTTCCTAAAACAACAACTGAACAAGGCTTCACACGTTTGTCCACATAATTGATGCACGCTTTGTTTTGACTACATTGGGCATGGTGTCATTGGACTTGGAGTCACTCAATCTTCAAAATAAAATTTGTTTTGAAAAAATTACCAAAGTTGGAGGGAAATCCCCTCCTCCCAATGACATCAATCAATTTTTTCACAACAATTATCTCCTTAAACAACATCATGACCAATAAAAACAATTAACACAAGCATAAACCCTAAACATTAGTGGAAATTCAATCCAACGCACAAGCAATAACCTAAACAACATTATGACAATTCACTAAAACAACATTTTAAACAATACAAATGGAATCCTAACACAAAGGCATAAACCTAAATAGCATTCTTAGAATTAGAACATATTAACACATCAAACATCTTAGCACATAGGCATAACATGAAGTAATTATCAAGCAAAACAACAGCATACACATAATACCTATCAACTTAGAGGCATAAACATCAACACATATTCAAAACACATGCACTATAAAACATATTAACACCATGAAGTAATTATCAAATAAAACACCAGCATACACGTAATATCTACTACCATAGAGGCATAAACATCAACACAAACACACATGCACTATAAAATATTTTAACGCATGAAACATCTTAACACATATGCATAATATGCCAATCAAACGACCGATAGACACACAGAGGCATAAGTAATAACCTAAACATCATTTGGAAAAACAATTGACAGACACATAAAGGCATAAACATAAACCTAAAAAACATTTAGAAGGAAAAAAACCATTGATAGACGCATAACTTATGGATTTGAGGATAAAAATCATATAGAGATTTACCAACCGACAACCTACATATTGCTGCTCGAGAAACATGATGAGCTTTGTTCATCGAGAACCTACATATTCTTACTCGAGCAACAAGCTGATATTTGTTCATCGAGAACGTATCCAGCGGCAAGAAGATAAGTGATAAGAACGTTTTGATTTAGGGGTTTACAATAAGTGAGGCAATAGTATTTATATTAGATATGGACAAAATTAGAATTAAGGTATAGTAATTAAATATTAGTCCGTGTGAAAGAGGTGAAAGTCTAGTAAGTAAGTAATGTAATTTTTATTAATAGAGTGTTGCTCAAGGGTCTCTATTCCATTGCAGAAATGAAAATTATGGAAAAAATAGTCAAGTTATATTACAGATACACCTAGTCCTTCCTAAAATAAATAGAATACAACCAGCAAAACATAAAGGTGAATCTACTACTCAAACTCATAATTAGTAAATTAACCATATCATATATATAACATTAAATTCAACAACTCAACAAAGATATTCAAAATCATCGATATTGCATCTAATATACAATATTAATTAACATTGTTAATTAGCCTAAGTTGATATCGTATTGATCACCTCTTACATTATATATGTCACCTTCATCACTAACAAACAAATCATTAAGTTCTTCTATTTCAATTATCTCAAAACGCTCGGGATCTGTATCGGGTTGTAACGGGATCCGCAGAGGTATTTCAGGTTTTTGGAAGACTCCTTGTTATGTTGTTTCAACAACTAATACTTATTCTACACCGTCGGTCTGAATAATATATGTCATTTCTATTCTATTTCGAGCCCTTGTCTTGCATACAACTACTCATTCTTTATGAGATGCTTACTTTGATACATAATCTAAATAATAGACTTGTCGAGCTTGAGCAGCCAATATGAACGGATCATGTGGTGACATCTAGCTTCTTCGACGAATTTCTATCAAACCATTTGTAAGGTGAATTTGCATGTTTTTCCTATTATTACTAAACCAATCAAATTTGAAAAACACAATCGATTTCATCACCCCACCATAGGACACCTTCCCAAATTTCTGTTATTTGTCCATAGTAGTCTAACATATCAGCACCATATGTCCCCTCAACCATAACACTAGTATTGTTTGTCTCATGGCCTCTTCCACATTTTATGTCGAAGAGGTAACCGTTGGTATACGGCAATCCAATGTATCGATCTTTGTAACAACTTAAGAATAAGCATGGAAGAAGGTAATTTATAACACTCAAAAAAAATAAACCAATATTAATTCATAACCTACTAATACTGCTGCAACGAGAGTGAGATAATTGCTGGAAATGCAAGGAGCTAAATGCTGCAAATTACACAAAATCTCACTCTTATGCTAAATAATACTACTCCAACCAAAATCGAAATTACTACCGTAAAGAAAGTGAGTTCATACCAACAACAATATCATAACATATACATTTGAATTTGATATTGTACGGACTTAAAATATAATTAAAGCAAGAAAATGGTGATTAAACAAAGAAGTAACAAGTAGAGTGAATATTACATATTCTTCCAGGCACTGACCAAAGCTCTCGACGAAGTATTGATCGAGCTCCACTACAATAGAATTAGGAATGCGTTGACAACGTTGTGCATTATAGGAGCTCCAAAATAAACTTTAGTATTGCGATTTTTATATCGTGTAAAGTCAATAAAAATTCAATCAATAATAGTGGCAATTTCAGGAGTATTCTTCAAGACATATATGTGTAACATGCTTTGAAGTGTAAAAAACACCAGTCATCCTCCACGTTTGCAACTTGTAACAAGTTCGTCCCTCACCTTTGAGGCTGTAATAAAAGGGTCCTTATCGTTTTATTAAGTAGAATAAAACCATCCTTTTCGAGTCCAGCCCAACATTTGTCCCCATAATACCCTTTGACCGGCCACATCAGCGATCCACGTAGGATGCTGATGTGGCAACAGTAAAAAAAAAGAAAAAACAAGTTTTACTTTTACCTACTCATTTTACTCTATTTTCAAACCTTAAACCCGGCCCATTAAGTATTATAACCCGGTTAGCCCATTGGACTTCTCTTATCCAGTCCAGCTTCTAACCCTAGATCCAACCCTGACCCAATAACCCAACCCTAACTTCTAACTCAACATAATCTAAACCGAAATTAGTGATCGAACCATGTAGATTCCAACCCGAATTGTAATCAGTGATTGATTTATAAACATTTCCCTATCGATTTCTCTCTTTGTCTTCAATTCAACTACGGATTAAACGAAAAACCCAGATCCCAAAAGAATAAACCACTGAAAATCAAAGCAAGTGTTGCAGTAACAGAGAGAACCGAGAAACAAGAGAAAAAAAACAACAAGAAGCTGAGAATCTTGTCGCCGGAGGCGGAATCGGCGGTTTGGTTTTTGCTTTGGCGGCAAAGAAGAAAGGGTTTGATGTAGTGGTTTTCGAAAGGGATTTGAGTGCTGTTAGAGGAGAAGGACAATACAGAGGTCCGATTCAAGTACAGAGTAACGCTATAGCTGCTTTAGAAGCTATTGATTTAGATGTTGCCGTAGAGATTTTGGATGCTGGTTGTGTAACTGGCGATGAAATCAATGGACTTGTTCATGGTGCTTCTTTCTTTTTCTTTCTGTAAAGAGAAGATAACATCGATTCAGTGTTCTTCGTTAATTCATATAACCCTGTCCTAACCTGTTCTTCCCACTGTTTAGCACCGACGAATCTTCTCATCATCTTCGAAACAGTATTGAGCGAAATGAGATTGTTTATTCGCATTTCTTCGATATCTGATCGCATTTGATCCCATTTTCTTGACCGACCGAGAATGTCCACCACCGTATCGTACGATTTCGGTGAATGTTTGTATCCACTCGCTGATTCCGCCAATCTGAACACAACCATTTAGGATTTCCAGTCATGTTTGAATCGATAAAGCAGTTTTCGAACTAGGTCGTTAGAAAAGTGAATCGAATTAGATGTTTGAGATTAAAGAACCTCCTCGTCGTCAGTTCTACCATGAATTTGAGCAACGATTGAATCGAAAATGGATTTATTTTGGTGTTAATGACCCTGGTTCTTGATGGAAGCGAGAAGAGATGATAACGATCTTGTTGGATTGAGAAGGAAATGTGAGTTTTGAGGTGTTCTTTGACATGGGAAAGCATGAGGAGGATTAGAAAAGTGATAGTTATCACTATGCAAACTAGAAGCTTTAGAGAGAAGATGGATCAATGTCATGAAGACGAGAATTAGGGTTTAAGAAGGTAGAGAATTATGAATGGCCCCTGTGTTGTTGCTTTGTTCACATTAAGTCCTATTCTATAACTTGTTTTTTCTTTTTTTTTACTGTTGCCACATCAGCGTCCTATGTGGATCGCTGATGTGGCCGGTCAAAGGGTATTATGGGGATAAATGTTGTGTTGGACTCGAAAAGGATGGTTTTATTCTACTTAATAAAACGATAAGGACCCCTTTATTACAGCCTCAAAGGTGAGGGACGAACTTGTTACAAGTTGCAAACGTGGAGGATGACTGGTGTTTTTTACCGCATGTTTGAATATTTTTCAGACAAGTATTCACACTTCTTCTTGGCTCTCTTTGGTCTGTCGAGGTGCCGAAATATTGATAAACGTTCCTCAAGCTCCATTTGGCTCAATTGTCAGTCGTTGGTGGTTGTCACTGATTTGTCTACACATTTGCATCTAGTAACACCCCACAAAACGATGAAACCTCTTTGAGAAGGTATGCTTGTGAGATGGATTCTTCAATATATATACTTTTTGAGTCACTACGAGTTTCAGCTTACCAAGATACCTAACCAGGTTTAAACAGAGATTTGGGTTGATTAATTCATAACAAAAAATCGTAAACATTTACTTAAACCAAATTAAAAAAACTTACGATTCAAAAGGTTATATCCACCAATATTGACAAGGTTCACCATTAAGCACTTCATATGGAAAATGAAACAGAAGATGCACCATTACATCAAAGCACGTTGAAGGAGATATCTTCTCCAACTTACAAATTATTTTTGCTATATTTTTCTCCAACACAAGTACATGTTCAATGTGAAGGGTTGATGAACAAAGATCTCGGAAAAAATGACAAAAATCAATTATTGCTTCTCGTATTGGATTAGGTAACAAATGAAGGAAGGAAATACGTAATAATTTCTCCATCAGAATATGAAAATCATGGCTTTTCAAGCCACCAAAACCCTCTGCAATTGTGCAGCGTGATAGATTGCTTGCAGAACCATCCGGCAACTTCAAATTTCCTAGCCATGTTCGAACATCCTGTTGTTGGTCTTTGTTAAGTACATAATTAGCCTTTTGTTTAACCTTTCCTAACCTTGGGTCATCGATCAGATTCAAATACCTCCTTGAGCACAAATACTCTATATCTTCCATAGGTTTTGCATTGTCGTTAGTCTTTGATTTAACAACCATAATAGTAAACATCAGGTTCTCCAAACAATTTTTCTCGGTATGCATCAGGTCTATATCGTGCCTAATCAAATTGTCCTTCTAGTAAAGTAGCTCTCATAAAATGCTTTTCTTTACCCAATGATGTTTTGTACCATACCTCGTGACTTGCGCTTGCGATTCAATTCATCGAATTCATTTGGAGGAGTTGGCCTGTATATCAGAATCTAATTTTTACGCCCTGGTAAGTCGCTCGTTTTCAAAAACGTGTGTAACCATTTTGCCTTTAAAAAATGCTACTTTATTCTTCCTATCTAGGTGGTCCTTACGTAGAAACTTCATATGACAATCAAACCAACATACCTTCTTACCTCTCGCAAGGTAATGTGTCTTTGTTTCAGTCATACAATACGGGCATGCCAATTTACCGTGCGTACTCTAGCCAGATAACATGTCATAAGCGGGGGAATCATCGATCATCCATATTAGTGCTACTCGCATTGTAAAATTGACCCGGTTTTTAGTATCGTACGTCACAACACCATCACCCCACAGGTGGTTAAACTCGTTGACTAATGGCCACATGAATACATCAAGATATCTTCTTAGAATGTGAGGACCAAGTATTATAAGTAATATAATAATGTAAGGATCCTTCATGTATAAACCAGGTGGCAGATTGAAAACGCAAACCATCACCGGCCAACTAGATGAACTCCTTGTAAACTTATCAAATGGATTGAATCCATCTGTACATAAGCCAACTCTCACATTATGTGGTTGTTTTGAAAACTTTGGATGAAAATTATCGAAATGCTTCCATGCAAACAACATATCGATTACGATAGTTCCATGTCATATTTTTTAGCAGTCTTTCCCGACATATACAACCTTTGCAGTCTAGGTCCTATGGGAAAGTAATTTAGAACCTTTTGAGCTAAACCTTTCCTTGTATTAGATTCTACTATGTAACGTGACTTACCGTACTACAAACAACACTCGACGTTGGTTGCATCCCCATAAAACAGCATACAATTGTAAACATATGCATCTATTTTTTAGTTAGGGAGATGGAGAGGCATAAACAACTTCTTTGCTTGTCAATATATGTAAAAGGAATTTTGTTATCTCGGTCTGGTGTTAATCGTCTCATAATAAACACATAGCCATGTTGGTTCTGCTTCGAAATCCTTGACTTGGATTTCAAGTTGATAAGTTCGGACACCATCGCTAACTTAGGCATTGTAGTGCAACCTTCATGAACTGGGTCATCAACATCACACAGCAGCTTGTAGTATACCGCAGCAGTCCCATTGATGGGCTCTCTGAATCCCAAACCATAACCTACCATCTCATGATATTCGTCCCAAAATTTGTTTTAGCAGGACAATTTGAGAATTATCCACTCCTTAAACTCTCTCCATTATATACCCAATAATAATAGTCTTCCACAAATCTATGTATCACTATATGCTGGTGCACTATATTAGTTACATTTGGGTAAATATATCTACATTTGAATAGGGACACAATATCAAACTACTCTCATATTGAACTTTTGTACATCTGAGCTCGGAATACATCAACACCATTAAAGAATTCATCTGCAACAACAGTCGTAGTAACATTTAAACAACGACACATCCACTCACGATCAGTTGGAATATCAATAGGAATATAGAAAAGACCTGTGATTCGTAATAAAAAATATAAGACACTAGCTAGGATAGTCGTACTAAATTCGAATACAAACAAAATAAATAGATTAACCTAACACAATGTATTTAGGTAACTAGATTTACATTGAGAATCTTAAAATTAGACCAGCCCGAGCTCATAGTCATTATAGTAGCAACCACCAATCAAAATCGACAAAGGATTGGGAAGTACAAAGACTCACCTAATGATTGAATCTCTCGATATGGTTACATAAAGTCGAGGTGAAGATGATGAATTGTATTTTTGCTACGTGAATAGGATGAACTGTTTTTTTACGCAAATCTCTCGTAACTGATTATATGCGATAGTTTCAGCTCTAGAGTCAACCGGGTTATGCTATCAGTTTTAGAGTCCACCGAGTTATGCGAAGAAGCCTGTATGTTTGGTTTTGGGATTTCAGGTAGTTAATTCTTACGTTATAACTACTAGTACTAGCCTTTAAGTTATATTTATCATTACTACTTGTTTTCCAATTTACATTATCTACTTTTTTCAATTTAAATTATGGTATATAGACTTAATTTACCTTGTCATTAAGTCCTATGGAACCAAACGTAGTGTTATTATTACCTACTGATTATAACTATGTACAATTTATACAATTAAGTCCAATGATACCTCGACTCAATGTCGTAAACCAAGTATTCAAACCACATTAAATAAAATTGTTGAATCACTAATTTATGTTAACACCAAGTCTCATTTAGAGAAATTTAATTATGGTAGATCATAAGCTATGATATTAATTTAAATAATTCAAATACAACTACAAAAACAAGAAGATTTTGATAAAATATTACATATATATACTAAGAGAAGTCATATGTACATCAAGTTATGATCAAACAGAAAACATATATTTAAAGTACACAATAACCAAAATTGATGTACAAGATACACCCAAACCCCAGTACATCATACAAAAGAAAATCCAAAAATATCGGATTACCACATACAAGATAAAACAACTAATCAAACTGCAGAAGAACCTCTAGTACCATCACCACTACAATCTCTGCTGCCACCACGAACACTTGCATTATATTCATTCCCAGCGTCGAACAAATTCACATCACCCGACATAAGCTTTTCCGCAACATCACATTTAGAATGTACAACGAGAATTTTGATAGCTTTTTCAAACATCACCATCCTCTCCGACATCTACTCATTCTTCTTCACCAATTTTGTTTACTTCCTCACAACCCAAAACAAAAGAGATTGATCCTTGTGATGAACTCATTTCGACAATGTTATAAGAATGTTTGGCTAGTCCTGTTCTAATTAAACGCTATTTCCTATTTCTTGATTTAACCTTTAGAAGAGACAAGAAAAGGTCTGGATCATCAACAAATTTTGGGTCAGCCACGTCACCATGTTTTGACCTTGGTGAGTTTAGATTTTGCCTTAGGAAATGGTTATAAGAGAATTCTAGAGAGAGAAAGAGTTAAAGAGTTTTTAGAGAGAGAAAGTGTAAGTATAAATGAGTTTAGTAGAAAAAGAGTTCAACCGCTTTATTAGGTTAGCCTTGCCCTTTATATAGAAGATCCAAGACTTAGCCTTAAAGTGAAATCTGTTACAAAAGTAGACAAATTGCTATTTAGTCCTTAACAATTATACATAGTCACAAATGTTCTCCAAAAATTATATTATATATAATTTAAGGACTAAACTTACATTATTTACAACATAATCCTTACAATCCTACGTCCATATCAGACCTGGACGCTTCTTTCCACTCATTCTATAATTATCGGAAAACAATTAAAGACCTTTATTAGTTATGCATGAAACGATTAAAACATATAACCATATGACAAGGTCAAAAGAGCTAGTTAACCTAAGAAGACAATCACATTGTACAAACAAGGCAATAACTCATGGGAAAAGATATAAACCTAACACTCACAACATGAGAGAAGAAACACTGAACGTATTGTAAAACATATATAGAAATTATCGTTCGAAATGGAAAGAAAACAAAAAATAATTAATAATCCTACTATGCAACATATGTAGACAATGTCATTCAAGATGGCAAGCATACACAAACAATTAGTAATTCTACTATGCAACATATATAGACAATGTCTTTTGGAATCGACAAAAAATACAAACAATTACTAATCCTACTATGCAACATGTATACACCAATGATCAACTAAACCAAATATACAATGTACTACGTTAATAAACATATAATCTTATAAGAAACTTATTTAACAAAACTAATACCATGATTTTAAAAGACGAGGGGTTCAAAAATTTCGGCGTACCGTTGCCCTGCCATCCTTCGTGTTGTATGTAAACATCAGGCGTTTGGCCACCAATAACATTTCTCTGGCTTCCTCAAACTGAACCAAAGGGTAAACATTAATATATTAAAAAACAGAAACTCAACTTAAATTCAAAATAATTAAAAACGCTTACATGCTCACTAACTGATCCAGAATGTCTTCATGCTCCACCATCATGAGTCCCCGCCCCACCATGATGAGCTTTGCAGTCTCTCGAATTGGTTTCTGATAGCTTCATCTGCTTAGGACTACACTAGAAATCAACCCATGACTTCCATAATCTTTCCCTATTTGTTAAGAATGATGGCCGGACATTGATCAGCTCGGCTGAAGTACACTGCACGTTGGCTCTTCTAAAGGAACTTCCTTTCATTCTAGCCACAAATTTCTTATAACAACTATTTAGTTGTTCCAAAAACAGTTTGTGGACAACATTATGATTGTTTTCTTTTGTAGCGTAGCATAGCTACCAATAAAACAAAAACAAATAAGTTATGCAATTCTACAAATTAATACATGGACAAATAATAATACGGTTAGTACCTTGAATGCCTTCCATATGTCAGCCTTAAAACCATGGGTGTTTTGTCAAATAGTCTCCCAGAAGCCTGTAATCTGATGCCTTATTTCAGGGGAAAATCAACGAGAAATATCATCTAGCCGTAGTCTAAAACAAAAAATAAAAATCAGTTTAGCAAACAACTAATAATACTTCAACAAAAATAAATGTAGTTGTACATTACTAAGAAACTTACATGTCCTTATAGAACGTGACGTGTTTACGATCCGTACTAAGCTTATGTTTAGGTAGAGCATACCCATGACATTTGAAATGCTTCACTGCTCCCTCTTGATCAACGCCAACTTTTTATCCTCTAGTTTCATTTTGAACGTCACCAACTTCCTCTTGATCGGCGCCACCCTTATCTTAGTCCACTTTCATTTGCTCGTCGGGCTCCTCATCAACAACTTCCCCCTCATCAGCATCTTCCCCCTCATCTTCTCCCTCATCACCATCTTCCTACTCATCTACTGAACTTTATTCGGATTCGTAGTCATCAACTATACTTTGAGGAGGAGGATGGTGTGATGTGATTGGTTCAAACGGTCTGGGAATCAATAGAGAGACACTAGAATCTATCTCCGATAAAGTGCTAAGACAGAATCCAGACGGACTGACAGTCAGAATGAGAGTTGAAGTGGTAGTTGGAGTGGGAGTAGGGATAGGAATTTCTTTGAGGTGGTTATTCCGTCTTGTTTGTAGATAAACAATAGCTACCCTCCTTGACAGAGGCTTTCTAGCTTGGGGTTGAGAGGATTTTTTAGAACGGAGTTTGAGGGAACGATTGGGGATTTGAGGAACCAGAACGAACGGTAACTTCTTTGACTTATCTTATATGCCTTATTTTCCTTTGAGGTTTTTCTTCTTACCAACCTTACCTTCCAAAAACAATTGAAAACATTAAACACACAAATTTGAAGCATTAAATACAATAACAGTAACACGTATAAAAGACTGCCCACCATATGAACTCAATATCATAAAAAATAGTATTTTTTATACTTAAATTGTTATAGTTAAACTATCAGACATGTATACCCAAGTAGATCCACAAAACGTAATCAAAAACATAATATTGAAAACACCACACCTACGTCGGCCTAAACACAACTAAAAATATATCATCAAACCATATATATGATATACAATATGATATTAATACTCACTAAATCACTAACTCACAACATCAACTCAATACATAAGTGCTAACACAAACTTACTGAATAGCAAACACAATATTAACACATACTCTCTAAATCACAAACACAATACATACTCACCAAATCAATGAATCACAACATAAACACAATACAATATTCATGTCAGATTTATAACTATAAATCTAGACTCAAATAGATTATTAACACAATAGAGTCAAATTTAGAACATAAATCAAGAAAAATACTTAAACTAACATGTTAAGAGAGTCAATACTTGTTAATAATAGATCGCCTGCTTCCCTACCACCTTGTTGCAGCCCACATTCCTACAACAGACAAGCATAGTGTTAACACACAACAACACTGATATATTAGCAAACAATAAGCAAGTGTAAACTAAAATAAAACGTAATACACTCACCATTACCGCATATATGAAGCTTAATACTAAAACTCATAGGATAAATGTTACGTCTGTATGTATTTCTTGTTCTTGTACACTTCCTTTAGAGCAGACTTTTGTTTCCGCGAAGAGACAACAAACAAGAGATAGACATGTAAACTCATTCTAATCAACGAGCTGTAGTAAATAACTTTACAAAAAACACACTAGAAATTTCGTTACTTCTGTTACGTCTATATGATTTTTGCTAAGCAATTTGGCAAGAATATGAAAGCTTGTATAGATTATACAATAATCAAAATTAATGAACCAAGTGATAATGTAGCAAAGATGTTTGAAATCTTCAAGAATTTTGAGAAAATAGAATATACAGTTGAATCCTTTAAAATGTTCACTAAGGATGAATTCAGGAAAGTTTATTGGTTTTGTGAAAAGTAAACAAAATGATTAAAGTTGACCCAAATCAGTTGAAATTGTTATTGACTCTGTCTCCGCCAACATCAATCAAATAAGAGCAACAACACTATTGGGCCAGTTAACAATATGTTCAAGGTTTATCTCTAGAGTATCAGATACGCCTCATTTATTTTTTTGGCATTTTAATATGGGCTAAAAGGTTCTCTTGGAATGGTTATTGCACAAAAGTGTTCAATAAGTTAAAAAAATCATCTATGTTTTCCTGAAATCTTAATGACAGCTAAATAATTAGAGCCTCTGTTATTCCATCTAGTGCTTTTGAGTTTTGCCGATGTAGCGCTTTTGAGTTTTGTCGTTAGTGTTTTTCTTGTGAGGGAAGCTGTTAGAGTTAGAAAACAAATTTACTATGCGAGTAAGACGTTACTTGACATAAAAAATCAGATATTTAAACCTATAAAAGTTGGTTATTGGTTTAGTTGTATCGGTAAGGAAATTACAACCATATTTACAAGCTCATGTAATTATTGTTCGAACATATTTCCCGCTAAAGTACGTGCTTCAAAAAAAATGTTTGTGAAAGGTTAACTAGGTGTTTAGTTGAGTTTAGTGATGATGAAATTCAATTTGGACATAGTAAAATAATAAAGGCACAAACGTTTTTTGAGTTATTATTGAGTTCCAAACATTGCAGCACAAACGTAATGCTCGAGCTTGTGATTTATCTGATGATAAAACCTCTTCGCTCAAGAAAATTAGGTATTCATTTTGCCAATCACTATCATAATCAACAGATAAGTCTATCTATTTATTTCTCCATCAAGCGTTGTTTAAATTTATTATTGAGGTTTTATATCATAAATTTTCTACACGATCGTTGTTAAGATGTTAGGGAGAAAATGAAGCTCTGTTTGTTTTAAAATACACGAAGGAGAAGCATTGCCACATTTTGGATTTCAAGGGTTGATACAACACTTTATTTAGTAGGTTTTTATTCACTGAAGATTTCCGCAGATAAACAATTAATGGTTGAAATTTGTGATCATTGTCAATGCTTTGACAACACATGTCTTGGTCATAGTGAAGAAATAGATTCAAATCATTTTTCATGCTTGTTTGATAGTGGGGTATCGGTATGCTACGACCATTACTTATGGTGACGAGAGAAAAGGATAAACAAAGCATTGGATTTAAGTGATTTGAAGTAAAAGCATTGGAGATGACAAGTGTAGAAAAAGATAAACAAAGAAAGACGAAAGACACCAAAGGACAACTAGGATTTTATTATTTAGAAAGCTTACCAATTACATAGAGTATAAAACTATTATATATAGATAAACTATAGGCTAATGACTATGTCTTATATCTCAAATCTATTTTAGAAAAAACATCAAAGATAATCCCAAATCTATTTTAGAAAACAATATGAATACTAGTATAAATATTAGTAGCAAAGGTAATAAGGTTTATATAGAAAGACATGAGAGTACATCTTCAATTACAAACAATAAAACACCAATATAATATATTAATCCCGAAATAATTAAAACTCTACATTCTATAGATCTTGGAAATAGATTCAGTTGTATTAATGATTCATCTGAAGATGAAAATGTGTTAAATTGATCAAAACACAGTTTAATTGGTATTCTACTAGCTTCTCCAATATATGGAAAGATTAGTAAACAACCGAAATTTATAATGGAGGTAAAAAAGAAAGCACGTAAATCAAATGCTAAAAACAATCTCTTAATGAAAAAAGATCACTCCCAAAGAATCACACGATCCAACCCCTCTAGCTTAAATGTCAATTAAATTTTTTAATTGGAATGCTAGAGGGGTTGGTAATAAAAGTATAATTACGAGATTAAAATCTATAGCAAAAGTGAGAACATAAACTTACTAGCCTTACAGTAGCTTATGGTTCCAGAAACTAGACTTGAACCAACCTTAAAATCCCTTAGATTTCAATATGGTACTTCAAACACAAATAACAAAATATGGATACTTTGGACAGATCCTTTTATAGTGGATGTGATTTTTATGATGAACAACTCATCCACTTGAAATTTATTCATTCAAATATCAACATGAATTTAATTGTTACTGTAATATATGCTAAATGTTCAAGAATAAACAGACTATTCTTATGGGACAAACTGAGAGAATTATTCAACATTCCACTAGAGTGGATTATAATGGGTGATTTTAACTGTATCACAATCTCTACTGAACAACTATCATGTTTGACATCGTGTTTAAGTAGTCTGGATGACTTTCACAACATAATTTTGGACTGCTCATTAGAAGATGTTGGATTCATAGGGTCACCATATAACTGAACAAATAATAGAAATTATAAAAGATTAGATAAAGTCTTAATAAATGCTCAATTGAGAAACTATTTATAATATATTCAAGTTTAACATTTATCCAAAACCTGTTCAGACCATGCTCCAATGGTTATATCTTTACCCAATAAGAATTTTAGACATAAAATATCTTTTAAATTTCTTAACATGTGAAAGCAACACCATAAATTTCATCAAACAGTTGAGGAATCATGGAACATCCATATATAAGGGACTCATTTATATGTTTTTTGGAAGAAAATAAAAATACTTCAAGTTAAGCTTAAGTCTTGAAATCATTAAGTTTTGGGGAATATCTTTAATGCTATCACAAAGATGAAGATGAAGTCACTTTTTATAAAAACCAATTTCAAGAAACTTACAATATAGATGACAATATTAACTTATCCAAATCTAAGGCTAACCACCTTCTTTTCTTGGCAAGAAATAAGCATATTGGGAGCAAAAGAGTTGCATTAATTGGATCAAACAAGGTGATAAAAATACCTCACTATTTCATAAATTTATAAAGAAAAGACAAATGAGTAATATAATCAATAGGATTATGAATGAGGGAGGTTGGATTGAGGACCAACCTAAACCGAGTGAATTGGTCGTAAACTACTTTAAAGATATTTTAAAAAATAATAAATATGTAAAGTCTTATGAAGATCCAATGGGAACCATACCTATTCTAGTTCATAATAACTATCTTATAGCCACCCTAACCATTGATGAAATTTAAAAAAGAGTTAAGAACCTTAAAACTAATAGTGTTGCTGGCCTAGATGAATTCAATGCAATATTTTATCAATCTTGTTGGTCTACATTTCAAACTAATTTGTGCTCATCAATAATAGATTGTTTTAATGGAGAACCTGGTCCAAATGCTATATTCTTAACTACCATATGTTTAATAGCTAAAATTTAAAACCCTAATTATTAAAAAGACTTTAGACCCATAAGTCTTTGCTCTATTTTTTTTAATAGGATTTCTTCCAAAATTATAAATGATAGACTAGCTCTTATTCTCCAAAAGATAATCTCTCAAGATAAATGAGGCTTTGTTCATAGTAGAAATTTTCATGAACAAATCCTCTTCTCTCAAGAAGTTATCCGTGATATTAATAAAAAAAATACGAGAAAATATTATGTTAAAGATTGATATGGTAAAAGAATTTGACAAAATCTCTCACAGTATTTCTAAGAGTATTTCAAAGATCTTAATAAAATTAGGCAGAAGGATACCATCTCCCTGACCTTTTTTATTATATCATAAGAATACCTCATTAGCAGCAATAACATCAGCTCACCACGATCCTATGAAGTTGATAGAGCCATTCTTCACGGTTAGCAATTAAATTATAGGTATTAGTTAATTTTAATCACAAAAAATACAACTTGCCACTACTTGTTGGGTTGATGTTATCATAGGTATTGGTCAAGCTTTTGATGAATGTGTCGAGCTCCAAAGTTATCCTTATGCTGGTATACCTTAGATAATGGTTTTTATTTCAACTACATGCATAATATAATAAGTAAGAACACTACTTATTATGCAAACAAAGTCTTAAGTGGATGTAAATGGATACTTTATGCATCAGTTGGTTCCAGCACCGGCTTCATGACTATAAAACCATTTGTTGAACATCATACTTGTAGCCTGTTTTCTCCAAACAACATCGGAGGCATTTGACATCGAATTTGATTGCGGATGAAATTCATGATTCCATTAGGACATGACATTCGGTGACAACGAAAAATATACAATCGTCTGTTAAACATAATTATGGTTTAGACATCTCCAACCGTCTCTTGTGGAATGCTTTAGAGAAGGCAACGAGGGGATGTATTTGAGATAATAATATTTTGTTTAGTTTACTAAAACGATTCGTCAAACGATTGAAGACTCATGTTATTATGACCGACTGCCACTTGGAATTAGTTGCTAGAAATGTCTCCATGCGTTGTTTTATAGCATTTGGTTTGTGCGTTCAAGGTTTTCATTCATGTCTTCCGACTTTGTATGCCGACGTAACCTTTTTAACTGGAAAACATATATGTGAATTACTATCTATGGTAGTATATGATGGCAACAACGGTTATTTTAACGTCTTTATTATATACTTATGACGTACGAGTTTAGTTAAAAGGATAGATTATCGCGTGATTCGAATGTATGCTAAAGAAGAGAGTTATGTTTTATCGGAGATCATGCAAGGTCTTCTCTATTTGAACCCTGATACTTGTGAGGTAACAGAACGCACGAGATATGCATATTTTTTATCCATACGATTCTTACTTTAAACTGTTAAGGTGTGATTCTTTGGTTAGCCAATCATGGGATTTGCTCAATTTATTTAACCATGCTAGACATATGTAAGATGTTGTCACAAACGTGTGAGTTGTGTTGTTTAATCACCGCTCAATTTATTTTGTATAATAAGCATGCAAGTTGTTTGTGTTTCTAACGATGGTACACATGTATGAAAAAATTAATTTTTCGATATTGCAGGTATATTCCATGTTGCATTTGGTATTGTTGGTACTGAATATTCAGACAATTGACTATATTTGTTTTAGAGTCTAAGACCTCATTTGTTGGAGCATGAGACAATATTTATTTTGGACCACCATTTAGGTATTATTAATGTTGTTTATATCTCGTATCCAAATTGCTATTATGCATACTGTAGTTTCTATCTCATACATAATTTAACGAGTGCTTTGGATCGTACTAACATAGACTATAACTCTAAGATGCTATATTTGTTTAATAGATGTGTTTATACTCCCACGATAAATATTTTTAATGATTATCTTTCAGAATATCTATGTAAAGGTGAAAGTAGAATTAAAAAAATCTTGAACATTTTCCTTCGGATATGTATGCTCAGGCATTTGTTAAAAGAAAAAGATATGGTGTTATGGCATCTATTGCGGTCAAATTATTTAACGCGCATATCAAAAAGTTGTGCAATCTACCAATTGTTTTCTTGGTGAACACGATTAGAGTCTTGCTTATGACTCAAATTTTACGACATTATTCGGAGGGGCTAAGCTAGAGTTCTTATTTATGCCCCGAGTATGAGAAGAAGCTAAAGAAGAATATCGAAGAAGGTCGTAGCTGGCTAGTCCGTAAGTTTTCTAAAACTTTATTTGAAGTTTTTTATACCTTGTTATGGTTGTTAATATGTTGGATTCAATTGTTCTTATGGGGCATGACAACAAAATTGTTTTTCATGCCATCACACATTAGCAGCAATAACATCAGCTCAGCACGATCATATGACGTTGATAGAGTCATTCTTGATCCTTTTCGAAATTGATTATAGTCGGTATGCTAAATAAGTAAGTTTACCTTGATGAGTATTCGGTCATTGTGTTATTTTTCTAGTCGGAATAGTGTTTAGACTCATACAAATCCATCATCCGAGGATGAATAGCCATACAAGTCTGGAGAGGAAGGGGTCATGGTATTAGAAGATGGAGATTTTATTTTTCGTGTTGTAGTTTTATGAGTGAATATGCCAAACTCCTTACTCTTATTTATAGGCACAATTCATACTCAAGTGTAGCTCACATCTAACTCAATATCAATATTTAAATATGTAGTTAATATTTTTGTCATAACTAACTGTCTAGCTTTGTAATGTCAAGCAATAAATTAGCTAATGGAAAAATAACATTAACTTTAATTATTGATATGATTAGATAGCTGGTTGTCATTTCATTAATTAATTATGTTTCATCTTTAGTGTATAGTCCAATTACCAAAATAAATTTCAAGAAAAAACAACATTTACGATTTATTTGTATAATAGAACATGCGAGATCAATGGAAAAAATTTCTTAACAAACAATACACATGATTTATCCGTGTGATTTCTTTAACACGTCATGTTTGCGATATTAGTATTACACAGCCAACTAATAGTAGGTGCAATCTATTTGTATTTCAAAACATGCGACGACGTTTCTTTAATATGAGTTAATCTTCGAATATGATTTTGTGGTTGAGTTTTGGGATTTCGTCGTTGTACTGTTTCAAATTGGTTTAGTAGACATTGAACGAAATAGGCAGTGAAAAGTCCGGTTTAGAAGTAAAAAGAATTTTCAACCTAAAAGAGCTTATTTATAGTATTAAGGATATTTGTGTCCATTTTTTAGGTTCGTATACCTTTGGTACTATCGTTTTTTAGTTATTGTGTGGTAATGACATATTTAAAAGTGTATTATGTATAGTTATAGATAATTAAAATTGAAAATTATAAATATAATAATTATTTTATTTTTTTAGCAGTCGGAAAAATATATTAGATATAAGGAAAGGTACAAATTTAGAGAAAGAAAATAAGGCGCTAAACAATAGCAAGGGCGCCAATGAAATTACAGATGGAGCGACTTCAATCCTTCACAAGTTGGACACCGGGAGAAATTGGAGAAACCAATTAAGATCACTCTCCTGCCAAAGAAAAACAATAGCTGACCTAGAATAACATTGCACGAGGAACTCTGGAAAATAAACAGAAGCACGGAATATGGCACTTTCATCGTTTGAGCTGAATGAGAGATAATTTCTTTAATAACGAATGTAAAAAAGAGATGATTCCTTTGATTTGGAACAATTTCACCATTAGAGTAGATGACAAGCAAACATTTGAGGAGACTGATTAATCGAATGCAAATCAGTAAGTGTTTTCAGACAACCATGAAAACACAGAGATCAAAACCTAGAACTAGACCAACAGTAAACAATCTTGAAGACATGAAAACTCAATCCTGCATGGGACTGAAAGCTACCCGATACTCATGAAAGATGAAACTTAAAAGAAATATTGGATATGTAGATGTTTTACTCCTATATTGAAAGATGAACGATAAAATTCAACAAATAGCTAACCGTTCGAAGGCAGAAATACGCAATATCTAACAAGTTAAGCCAATTTATTTGGATGATATGCTTTCATTAGACTAAGAGAAGATCGTGCAACGTGGAAAATAAGAGAAGAAGCAAAAATTTGGCATAAGCTTGTCAGATTCCCTGCAGATGCCATTAATTCATTAGCAAACCTATAATATTCAGTAATTAAGAAGGTTATGTGTTGATTCTAATGTAACCTAAGCTAATGCTTTTAAGGAAAGTAATGACATTCAATTGAATATGGGCATTAAGCTGATTAAAGTCCAATTTCGTTTTACATCTTAACGTTCATTCAGTTAGCCAATTGACAACTTTGTTTTGATCACGACATATATGAGATATTACCATAGAAGAATAGATAAGACCTCTGCAATATTCAAGGAATAGGATTTTAGAGTCTGTTTCTATGTCAATATTAACTAAGCCATTTTTTTGCAGATAAGGAGGTCGTCGAGGAGAGCTTTAGTTTCAACCACGATTGGGGTATATTTACCACACAAATTACCATAGCCCTTGATTATATCTCCCTTGTTGTCTCTTATGATAAGGCCACCGTTAGCCTCACCATTAAAAGGAGAAGAACCGTATGTGTTTAGTTTAACTCTTTTGGGATTAGGAGGAGACCAGATTATGTAGATACGTCTATTGTTAATAGCTAGATGATTAAAAAAACCTAACTCGGTAACAGCAGTGAAGTGAGGATGCCAATGTTTCTGATTGAAAAAAGGAAGTTTGATCCAAACCAGTAATGATTTGCTTAATGGAGTTGATTGAAATTATAAGATCATAAGATTGACCATTGATTTTGGACTTTTTTCTGGATCGCCAAGCATACATTACTAGGAAGAAGAGAAAATATGGACATCTTTCTTAAAAGACCAAAGCCAACTTCTAATCATATGAGCAATGGTCATGAATCTCCCAATTCTGATCTTGAAAATACTAGAAAAGTAAGACCATTTAGCCCAAGAGAATTAAAATTAACAAAAAGATGATTAGTAGACTCAATACTCTCACATAATTGACATTTAGAGGCCAAAATCATATATTTTTTTATGCATAATTGTATCAATAGGAATCCAATTGTTAAGCAGTCTACAAGTCAGAAAATGGCACTTTCTCGGCGTGATACCATTCCAGATTTTACAAAAGAGATTAGATTTATTGTGATGAGTTCTAATAAAGTTCCAAGTTTTTTTAGTATCGAATTGTCCACTCTTAGAAGCCATCCACCTAATAAAGTCTTCTTGAGTTTTGTTTATTCATAGCTTGTCAAGTGTCTCCAAGTCAATATAGGTGATAATCATGTTGAGCTTAAGCCTATTCCATGTGTTATTCTCCTAAAGGTTTTTAACCTTGTCATGCATGTACCAATTGTTATCTGAATTATCATCTAGCTTGATTATGGGAGATTTTCTGAACCAGTTATCCAGCCAAAAGTCTATATCCCCACTAGTAATCGTCCATTTGATACACAGCTCAACATTATTTTTTATACAAGCGAGTCTGTCCCAGACCTGAGAGCTATTCCTAGAGATGTAATTAGCATGAAAATGGTGAATATTTTTACAATAGATACTTTGAAAGTATCTAGCCTAGAGATATTTTTTTTATGTCTGAAATTAATCCACGGCTTGCAAGAGACGGTATCATGAATATATTTTAGGCTTTTGAAATTTAAACCACCCGCATTAAAAGGCTTACAGCCGTTTTTCCATTTAGTCCAATACATTTTGTTAGTGTTTTGATAGGAATCCTAAATAAATTTATTGAACACGACCTCAATTCTGTTAGTAATACACTTGGGAATAGTACAACTTTGGATCGAAAAAAACTAGGATATCCATTAAAACAGAAGAATTGAGGGTAAGCCTGCCTCCATATGAAAGTATTTTACTCTCATAATAAGAGATCTTCTACCTAATTTTGTTGAGCAGATGATCAAATTTATTGGCCTTGCTGTTGGCACTGAGAGTGATGCCCAAGTAGGTTGTATGAAGATTACCATGGTTGAAACTAGTAGAGTTTGTTAAATAGGAGGTTCTATGGATAAGGAAGTTGTTTGATGTGATGATCAAGGTCTTCCCTTTGTTAATTAACGTATTAGAGATATTCTGGTATTCCTGCCGAAATGTACTTAAAACAGAGATATCAATATTAAGACTCTTAGTTAATATAAGCAGATCATCTGCAAAAGCTAAGCATGGTATAGTAATGTGACTTGTAGAAATATATTTTAATGTTTTGTTGTTTTCAAAAAGATTACTCAAACCTCTAAACAGAACTTCTTCTGTAATTATGAATAGATTGAGGGACAAGTGGTACCCTTGTCTTAAGCTTCTATTGGTAATAAAATAGCCTACAACTTCCCCATTGATGATAATAGAGACTTGGATGTTCCTTATCATCTTATCAATTAAATTAACCAAAAGCAAAAAAACTCTAATAATGACGATGTGGGACATTCTATCAAAATATTTAGCCATGTCCACTTTGATAAGAATGTCCATAGCTTTAGTTTTCCTATTAAGATCATGGATAATTTCTTTTGCAAGAAAAATATTTTCATGAATAAATTTATCAGTAATATAAGCTCCTTGAACTTTAGAGACAATTTTAGGGAGAAATTCGATTAGTCTACTGTTAACGAGCTTTGACATTATTATATTCATTAATGTACAAAGGCTAATGGGCATGTAATCTATCCATCTTGTAGGATTACATGACTTAGGGGTGAGATATATTCTAGTTGCCAATGTGCCTTGGGGAATATTCTGGCCCAAGATTAAAGAGTTCATGGTAGTGCATAAATCTTGTTTGATAATGTGCCAGCAAGTGATGTAAAAGCAGCTATTAAAGTCATCCATTCCAGGTGCACTGGAAGGGTTGAGACTCTTGATAGCAGTAAATATTTCTTTCTAAGTGGGAGAGCTCATAAGAATGTTTTTGTCATCCTCATTAATCATCTTAGGGATGGTATCAAATAAAGGGTGTTCCTGAGATCGGTCTCATCCTCATGATTAAACTAAAAGCTTTCAATGATAATCTCTTTGAAGTAGGCTTCAGTAGAGGAACCAATTTGATATTATTCAGTGATCCAATTAGAACCATCTTTGATACTTAGAATTTTGTTCTTCATCCTTTTCTTTTTTCATAAAGCTATGATAATTTTCTGTGTTCCTATATTCATCATTGATCCAACTATAGTGAGTTTTCTAATGCCAATAGGATTCTTCTTGAGTAAGGGCTTGAAGGATAATAACATTATATTTAGATAAGCTAGTTTTGTTCTTCATGTTTTCCTTTTCCTGGAGCTTCTTTTCCATGCAAGTAGCAGTCTATTCAGCTTCTTTAGCTTTGTCAAAAATATTCCCAAAACTTTGTTTGTTCCAATGCTTAAGGGCAGCTTTAAGTCTTTTAATTTTTTTTCTAGAAAATGAACATAGGATTTCCTTGAATTTCCATATTCGAGTTAGTTTTCACAGTAGACAAATAACTAGAATTGAGAGTCCACATATTCAAAAATTTAAACCTAGACTTAATAAGATTTTTATCATTAGATATGAAAACACAAAGGTGCATATGATTTGAGCATCTTCTAGCCAAATTCATAACATTTGTTTTATTAAAATAGTCAGACCAAGTTGAATTGAGAAGGGCACGGTCCAAGCGTTTTCATTTAGCTTTGTTTGACCAAGTAAATCTGGTGCCAGCATAACCAACGTCCTCTAGAGAGATCTCTCTAATTGTGTCACTGAAATCTTCTGAGCTGTTGCAATAGTAAGTAGTGTATCCAATATGCTCATAAAAACAATAAATAGTATTAAAATCTCCAATAACTAACCATTCTTTAACTGCTATCGAGATTATTTTAAGAGTGTTGCAAAGATCCAGTCTATTTAGTCTTTGGAATTTAGCATAAACTATTGTAAGAAAGAAAGCTTTGTCCAGAGAATTATGAGTGACTTCTGTGTGGATAAGATGAGTGTGATCTAGTGTAGTGTTGATACTGAATTAATCCCCAAAATAGCCAAATTTTGTTAGTATGGTTGGAAGAAAATAGATTAAAACCAAATTTTGTAGCAATAGATGATAAATGATATTATTATTTTAATTTCTAATGATGGATTTGAGCCTTCTCATGGAGTCTTTATTTCCAATTCCGCGGATATTCAAGCACATGACCTTAATCATGAAGATAATTATGGTTTGGAGATTGGCTGATCTTATAAAGAGACATAAACACAACACTTCATTTCTTTCTTTTGTGTTTTGCTTCCTTTGAGTTTTTGTTAAGCAACTCCTGAAAACTTTTGTCAACCTCTTTTTTCTTAATTATAGGAGTAGGAGGCAGGCTTCCAATATTCTGTTGGTTTCGAGTGTGGCTTTTAGTTTCATAGTTTTCAGACTCAAGATTGGAGGACAAAGAGTATCATTCTTCAATATTTTTAATGACTTCAATGACATCTTCATCCTGAGGAGTTTTGATATCTTTTATGTAAGTGTGATTATTTTTTGGCTTTTTTTATTTAGTGTCATCTGTTCGTCTATAGTTTAGTTGTCTTTGTTGATGAGTCTGAATATTGCATGCTCCCCGGACACGGACGGATCAGTCCAAGGCCTCCGAACCGGACAGATCGGACAGATCACATGAACCGGACAGATCATTTTGAACACTATGACCATAGGACTGTTCGAACTATGACAAAAGTACTAAAAAACCTAAACACTTCTTGACTAAGCTACTTGCTCTCCTACTTAGAGCTCATGGGTCTTTGAACATGACCCGGGTCCATTAAACATGACCCGAAAGCCCATAAGGGCCCAAACATCAGGGTATAAATACCCAACCACCTTCATTAACTATAGGTAATAAAAATTAACTGCTACCAAGCTGCTTAATATCTCTCTACTCTCTACTTTAAACACTTAACACCCACATACTTCCTTAAAACACCGACTGAAATTACTAGCCTACCCTCAGGCGATTATTATCCACACCAAATTGGCGACCACAGTGGGAGGAGAAGGTGCCTGAATCAAGCATTCAAAACCAGCTAAGAAAATCTGTCTGAATGAATCCGGACAATCCAGAGCTACCACCGGCTTTGCTCGAAGTGGTGGAAGAGAACGATGAATACACTGTCGAAGAGCGTGACAGGCTAAAGTGTGAAATAGAAGCTCTGAGGGTAGACAAGGCCAAGATGGGCGTGAAAGAAAAATCCAAAGCATCGGTTGCTCATCACACCGATAACCCCAGAGAGCATGAGTCTTCGAAAACTCATGTGAGCACAAAAAAGACTCATGCCAGTTCTAAAAAGTCTCACCGGTCCAAGCCTGTGGAGAGTTCCGACTCAAGCTCAGAATCTTCTGATAGCTCTTCGGACAGCGAGGGAGTTGGAAAATCCTTGTCCTCTAGCAGCGATGAGGGTCGAACCAGAAAAAAGAAAAAGCAAATTAAAAAATATTCAAGAAAAAGAGATAGACATGGAAGAATGAATAAGCATATTGGCAAGGGGTCATCTCATAACCGGAGGTATGTGGACAAGATGCTGATGGATCCCTTTGCTTTCCACGATGAATGAGGTATCTTTGGAACTCCCAATGAGGATACTGTGTTCAGTCGTGGAAGGAATTGGAGGCAATCTCCATTGTCTTCTAAAATTATGTCCGGAAACCTCCCCAAGAGGTTTGACAGCACCAAAATAGAGAAGTACGATGGCAGTACTGATCCGGACAACCATCTGGAGCAATTTAAAAACTTTATGATGAACTTTGATGACGATGATAAACTACTTTGTAGGGCATTCTCCCAATACTTTACGGGGAGTTCTCTGAAATGGTACAACAGCCTGCCTCAGGGTTGTATTAAAGATTTCGATACGTTTTGGGTGGCCTTTCGAAGGCAGTTCGTAGGGAGTAAAGAGCTGAAGGGAAATGGAGACACAATAATCCATTGTGCCCTTGAAAGAATACATAAGCCGTTTTGTGAACACAAAGAATGGGTTGGTTGATTGCTTCGAACAGGTGGCAATAGCATCCCTAAGGCAAGGTTTGAATCCAGACAATCTAGCTGATTCAGTAACCAGAAAGAAGGCCATGACATGGGGAGGGTTGCTGAATCAGGTTGGCAAACAAATAAACGTCGATGAAACAAAGAAAACCAAGGTGCACAGGCAGGTGAGGTCTACCCCAGTAACACCAAATCCCAATCAAAATCAGTCCGGGAACAAAGCAAGAGAAACCGGGCAGGGGCATGGTAGAGCAAAAGCTCAGTCTCAGCCAGCTGCTCCTGCTCAGAGTCAGCAATCCAGAAACAAAAGAGGGCCATGGGTGCAACCGGAGTGGTTCGTGGAGTTAAAGGAAAGTGTGGCCACCATTTTTGATAAAACAAAGGATGAGGTGCATTACCGGAGACCGGCAACACTACAGTCTCCCAGAGAGCACCGCAACAACTCTTTTTGCCAATATCACAATGATATTGGTCATACCACCAATGACTGCATAGCATTGAAGCAAGAAGTTCAAAACTTGATTGAAAGGGGGAAGCTGGGAGCTTACGTTAAAAGAAGAGGAGGCAACAGGCCTAACAACACTAACCGGGTTGGTCCAAGTAATGTTGCTCCGGAGGGGGCCATGGTTATAGTTGAAAGGTTTGACGTGGAATCTGAATACTTGGATCCTGATCCAACTCGAAACAGAGTGGGTGCTATAGAGGAATGTTCTAGATCGGTCTCCGGGCTCATTAAGTTTTTCGAGTCACTTACAATTTTCGAAGGGGACACTATGACAGCTCCTACTGCTTCTTCGAGGAAGAGGCATGTTCATACTTTAGCCTCCCAGCTAGAAGGAGGCATGACATCCTATCAATCACCAAACTCATTTCCCTTCATTGTGTTTGATGAAGATGATTTAAGAAACATTGCTGGCCCTCATCAGGATGCTGTTGTCATAGGAGCATCTATAGGGGGCAATGACATAAGACGAATCATGGTGGATACTGGAAGCTCAGCCAATATCCTTTTCCTAAGCACTTACAAGAAAATGAAAAATCCAGCTGTAATTCAGAATTCAGACATGTCAATCGTGGGCTTCACAGGCAGCTCAGCAGATGTGATCGGAGAGTTCGAAGAAGAGGTGTTATTGGGCAAGGGCCCTTTCAAGAAAATGGTCAGAATACTCTTTATTGTGGTGGATTGTCCCACTTGCTAAAATGCTATTCTAGGGAGTTCTTGGCTCTCTAGGATGCATGCAGTGGCTTCAACAGTCCACCAATGCTTGAAGTATGCTGTTCAGGGGCAGGTTGGAGTTGTCCGGAGCAGCCAAAAGATTGCAAGAGAATGTTATGCCACTGCCTTGGCTCCTCGAACGCTGGGGGCAGTCCGTATCAATGAACAATAGCAGTTTGAGGGCCTTTCTGGGGGTGAGGGTGAAATTGATGACCCCAGGGAGACCCCCGGAGTGTTGATACCAGTTGAAGAGGTGGAAACACACTGTTTGGAAGATGGGAAAAGTGTCAAGATAGGGTCTAAAATGCCACATATGTTGAAGAATGAAATGTTGAAGTTTTTAAAGAACCATCAGCACGTTTTTGCTTGGTGCAATGCTGATGTTACTGGAGTCTCATCAGAAGTGATATCACATCAACTATCAGTCCGGAGAGACGTAGCACCGGTAGTTCAAAAAAGAAGAGCTTTTTCCAAAGAAAAAGCTGATGTCATTGTGCAAGAGGTTGACAGGCTCACAAAGATGGGGCATATCAAGGAGTCTCAATACCCTTTGTGGACTGCCAATCCTGTCTTGGTGAAAAATAAGAATGGCAAGTGGCGCATGTGCATTGACTTCACAGACCTCAATAGAGCTTTCCCAAAATACTTGTATCCGGTCCCCCGGATTGATCAGTTAGTAGACTCTACCTCTGGGAACAAGCTGCTTTCCTTTATGGATGCTTTCTCCGGATACAATCAGATTCAAGTAGATCCAAGGGATCAAGAGCATACCACATTTTGAACACTATGACCATGGTCTTCATTGCTACAAAGTTATGCCATTTAGTTTGAAAAATGCTGGGGCTACTTATCAGAGGTTAGTCAACAAGGCATTTGCTGATCAAATTGGAAGAAATATGGAAGTGTACATTGATTACGTGATGGTGAAGAGCGTACATGAGTAGTTGCACTTGTCCGATCTCCAAGAAACTTTTGCCAACTTGGTAAAAGTGAATTTGAAGTTAAACACTGAAAAGTGTGTGTTCGGAGTGCAGTCCGGGAAGTTTCTAGGCTATATCATAAGTGAGCATGGAATACAGCCCGATCCGGACCAGCTAAATGCTCTTTTCCAGATAGAACCTCCTCGAAACATTAAAGAAGTACAATGGTTAACGGGGAGGTTAGCTGCCTTAAACAGATTTATCTCAAGGTCTTCGGACAGGTGTGCTCCTTTCTTTCAAACTTTGAAGGGTGCAAAGGGCTTTGATTGGACCCCGCAGTGTGATAAGGCTTTCAATGAGATCAAGAAACACCTGTCCTCCCCCAAAACTTTGTTCAAACCAGTCGATGGGGAGACTCTCTTTGTATATTTGGAAGTTTCAAGTTGTGCCATCAGTGTTGTGCTGGTAAGAGAGGTCGATGGTCATCCCCATCCAGTGTACTACATCAGCAAAAGCTTGATAGATGCAGAGAAGCGTTACTTAAAACTTGAAAAATTGGCATTAGCCCTGGTGATAGCTGCAAGGAAGATGAAGCCTTATTTCCAGGCTCATCCTATCATCGTCCGGACCTCTTTTCCCCTAAAGAATGTCCTTCAAAAAGCAGACATTTCGAGCAGAATGAATAAGTGGTCAGTAGAGTTGGGGGACTTTGACATAGACTTTGATCCCCGAACAGCAGTCAAAGCCCAAACTATGGCTGATTTTCTGGTCGAATTCCACTCCGACATGGATTCGGAGCAAGCTACTGATATAAAAGATAAAAAAAAGTACGGGTCATCCGAACAGATGGTGGATCTAGCACAATGGGATGTGGTGCAAGAGTATGTTTAACTTCCCCGTATGGAGATAAGATGTACCAGGCTATTTGTTTTGCTTTCAGGGCATCTGATAACGAGTCCGAATACGAAGCAGCTATAGCTGGGTTAAAGTTAGCCCACATTTGTGGGGCCAAGAGGGTCAAGCTGTTAAGTGACTCCCAACTACTTATCCACCATGCCCAAGGCCAATCTGAGGCTAAGAAGGAGCAACTTGTGAAGTATTTACTCCTCCTAAAAAATGAAGCGCTTAAGTTTAAAAGTGTTGTCTATGAACACATTCCCCGGGAAGAAAATGAGCTAGCAGACTCACTAGCAACCGTAGCCTATACGGGGTCATATCCATGGATCCATGTGCTTGAAAGCCCCTCCATCCAACTTTTTAAGGGTAAAGAAGAGGAAATTTTTGAAATACAAGTAAAACAATCTCAAGACTGGAGGTTTCCTCTCATACAATATCTCTTTGATGGTGTTGTGCCTCCGGATAAGTCACTAGCCAGAACATTGAAACACAAGGTTCGTGGTTTCATCATATTGAGAGAAGTGTTATACAAGAAATCTTACAGTAAACCTCTCATGCGCTATTTGGGGGATGAAGAATCACAAATGGTCCTCTACGAATTGCATGATGGTGAGGGATCAGCCCATTGCGGGTTTAGAGCTTTAACAAGAAGAGTTTTACTCTCCGGTTACTATTGGCCATCAATCATGAAAGATGCTAAGGAATTGGTGAGGAGGTGTGACCCGTGCCAGAGGTACAGCAATGAAATTCATGTACCAGCCATTCCTTTAGAATCAATTTCTGAGCCTATTCCTTTTGCTCGATGGGGATTAGATTTAGTAGGGCCTCTCCCTGTGGCGTCCGGAGGGCGTAAAACTATAATTGTGGCCATAGACTACTTCTTGAAGTGGATAGAAGCAGCCCCTCTAGCAGGGACAACATCAAAAGCGGTTATGAAATTCATTATGTCCAACATATGTTGCAGATTTGGTGTCCCACAGAAAATAAAAACGGACAATGGGTCACAGTTCGACAATAGAGAAATGGAGAGCTTCTGTGCCTCAAGGGGTATACATCATTGTTTTTCTTCACCTTTCCACCCACAAGCAAATGGGCAAGTTGAAGTGGGTAATAGAACTATACTGTCCGGCTTAAAGAAGAATTTGGAAGGGGTTGCTGGGAAGTGGCCTAGTTATTTACAAGAGGTCTTGTGGGCCTACCGGACAACACATGGGGCTGCAACACAAGAATCACCATTTGCCTTGGTCTATGGGTTGGATGCAGTAGCTCTCATAGAAGAAACTCTCCCCTCTTTTCGTGTTCACAACTTCTCCGAACATGCTAATGAGGTGGCAATCAGAGGTCAACTTGATTTGATAGAAGAAAGACGAGTTAAAGCTCACCTTAGAGTTGCACACTATCAAGGTTTGATGAGAAGCAGGTTTGCTGCTAAAGTTAAAAGAAGAGATTTCCAACCTGGGGACAAAGTATTAAGGAAGGTCTTCTTACACACTAAAGAAAAGCTCTTCGGAAAGCTGGCCCCAACTTGGGAGGGTCCGTATATGGTTGTTGAAAGAATTAAGCCTGGAACTTATTGGTTGGAAGACAAAGATGGCAGAGTTCTAACACATCCTTGGAATATCGAGCATATCCGGATGTACTTGGAATAGCACTTGTATAAATATTTACTTGTTTAAACATCCATGTAAATATTTGGGGGCATACTCTTTCCTCCCCGGTGGCACGGAGAGGTTTTAATGAGGTGTCCGGGCTGTTAAATAAAATTCAATGCCTTCTTAAAAATTTTCTAAGCGTTTTTTAAAGTTTTGTCCCTTGTCATACTATCCGGACTGAAATATCTAAGGGCTATTTAAACTCTAGTCGGAGAATTTAAACACTCTCACAATGCAACAACTAAAGGCTACTTAAACTCTCGCTATCAAAATTAAAATGAACAATGAAAGAAGATGATGGTTGCACAAAACAGAGATATTCATTGAATGAAATAACTTAAACTTGCCTTGGCCTTCCAAGGACTTTTAAATAGTCAAGATACAACACAAAAAACCTGTACGGTCGAGCACCGGACACCATTACAAAAAAGAGTGCCTTGGCCTTCCAAGGACTTTAGTCTGAATAAAAAATAAACAAAGTAAATCATAAGTTAAAGTTGAGCCTTTGAGGATGGCTCACCTTCATACACCTTCTTGCCTTTGAAGTCGCTTTTCCCTTCGTCTACCTTCTTGCCTTTGGGATCGTCTTTCTCTTCATCTGGGCTCTCCCCAGTATGCTCTTCATCATCGAATGAGGACGCACTGGAGACTCCATCATGATCCTCTTCGGCCATTGTATGATATGGAAGGTCATCATCGTCTACATAAAGCCACAAGTCCCCTAGGTTCCTCTTCGGATATTTTTCATGAAAGAGTAGAACCATGTCAGACCTCACCTTCTCAATCAATAGCTCTTCGCTTTTAATCATCTGGTTGGCATATGCATTGATCTTGGCTTGGATCGTAGCCTCTTGATCCCTTAACAAAGTAGTTTTCTCCTCGGCAGCCTTGGATGCTCAATTCTTAAGAGCAATCTTGTCAGTAGTTAGGTTGGTGATAATCTTGTCCTTTGCCTTGGTCTCTTCTTTTAAGGCAGTAAGGTCTTTCTCCAAACCGGACAGCTTCTCTAGGAGGTCTCTGATGGTTTCCTCTAGAGTAGCAACTTTTGTGTTGCTTTCCTCCTGATTCCTCTTCAACTCCTCATTTGCTTCCTTTAGCATGTCAGCATTGGCAGTAGCAGTGCGAAGGTCTTCGGACAGCTTTTCCTTCTCAGACTTAAGGTCTTTGATGGTGTCTGCTTGACCCCGAACTTGTCTCTCCAGTGTAAGTACCGGCTGCACATTACTTAGCAAGGAGTGGGCTATGGTGTCCTTTTCACTAGAGACAATGAAAGTCTTACCATTGAAGTTGACGGTGTTAGAGCTGCTCGGAGGAATGTAAGGCCCTGCGAAGTCGTCTCTGGGGAGGTTGAGGAAGTATTCGCCAAGTTCACCAAGACCGGTGATGTCTAATTCATCAATGTTGAGCTCTCCTCCCTCAACTTCATCAGTATGAAAGTCCCTTGGGATCTCTTCAGCATGTGTTAGGTCAGAAGGGTCAGCCTGGAAAGAAGGCTCCGGATCCCGGAGAGCAAGCTCATCTCCCTTATCTGTCTATTTCTTCTTGGCTGCCCGGTCTGCCCCTTCATTCCCCTACTTGCGATTCCTCTTGGAAGCCCTTGGAGGTTTTGGGAGGTCTGCTTCCTGCCTTTTGGTCTCTTGCTCCACTACCTGCAAAAGAGCAGCATCAATTTAGCTCTGAGCCGGCCCCTCCGGGTCTGTTGGAGCATCCTTCTCAGCATCAGCAGGATTAGCATCGCTCACCACCTTCTTGCCTTTCTTCTTGCCCTTCATTTTGCTTGGGGCTTTAGCCCGGCCTAGCAGGAAGAATGTCCCATCTGCTTCATGGGTCCTCTTAAGCACTGTGTCTGGAGAAGGTTGGGTGGTGAGCTCCTCCCAAGTTAAGTCTCTCCGACCTGTGGTGTTCCACAGGTGAGATCTTCCCAAATTTCCACTAGTGAAAGCATTGTGGAATCGGTTCCACCAGTTCTCTGCAGCCCAGGCATTGATTTTGCCACAAGTGACCTGTCCGGCCTTCAAGTAATCACCGAACTCCTTAGGCAGTCCTGTTAAGACAAAAGAAAGATCAATTAATTTAAAACCAACTTTAAGAAGGAAGCAGTAGACAAAGATTTAAAGTAGGAGACTTATGATCACTCCTCCACCTGCTTCTGAGGAGGCTTGGGTTCTCTCCGGACTTGATCTTCTTTCCATTTTCCCAAGCGCCACTGACGAACAAAAACTGGCTCCTCCATTTACTCTCAGACTCCAATAGATCATCAACAGCTTTGAAACTGTCCCCCATACTGAAGTGGTAGAAGGGGAATTGGTGATGTTTGCAAAGATTGGCCACTGTAGCAAACTCTTCCATAGGAAGAGAGATCCCGGACAGCCATGATGCCATGATGCATGACATCAGAGTATACCAAGCGTTGGGGCTCAGCTGGCTCGGACAGAGTTTGATCAGATGAAAATATCTGACAATCTCTGGGTCCAATGGGAATCTGAGTCCTCAATTAAATAGCTCCGTGAAGATAACTATCTCATTCAGCTTGCAATCCATAGGAGTTTCAGGATCTATGGGTATCCTTATCTTCACATTTTCAGGGATCCCCCATTTTGTGCGCATTCGACCCAGCTCAGCCGTATGGATGAACGCATACTTGGTCTTTTGTAAGGCCAAGAGGTATTTAAGTTCGACCCTATGAAAACAAGGCCCTACCTTCCCTTCGAGACACTCCGGCAGCTCCGGATTCCTCAAGCACAGTTTTTCTTTGACCTTATCTTTTTTGGCAGCAGCAGTGTTACTAGTCTGACCGGATGGCTCAGACTCAAAAGGGACTTCTTCAACAGAGTCCTCCATTCTTTCCTCCATGATCGTAGGAGGAATATCAGTGGCAGTGGCCCGTGGAGAATTCAAACTTGGCTCAGCCTCGCTTCCGGACGGCTGGTTTTCTATGTTTTCTTGACTTCTAGTCTCAGGCTGGGGCTCTGAGGCAGAAGTCTCTCTTTGAAGTGGGTAGTATTTCCCGGGGAGCTCTGATAGGCACTCTAGACCCAGAACTACTATTTTTTGCCCCCGATTTTGAGGGAGTGTTCTTAGAGGCTTGCCCCTTACCCAGCCGACTCTTTCTTCGATCGACTGACTTCTCCGGGGAGTTCTCTATATCTGATCCCATCGCTATGAAGGGTGAGGGTTTTTTGAAGCTAGTGGCAGTTACTCCTGGTTCAACGATGGATTCTGATTCCTGAACAGAGGAACCAGAGATGATGAGGGAAATGCTAGGTTGGAATAACTTTCTAGGCTTAGTGCCTTTGGAGGAAGAAGATCCTCGATCTGACTCTGCAGCAGAGGCGATTGGTCTGTCAACAGGCGAAGTAGGTAACCCTGCTGCGATTCGTCTTTCCTTCTCGACTTTTTGTGCCTTCTCCAACTCAGAGAGGTTGAGCCACCCGCCTTTGATCAAAGCAGTCCTTGCTGTAAACATAAAGTATCAAGTAAATATTTGCTTTAGAGAGAGAAAGCTCTAAGAAAATGTGCAGAGTAAATATGAAAGAGATAGTAAAACAGTAGAAAGTGAGTCTGAATTTATAGTAAATCTGAAAAAGCAGTTGATTCCTAGGAGAATTCGAAAAGTTTGGCAATGATTAAAAGACGGCGCTGATGTCACCATATGTAATTAAAGAGGTTGCTTTTCGAAGAAGATGAGTTCGAAATTCAAGGTGAAAAAACGGCTAAAGCAACCAGTCAGAGTGTGACACGTGTCCCACGAACTCTGGCAAAAACCGTTTTGAATTCGTGAAGCTTTATATGTCCGGGTAAACCCATAGACCTGTCCGGATTGAAAACTACTTCTAATGTCGGACTGTCTTTCAGGTCTCTGACAAGAATACTTGCTCAAACACCTAAAAAAGGGGCTCCTGATGAGTCCGAATTCAGCATGCTCCCCGGACACGGACGGATCAGTCCAAGGCCTCCAAACCGGACAGATCGGATCACATGAACCGGACAGATCATTTTGAACACTATGACCATAGGACTGTTCGAACTATGACAAAAGTAATAAAAAACCTAAACACTTCTTGACTAAGCTACTTGCTCTCCTACTTAGAGCTCATGGGTCTTTGAACATGACCCGAAAGCCCATAAGGGCCCAAACATCAGGGTATAAATACCCAACCACCTGCATTAACTATAAGTAATAAATATTAACTGCTACCAAGCTGCTTAATTATCTCTCTACTCTCTACTTTAAACACTTAACACCCACATACTTCCTTAAAACACCAACTGAAATTACTAGCCTACCCTCAGGCGATTATTATCCACACCATTGTGGGTTTGGTTTGTCTTAACTATGATAGACCTCAATTTAGGGGATTCATGGTTGTTAAATACATTGGTTTGCTGCGAAACTTTCTCCTTATTGTTCATGATGACTCCTTGTTATTCTAGTCAAGTTGAAGGTTTCTTATGCAAGTGTCTTGAACGTGACCAATATAAAAGCAGTAATTACAAAAGTTAGGGATATCTTTGTAACTGATTTGGAGCCAACAAGTATCGTTAGCCACGAAACCCACCCAGACATTGTGCGGAAGTTTCTTAGTGATGCCGAGTTCTATCCAAGTGTAACGTGTATTATACATGGCAAGATTTTTCCATGGCACCCGTGTTTTAAGGTGCTGGCATATTGAAGAAGCAATTGAATGGATAATGTCAGTGTTATACAAACATTCTGGGACATTTTGGATTCTTATCCATGTGGGAACTATAGGACATTCAAATTTAAGGTTGAAAAGTAAGATTCAATTTGAAACTTCGCATAGAATGATTGCCAACTGACCATATATTACTTGTCCACAACTAACACATATCTTTTTTTAGAGAGAATTCAATAAAGATGTGTCTGACATGCTAATTTAGCATATTATTATCACCTTTCAGCTTCTTGGATTGAAAGAATTGATTGATCAGGCTTTTCTTTGGTAAACCTTAGGAAAACTTCTCAATTCATGTATATTTGGTAGCTTCTATAAGTTTATCCTTGTCGCTTTGCTGATATTGCACGAAGATGTGTTCATCCTTTACTGGAAGTTTTGTTGGAATGATGGGAATACGAACTGTTGATGGCATGGTAATATCATCTTAGAATTTGTATAGTTTTGTATTGCTATTTCATTGGTGGATTTTCTTATTGATGTTGCTTGGATATTTTTTTATATCGCGTTGATTCAAAACTGTTTTGGAGGTAAAATTTTAGGAAAGTCTTCATGACTAAGGGTGGATTTTTTTATATTGATTAGCATATTCATTTATGACTACAATAAGGCAAGGAGAAAGCAACAAAGAAAGGCTAAGAGAGGAAAAAGCTTAGAGGAAGAACAAGGAAAACAAAGATTCTTGGAGATCAATAATATTTTTTTGGAGCTCAAACTTATCTTCTTGTTCAAACCGTAAAATTCAATTTTTTTTTCTATTGTAAATAATAATTCTGATTTATGATCTAACTTTTTAATTTTTTTTATCTAGTTATTATATTTATTGATACCGTCTCCAAATTATAATTAGTTTGGTATTATTTTTAAATGTATTTTAAAAATTAAATTTGTTTATAATGACACAACTATATGATTTATATTTATTTTTGTATTATAACACTTTAGCGGGATTTCGCAAAGGTCGGAAGTTTTGTTTATATGTTGTCCGAGATTTAAATAGTTAACTTTTTAAATAATTTCCAAATAATTTCCAAATAACATGTATTAAATAAAGTAACCAACTCGTATTTCATTTATTTTTTCATTAACTCACAAAAAATTAAAATTTGTTTCATAAAAGAAATAAAGTTTTTAAAAATAAAATTAAAAAAATATCCGAATTTAAAAAAAATTAAAATGAAAAAATTGATTTTACCTCTGGAACCGCACAAAAACCGAACACCATAATATAGTTTATTCTTTCCTTTTACTGCCTCCGTCCCAAAATAATGGTTGTAGTGTTATTTTTAATTTTATAAGAAAGAGAAAATGGTACTATGATTTTACTTTGAAAATTGTGTTTCTTAATTATTGTGTAAGAACCTTAAACCACAAACATTTTGGGACCACGGAGTAACAGACTTAGAATTTATTGAGATGCTAACTAAGAGAGTGGTATTTGTTCCAATAATCTATAGAAAATAATTATAATGT
This sequence comes from Limnanthes douglasii subsp. nivea, assembly GCA_036936605.1. Taxonomy (NCBI): domain Eukaryota; kingdom Viridiplantae; phylum Streptophyta; class Magnoliopsida; order Brassicales; family Limnanthaceae; genus Limnanthes; species Limnanthes douglasii. The sequence continues at coordinate 202,875,095 of JAUPFV010000001.1, read as the reverse complement.
TTTGCACCAGTCTAAATAATCAATTTGATGATTTTTTTTATGATTCTTATATTGCACTATTTCCGTTTTTTAATTTTGGCATGGTTACAAATTATTTTAATTTGCAAATCATAACTAAGATCAATGGTAGATGTGTTTTAAATTCAACGCGAAAACTTAAAATTTTATATCTTTTTCATACTCTTAAAAATTATAGTATATAGTTTTTAATATTAGTTTTAAAATCTTATATATCTGTAAACATTTGTTTGTGTCTAGATATCATATTCTTTTGAATATAAAATCAGATTTTTTAAGAGGTTATTTGTATTTTTATATTATATTGTTTTGAATTGAATTTTTATTTTTTTAAAGAGATGAAATAATTAACATAAAAATTGACGGTCATATATAATAGAGTAAAATTGAACTAAATAAAACATAGATACAGGAGACAAAAAAAATTATATAACTTTGCAAAATGATACAGAGATACATTCAACACAAACAATTGCATACCTTCTTGAACCACATCTAATTACATATGTCTTTGGATTGTTGATCATCCATTAAATATCCGGCTGGTTTTGTTCAATATGTCACTTTGATCGGCCAAATCCTTTGACCAAGACCTCAGGGATATGCCCAATTTTTTTCCTATCAATTTGACTAACCAATTTACTTAGATTAATGAGTTATATCTATTTACTTAAATTCAACTTTTTATATTACGTTTATGTACTTCAACTAATGAGCAAGTTTGTACCATGCTCTACAGTTTTTTTATGTGAACTCTGATAGATGTTTACTTTAGTCTTTTTAGGATTGAGAGTTTATTTAGAAGATGAGCATTTTCAAAGTTAATGTAAGTGGATATTCTTATTTGTCAAATTAGAAACTTAAAAATAATTTTATTTATTTATTTTCAATATGGTTTTGAATTTTATAAAATCAATTTGAACGTATGAATAACTAACTCGGTTTTATCGTGTCATATAAATTATATAGAAAATATCTTTTTTTTTAGTTCAAATTTATGAAATTTAGTTTTGTTCATCTAAGTAAGTTAGGTGTGATTTAGAGTTACATATTTCGGCAAAGAACATCACATTTAGATATCTAAAAGTAATAAATTGAATTAACCACTCCATACACTTATAACTCCATACACTTATGAACCAGTGGTGGAAGGGAATTGAAATATGGAGGTCCAAATTACTTAAAGTTGGAGCATCACGAGGAAGTTGGAGTATTGATACTTTACAATATCAGATTATCAAATACTTTAAGAGTAATTTTATAATTGAATTAGATATTTTATTTAATAAATGGAGGAAAAATAATACAAATTTTAGCGTAAATATAAAATGTTTATTAAACTAGCTTTTGGAACATAATATATAAAAAATAAAAAATATATTTGCTATTAAAAGTGAACTAGAGGGGAGGATGTTGTATCAGATATATTAAAAAGAATGTTTAGGTTAGACTTCATGGATAATGTTAAATCACTTTGATTTTTCGACTTATATCATCAGTCGATTAAACCATTTAGATCAAATAAACATGATATCGATATAATTTTAATTGTTTTTTCAATATTTTTTTAAAGTGAAAAATCACGAATTTTTTAGTTTCATTGAAGAAAGTAATATTTAAAACAAAAATGTGTATGGGACAGCTTCATCAACTATATATTCCAATATTGTTTCCTAGTAATGACAGCTTGATCAACTATATATTCCAATATTGTTTCCTTTCTAGAAATGACAGCTTCATCAACTATATATTCTAATTTTGTTTCCTTTCTATCAATGGTGGGCTTAGAACAATATAAAAAATTTACACAATATATTAAATGGTGTATATATAACCTTTTATGTTTTATGTTTTGAATTATGATATCTAATCTTATTTAAAATCATTACTACATTAGAAATTAAAAATGATATTATTTAAACCTAAAAAATAAAAGTTTATATAGAAAATATTTAATGATATACATATTTTTTTAATATGTAAATATCAAGTGTAATATATCTATTACAATAAAGTTTCTATAAAGTAAAAGACGTGAACAAAACTTAGTAAAAATTTAGAAAAAGTATTTTTAAATTTTAAAGTTTAGCTTATATGTATAATAAAAATATTGAAATGATTTGTAACTAAAAAAATCTCAATATTTTTGTTATATAAGTCAAATTTATTTATTATATTTAATCATAAAATATATAACATTTTTCAAATAATTTTCTAAAAGATATTTAGTAAAAAACGTATTAATTTGAATGAATTATTATGTTCAGGTCGCAACATTTTATGTGGGATCTCTATTCCTCCTATAATTATAATCTATTTTTTCTTCCATGCAAATATGACCATATTCAAGAGATATTTGATGAATTATTATCTACTTTTTCGACCCTCGCATCAATAGGTTATACCAAAGATATCTCTACCACTTTTTGGGACAATTGTGGTACAACTATTACTTCAAATATATTACTAACTTACCCTTCCGATCCATTTTGACGAACATGATGCGGGAATAGTGGTATTGGTCCATATAAAGATGTAATTATCATCGTGTAAATTAATGGGATATCTGCGGGGTCATATTATTAGGGTGGCAAATGAGTTATAGACGTGTTTAGAAATAAATAGCTATCTGTTGTGGATAACTGTAAAGTTGGCTCGTTTACCTTTACTTAAATTTGTAATGTGTCGTATTTGTCTATTTATTTAAACAGTTACTTGTCAGATTTGCGATTTATCAGATCTATTAGACGATAAGCAATTATCTTTAGACCAGTTCATATGTTTTACCATTTCCTAAATGATATAAACACAAATGTTTGGTGGTAGGTCTCTTGATGAAGTTTTTCTTATGTGATCTAATTTGTAATTTGACTTATTTTGTAAGTAATTTATGTTGTATGTAAAAAAACAGAATAGTGAGTAGTCCTGAATACGCAGTCTCAATTTTGACTAATCTCGTTTGGTTAGTAACAATACATAAATAACATGGTGACAAAATACCTAAAATCACATGGTAGTTTATAGAACAAATCCCAAAGTCATATGAGTTGTGTTGACTATTAGGTTATTATAGTTGAATCACATTTTTAAACAATAAAATATCGAACGATTGGATATACTTGAAATTGAACGAGTAACGTATCTCAACTCTTTTTAACAAACAATTACGGTGGTCGCTGATAATAATTAATAAAATATTTATCAACTGATTTCCAACCAATTTATCATATCAGTACTTAAGCATTTTTATTGTTTCAATTAGCTAAATTACTTTTGATTCGACACAAGTATCTATGTACTCGTGATTAAAACAACTACAAAACAAAGAATTTCAGTTAGTGATACAAAACTTAGAATTTAAGTGTCACGTGTCATTTTTTAAATAGTTTATATGTGCGGGGACTATATTTGTAAATTTTTTAAAATGAAAAGGATGAGTTTTATGTAGAAGTGAATGAAAAATATTATGTTGATACAAGTTGTAAACGTGGAGGACTAACATTGTTTTTTATCCAAACTCTTTTTTTAAATGCTTGAAAAAATTACATGATAATACTTTTTTTTAACTTTAATTCAATAAAAGCTTTATAAATTTCAGATCTGAATTCATATGTTAATTTTACGCCAATACATATTATAAAAATTAAAATAGTAAAATAAATTTCGTGGCCGATTTTTCTTTTTAACCAAAAAAAATATAAAACCATCTAATATTTCATAGCTTTTTTGACATTGATGAGAAAATAAATGACTAGGAAGGTTGTTAGGTCTTGGACCTGATGTGACTAGAGAGATAGTAGAGAGAGAGAAAGTGAAGAGAATATTTTATTGTGGAATATCCCACCTACCAAGAAAGTGGACCACCTTTTATAGTAAAGAAGGATGGTCCCATTAATGTCCTTGGTGGGCTGGTTTTATTATTATTTTGGTCCCTTATCAAATACATTGTTTACAAATTTGCCTATGATGGGTAATAAATACAATAGTAGCCATACCAAGTATTTTACATTCATAATCAACCCCTTATTGTTTATTCCGGCGAATTATTTCCTTATCAGTAGCCCCCAGTCTACGAAAGCATCGGGAGCGAAGACTTATAAAAGGTTTAAAAGGTGAGAACCGCTGTCTCATGTATCCTGGGTCGATGGTTGCCCTGCTTCGGGCAGGTTTCCTCTTTCCTGCGCATCTGGTCCTTAAGGCACTTATCGCATGGTCGGGTTCGCGGAGGCTTTCTTCCTCCCGCTGTTCGAGCTTCTGAATCTCGTTAGAGGGCTTGGTTCAGATGTTTTCTTCCATTTAACCCGTGCCCTTACTTGGCCCAAGAATCTCATCGGGTCGGCTCCCGCGCCTTCTTGGTGGTTTCTTCCTGGGTTTAGTATGGTGGGCCGGCTTTCATGGCGAATCGGGTCGAGATGGCCCATCTTGCGTCTTCGTTTGAGGAAGCTAGCCTAGGTGAGTTCTTGCCAGAAGATGGGTGACACGTGTCAACCGTTAACTCGACGCGTGCTTGCCAGCACAGTTTCTTAGGGAGTCTCTTTGCCTTCCCGCTGTTTTTTTCGCTTGGAATTCTCCGGTCACATGATGTTACCTATAAGTACTTCACAAATCCTGATCTCTCTCAGAGGCTTTCTAGAGAGAGAAAGCGTTGTCCAAACTTTTCTAGAGTTGGAGTGCTTGTTTTATGAAACCCAGACATCCGAAGCAGCAAACAACAAAGAAAAAGAAAAAACCCGTGTTCGGTTTTAAAGAGTGGGCTAGCATTGGTCACCGCACTGAAGAATACCGACGTGCTGGATTGATTTGGGGTTCTAATTCCAAACCGTTCACACCTGTACCGCAGCCCCACGATCCTGTTCTTGCTACCCCGATTCCCTGCCGAGTCCTTCATTTCGCCCGAACCACCCGGCATTCTAACTCCTGATACTGCTCTAACTAACTAAACCGTTGTTATTACCTCTAGCAGTAGTTCCCCTTGCTCTCCGGTTATCCGACCAGATTACCCGACGCCGTCGTCCGTCAATTCCTACACCACTGCGCCTCCTTTACTGCCCGACACATATTTAAAACAAAGTTCCTACTCATGGGGGAAACTAGCTCTCCAACACCTCCCGCAAGAGGTAATTACCCCGAAATGGTTCAACTCCCTCCCTCCATACGAGGGTACCGAACTGGCACTAACACTGCTGTAACTTTTTTAGGTCTTAATCAGCGGCGATTGAAGCTAGAAGAGTTGGACCCGAGCGGGCTCGTCAGCAACAAGATGAGGCTCAATTGGCTCACACCGGTAGCAGTGTTGGTCCCTCATATTCTCGGGTTCGACCGTCCGACCCGGACGCTGCCACTGCCCTAAGCTCTGATCAAATTCCGGTATCAAACACCGAGGAATTGGAGGTGGACGTTCTACCCGTGGAGGTTAGCATTGCAGCTGCTGGTAACGCTGCTACCCCTCCAGAGGATCCTCTTCCCGAGGAAGTAGAGGCGATCATAACCACTACTTACTTCCGCTTGCTTCCTTCGAGTAATGTTGTCTCTCTTTTTGAGGGTAAGTATCTATACTTTCCTGCTGCTGAGCAAAAAGAGCTGTTGATTTGCTGGGGGATTCCAGAGTGCATCACTGTTCGTTTTCCCATTCCCGGGGAGACCCTCGTGCATGTTCAATCGCGGGAGATAGTGGTTTTTACTGAGCTGTTCAATTGGGGCCTCCAGTTCCCCTTGAATCCTGAGATTGCTCTGTACTTCCGCACCCTCCAAATCTGCCCTTCTCAACTGATGCCCAACGCGTGGTACACCTTGATGTCTTGCATAATGGCCTCGCGTCTGTCGGGTCGGGTTATGCCTATGGAAGAGTACATCGCCATGTCTGGGCTGTCGAAGTCTCCTAAGTCCCCGTTCTTCTATTCTTCCCTGGCAAACAAATGGAAGATAGTTAATGATTTTCTTGAGGGAAACAATGGCTGGAAACACCATTTCGTCTTTCTGAGCAGCTGCTGGGATAACGGCCGCCCTTACAGCAAAGAGAACCAGAGGCGACTGCTCCGGACCTGGGTTCCGGACGGTAATCCCCTGACATATATATGCAATTTTTTTTAAATCTAGATCCGATCCCTTTGTACAGTGTCGAAGGAGTTCTTGCAGGGCCTGAAGAAGGACTACTTAGCATCAAGTGAAGTCACTTTCCAGGTGCTGAAAGACTACGCTAGGCAGCACTGGGGTCGGTCGCTGGTGCTATTCGACCAGTATGGGGGGGGGGGGGGCTAAGAGTGGCTCGATGGTTGAGCCCGTAGTGGTGATCCCGGATGACGCCAGCCCCCCTAAGGCTCCTACACATGCCGCGGCGTCTTCGAGCGGCACGAAGCTTCCTGTGCTGTCGGTTCTTGGGAGTCCGCACACGATTCCGTTACAAATTTCCGACGGGCTGGCCCTTTCCTCGTACAATATGATTGTCCCTTTGGCTCTGAAGGAATGTTGGGCAGGGGAACTGAGCCAACAGTTGTCAGGTCTAGAGGCGAAGGTGATCGGGCTGCAAGAGAAAGTGCGGGGCGCTAAGGCGGCTCAGGACTTGGCAGCGGGGAAGCTGAAGGAGGCCGAGGTTGCTTTGGAACAGACCAAGAAAGCCGGGGAAGATCGTGTCGTGGCCCTGGAGCGGGAGATTATCAATCTGAAGGCATCCAATGCATTTTTTGCTGAAAAATGCAAGAAATGGGCTGAGAGGGAGGCGAACGACGCTAAAGCCGCGTATGTGCTGTCCTTTCACAATCGCTTCCCTGACCTTTCCCTCGGGTCGATGTGGTTGGACGTTCCCAAAGAGGATCGCACTGGTGGAGTTTGCATTGAGGATGATGAATCGGATGATCCCGAGTCGGTGGACGAAGAAACTTGATTCCCGACGTGTTTTTTTGTGTGTTATTTTTTTGTAGTTGTCGTTTCTTTCCCTCTATAGACTTGTTGTAAACAGAATTTCCCTTTATCCGTTTGTGACATTCGTACTTTATATGCTTGTGACTGTTGCATTTTATAACTGTTTTGTGATGATCAGATCCTGATCATCAGATCGGTAGCTGAAACACCTACGAAGGATCTGTAGACCAATTTTAAAGTGAAAATATTTCCCGTAGGGTCGGGAAATGTTTTAAGATGTGGAGCAGTTTTAATACTGAAATATCCATTAAGTTCCTGTAGATAAATTTAAAATTGAATTATTTCCCATAGGGACGGGAAACGTAAGTTGTAGATCAGTTTCAATATTAAAAAACCCATGAAGGTCCTGTAGATCAATGTAAAATTGAAATATTTCCCATAGGGTCGGGAAATGTAAGTTGTAGATCGGTTTTAATACTGAAAAACCCATGAAGGTCCTGTAGATCAATGTAAAATTGAAATATTTCCCAAAGGGTCGGGAAATGTAAGTTGTAGATCAGTTTCAATACTGAAAAACCCATGAAGGTCATGTAGATAAATGTAAAATTGAAATATTTCCCATAGGGTCGGGAAATGTAAGCTGTAGATCAGTTTCAATGCTGAAAAACTCATGAAGGTCATGTAGATCAATGTAAAATTGAAATATTTCCCAAAGGGTCGGGAAATGTAAGTTGTACATCAGTTTCAATACTGAAAAACCCATGAAGGTCCTGTAGAACAATGTAAAATTGAAATATTTCCCATAGGGTCGGGAAATGTAAGTTGTAGATTATTTTCAATACTGAAAAACCCATGAAGGTCATGTAGATCAATGTAAAATTGAAATATTTCCCATAGGGTCGGGAAATGTAAGCTGTAGATCAGTTTCAATACTGAAAAACCCATGAAGTTCATGTAGATCAATGTAAAATTGAAATATTTCCCATAGGGTCGGGAAATGTAAGTTGTAGATCAGTTTCAATAATGAAAAACCCATGAAGGTCCTGTTAATGAATTAAGATCGGTAATAGAAACCTTGGGTCAGCTCGTCAGCTTAACAAGACTTATAGTACTTCAGAAATTAGAAGGCAAAAATTTGATAACAAAAAGTGGGGGTCGGGTACAGCCGATGCCTCATTAAAACCTTCTCGCGCCACCGAGGTAGGAAAGAGTGCATCCCCGATCAAAAGGTTCTTACAAACAATGCTCAGGTAATTACGAAAATGTAAAATTACTCTAAATACAACTTTAAATGTTCGATGTTCCACGGTAGCCTTAAGGTCCGCCCGAGCTTGTCTTGTAAACGATATGTCCCGCTATTGATTCTAGCTATCACTTCGTACGGTCCTTCCCAGTTTGGGGCGGGTTTACAGAGGCTTTTATCTTTGGTGTGCAGAATAACGCGCCTTAGAACCTTATCACAAACTTTGAATTCCCGTCGCCGTACTTTGGATGCGTATCGGCTCCTCATTAGGGTCTGATAGTGTAAGGAATTTAGCTGAGCGCGATTCCATTTTTCCTTTATGAGATTGAGAGCCAGCTGTCTATCGCCTTGGTTTGAATCCTCATCATAGGTTCCGATCCTAAAAGACGGGAAAATAGATTCTGCCGGAGTGACCGCGTCCATACCGTACACTAGTGCATAAGGTGATTCCCGAGTCGCCGTTCGAGGGGTGGTTCGGTAAGCCCATAACACTTCTTGTAGATAGTCCGGCCACTTACCGGCCTTTCCTTCGAGGTTCTTCTTGAGCCCGTCCAAAATGGTCCGGTTGGTGACTTCGACCTGCCCGTTCTCTTGAGGATGAAAAGGAGCGGAGAAACATTTCCTAATCCTCTGAGTTGTGCAAAAAGATTTCCTTTCTCTGCTGTCGAATTGCGCCCTATTATCCATGGTGAGCCTTTGTGGTACCCCGAACCGACAACAGATGTTGGACCAGATAAATTTGATAATGTCTTTAGTCTTGGTATTGCATAATGGCTCTGCTTCAACCCATTTGGAAAAGTAGTCCACTGCCACCACGATTGTCTGTCTTCCACTGGACTCCATCGGCAATGGCCCCACAAGGTCAATTCCCCATCGGTCGAAAGGTATTCCCTCTGATATGGATTCTAAGGGGGCCGCATGGACATTTATTGCGTTCACGAATTTTTGACATGTGTCGCAAGTCTTTACTATCTGTTGTGCGTCCGCTGCTACTGTGGGCAAATAAAACCGGTGAGAAATATTCTTCTGATTAAAGCCTTGTATCCACAATGGGTCGCGCCTTCCCCGTCGTGCAGTTCAGACACAATGATCTGCGCCTCATTTACCCCCAAGCACCTCAGTAAGGGGCTGCTGAATGATTTTTTGTACAGTACATCGCCTTACAGGACGTAGCCTCGGGCTTTGTTACGCACCTTGCGGGCCGACGCTCCATCAGTGGGTAATAAGCCTTATGCTAAGAAGGCGATAATATCCCGCCGCCAATCCGAAATGGTTACTGTAGATACTCGACAAGCTATTTCGGGTCGGTTATATAATTTTTTCCTCTTGATGATGGACGGGTGCTCTTGCTCGTTTATCCATGGGTAATTGCTCGAACATGAGACCGAAGCTAAAGAGTCGGCTGCCATGTTCTCGGCTCTCGGGACATGCTCATATGTTACCTTGGCGAATGACGCGGCTATCACCCTGAGCGCGACTAGGTACTGTACCAGATGTTCTTTTCAGGCCTCCGAGGCTCCTGAGGCTTGATTTATCAGAAGCTGAGAGTCACTAATGAGCCGCACGTGCCTGGCTCTACACACCTGTGCCAATCGCATGCCGGACAGGGCGGCCTCATACTTGCCTCGTTGTTGGAAGTGGGAAAACCGAACTGTACTGCCTGATGCATACTTATGCCCGTGGGAGTGACTATCTGCACGCTCGCTCCGCAGCCACTTACATTTGATCCTCCGTCGGAGCGGATGATTCATTCATCCGGTTCTGCTGATCCTGAGGGCGCCTCTGGATCTGGGCGGTCGGAATGGAATTCTACCATAAAATCAGTCAGAACTTGGCCTTGGATGGCCGTTCGAGGCTCGAAGTCGATGTCAAAATCTCCCAGCTCAACCAACCATTTAGATATTCTCTCGGACATGTCCGGGTGCTGAAGGACATATTTGAGTGGGAACGAGGTGCGGACCACAATAGGGTGGGCTTGAAAGTACGGCCGCATTTTCCGCGCTGCGGTCACTAGCGCTAAAGTCATCTTTTCTAGCTTTAAATACCGTGTTTCTGCATCAAGCAAGCTTTTACTTAAAAAATATACGGCTCTAGGGGCTGCTCCCAATTCGCTGATCAACGCCGCACTCACCGCTGAATCTGAAACTGCAATGTAGAGAAAAATAGTCTCGACTGTCAGAGGCTTCATGAGAAGGTTCGGAGAGGATAGATAAGACTTGATGCCTGAGAAGGCCGCGTCACAATCCGTCGTCCAAACAAAATTCTTGGCATTTCTTAGGACCTGAAAAAACGGTACACATTTGTAAGATGAACGAGATATAAACCGATTTAAGGCCGCGACACGCCCTGTCAATATCTGGACTTCTTTGATGTTTTTGGGTGGAGTCATGTTGGTCAAAGCTTGGAGCTGAGTCGGATCGGCCTCAATTCCTTTTTCGCTAACAAAGAAGCCTAGGAACTTGCCCGACCTTACCCCGAAAGAACATTTCTCCGGATTGAGCTTGAGATTTATTCCCCTGAGGTTGCCAAAAGTTTCTTTCAAATCCGCAAGATGTTCCTCGTCCGTTCTGCTTTTTACCAGCATGTCCTCGATGTAGACTTCCATATTCCTTCCTATCTGAGAATCGAAAGTCTTGTTAACCAACCTCTGATAAGTTGCTCCAGCATTTTTCAGACCGAACGACGTGACTTTATAACAATATAAGCCTCGGCCCGTTATGAATGTCATGCTTTCTTGGTCAGCTGGGTGTAACCTGATCTAGTTGTATCCGGCATACGCATCCATAAATGACCGTAGTCTGTTTCCCAACGTTGAATCCACAAGTTGCTCGATCCTGGGCATGGGAAATGGGTCATTCGGGCACGCCCGGTTAAGGTCGGTAAAGTCCACGGACATCCTCCACTTCCCGTTTTTATTTTTTACTAGGACCGTGTTGGATGTCCATTGTGGGTAACTTGATTCCTTAATGTGTCCGACGCTGATCATCCTTTCGACTTCCCGCAGAATGATTTCTGCCTTTTCTGGGCTAAAAGCCCGACGCTTCTGCAAAATGGGCATGACGTTCTTGTTGACGGTTACCTTGGGAACCACGTAGTCCTCCGACACTCCTGTCACATCCTTCGAACACCAAGAAAATAAATCCAGGTTCTCCCGTAGCAAAGATAACAAGAGTTCTCTGAAAGTCGGCGACAGATGGACTCCGACTTGTAGAATTTTGCCTTCGGCGAACGCGTGTTTGTCACATTCTTCGTCGGTGGTTAAAAACCGGGAGCTTCCCTAGGATCATCAACGGGTAACGACCCCGAGGGGAGCCCCTTTAATTGCTATTCTCGTGCCTGTGTCATCTCTTGATCTTTTCTAGGCGCTAAGGCCGCTCGGTAGGACTCCCGTGCTGCCTTCTAGCTGCTCCTGACTATGCCCACATTGTTCCTGATCACATATTTCAAACACTGATGGACCATGGAGGATACCGCGTGCACCCGTGATAACCAGGACCTTCCGAAGATGGCATTGTGAGAAGTCGGGGCGTCTACCATCATAAATAAAAACCGTGACCTCTTTCTTGAATGACATGCGGCCTAGCTGAACAACCCCATTAAATTCCCTATCACATCCGCCGCGGACCCTGTAAATCCGACAATAGTTCCATCTGATTGCGTAATGACCGGAGGCGCTCTGAACTTAGCGTAAGTGGACGCAAAGATTATATTGGCCGAGCTTCCAGTGTCCACCAAAATGCGACTGACCTCTTCCCCTGCAATGGCCGCTCCGATAACGATGGCGTCTTCGTGAGGGCCGGCTATATCCCTCATATCATCGTCGTCGAAGTACAGGATTGGCGACGGGGGGGAGGGGGGGGGGGGGCTCTTGAAGAAGGATTCAAAATTTTCACAAAGGCTTTTCACCTTCCCTGCGCTTCCCGTGCTTCCCTCTTCAATGATCCCGATGATGTTGCGATTTGCTTCTGGATCGAGGTATTCGACGGAGACGTCGGTTACTTCTGAAATGACCATGGCGGTTTCAGACTTCGGTACCGAGATGAGCTCCCTTGCAGTAGCGTTTTGCTGAGCCTTCTTCTTTACATACTCTAGGAGGTTCCACGCATTCTGTCAGGTCGGCGAAATAAGAAGGTCTGATCCACTTGTTAGACATAGGTCGCGAAGCCGTTTGACTTGTCTGTTTTGTCCTTTGGCTCGGGGGAGCCGACGGTTTGGCTGACAAAGATTGAGTTGAAGGTATTGTGTTGATCGGCTGGGCTGGCTGAGCGTAACTAAATTGAGTTCCCTGTTTTATTACAACCGATGCTTGCGCGGTCTGCTGAATCTGTGCCGCTAGTTCGGACGCCTCAGTTTCTTCGATCAATATTCGCTTTTCTACTTTAGCTAGGAGGGCGGAAAAAGTAAAAGCTTGCTTTTTGGTTACCGCTTGTTTCATCGGTCCTGGGAGCAAACCCAATCGGTACGCGGTTAGCGCTACATTTTCTTCACAATGGTCTAGGTCGGTCTTGGCGTCGACGAAACGCCTGATGTATTCCCTGAGGCTCTCTCCCAATGTTTGTTTACAAATCATGATGGTATCTCTATTGGCCCGAAAGCTCTTGCTTCCAACGAAATGTTGCCGAAACATTATCCAGAACATTCCAAAGTTTCGGATGCAACCATGTGGTAATCGGTTGTACCACTTGGACGCCCGATCCTTAAAAGTCATCGAAAACGCCCGACACAGGAGTTTGTCATCGTTGTCGAAGCTCAACATGAAGTTTTTAAAAGCCTCTAAATGATTATCTGGCTCCCTTTTTCCATCGTATTTTTCCAACTTAGAGATATCAAATCTCTTGGGGAGATGGCCCGCCAGTATCTCATCGGATAATGGCGATACTCTCCAGTTCATCCCGAATCCTGACCCTCGACCTCTGAGCCCTTCAGTCTGAATCCCGTAAAGACCCTCATCCCCGGGGTTGACAAATTGGTTGCTGACTCGATATCCCTGATTCTGACTGTTCGAAGGCTGCCACTGGACCTGGGGCAAGGCTACTCGCTCTTCTCGGCTTTCCGCTGGAATCTCGTCTTTCTCAAATGATACCGGTGTCCTTTTTTCCGTGCTTCCTTTCTTGTACTTGGGGGAGTCCGACCTGTTTGCCCCGTTTTTCGAGATCGTTTTCTATGCGCGCGTTTGTTCAACCTTTCTCGACGTCGGTACTCTCTTCCTGATGAATCATCTGAGGTGTAGTCGTCGGCGATGATTCGGTCATCTTCTGGGTACCGCTCCTTTCTGACGGCCCGCCGATTCTCCGCACGAGGCTCTTGATAATACCTAACGGGTCGGGCATTTATCCGATGTCCCACGGTCGGGTGACTTTCATCAAGGTCATCCGCGAGTGGCTCCTTTCCTTTTCCTTCCCGAGCCTTTTTCTCGCTTAACGCCTGCTCTTTTTCGGCGTTTAACTGCGCAATGTCTTCCAGTAGCTGCCTTCTGGTCATGATAAGTGTCGATCGTTTGTCCCGACCTTGGGCGTAGTACCCCCGTCCCGGGGCTTTTTCGACTTCAGATAGCGAAACGACTCAGGCAATTTCTCTCCCGACCCTCTCTTCGACAATAACGTCATTCATCCTCAAAGATCCGATCATGATTTTTTTTTAAAAGATTCCTTTTTGAATATTACGGATCCCACAAACGGCGCCAATGATGAGAAAATAAATAACTAGAAAGGTTCTTGGGTGTTGGACGCGATGTGACTAGAAAAAGAGAAAGTGAACAGAATATTTTATTGTGGAATGTCCCACCTACCAAAAAAAATGACCACCTTTTAAAGTAAAAAAGAATGGTCCCATTAATACCCTTGATTGACTGGTTTTATTATTATTTTGATCCCTTATCAAATACATTGTTTACAAATTTTCCGTAATAAATACAATAGTAGTCGTACCAAATATTTTACATTCATAATCAACCCCTTATTGTTTATTCCGGACATTATTTCAAAAATTGGATAAGTAATTCCTAACTTTACTTTTGTCATTACGTATGTTTGTAAGATTGTGTGTATATTTAATATTGGAGATAGAAACTCTTAAGGAATTTCAAGAGGCTTAACAATTGCATATCATTAAAATATAGAAGAATAAAATAAAAGGGTACGCATTGAAACCATCAAAATATAAAACACAAGATAAAAGATTAGGAAAATGCAAAAAGAACCAAAATAATTTAACAACAACATTGGAGACGAATTGCAAAACGGCAATTAATTGTCTGTAGGGAGATGAGCCTCATCTGTTATAAGTGCTTCTAGCGGAGGAAATGGCTCACCTATCATAAGTCCTTCTAGGGGAGGATATGCCTCATGTATCATCGGTTCTTCTTGGGAAGGATATGCCTCAGGCGTCATCAGTGCTTCTTGTGGACGAAGTGCCTCACCTATCATAAGTGCTTCTTCCGAGGGACATGCCTTACCCATCATAAGCCCTTCTAGCGGAGGATATGCCTCACCTATCATCGGTGCTTCTTGCAAAGGACATGGCTCACCTATCATAAGTCCTTCTAGCGGAGGATATGCCTCACCTATCATCAGTGATTCTTGCGAAGGACATGCCTCACCTATCATAAGTGCTTTTTGCGGAGGACATGGTTGACCTATCACAAGTGTTTGTTGCGCAGGACATGCCTCACCTATCACAACTGCTTCCACCGGAGGACATGGCTCACCTATCAAAATTGTTTCTTGCGCAGGACATGCCTCACCTATCACAACGGCTTCAAGCGGAGGACATGGCTTACCTATTACAAGTGCTTCTTGCGGAGGACATGTATTGGTGGCTGATGGATTCATCTTGGATTGAATCTTTCTCTGGTTATGTCCAATGTACCACTCTAGATCTGATAAATCCATTGGACTGAGATGTGCAAGGTTAAGTTGTCCTCTCAAGATTTGAGAAAGGGCTTCTGCTATTTCTTTTAGGCGAACTTCCCTGGCTAGCTTATAGGATTTACTAGTCAGTTTGCTTAACTCATGAGCCAAGAAAGATTGATTGTTCAATTCACGCCTGGTGTGTGGAGAATCCCTAAACCTCGTCAATGTGTTATAGACATCGACTTCATTAGGCCATATCTCTGGTTGAGAATTGGCAGGATTGTATGCAACAACACATACATCAGTGTCACAAAGAACAGTGAGTTCTTCGGCTTTTTTGAACAAAGTTTCTTTTCTTTTATTGAAAGTGCGTACCCTAGCCGCTTCATCATCTATATATTCTAATTTTTTTTTCACCATGGTTAAACTTGTAAGAATAGTGGATGAGGCTAAAGTATCTGTGTATGTTCATTATATAGAGAGATGGGTGGAGAGATTAGATTGACAGCTGGTATCATGGTCTGGTTTTTAATAGTTAATTAGAGATACTTTATAATATTTAATGGCTGCCATTAATTTTGTTACTGACAACTGTATAGTAACGCTTAGCATAGGAATTACTAATTCTTATCCATAATCTACGTCATATTTGCCAAGTTTTTTCTTTTATTCTTGTGACATTTTAAAACTAAAATGGTGAATTTTATAAATGTTTCAAAATATATGTAGTTCAACCATTAAATATAGATCTTGCAATTGGAATGGTGGGTGGTAAAATAGTTCTACTCAATGATGTAGTAGTTCGTAATATTAAAAGGATCGATAGTAATTATTTTTTTAAAAAGAACATCAAATTTTTTCGGAGAGAGTTTTCATGATAAAATATTTTATCATGAAACAACGTCTTAGTAATTATTTTTTAAAAAAGAAACATCAAATTTTTTCGGAGAGAGTTTTCATGATAAAATATTTTATCATGATACAACGTCTTACCGATTTATTTACGGCCAATACTTCAAACTATAATTAAACAAATACTCACAAATATTCATTCAATTATTTTATTATAACATAATTTTCAAAAATTGTATACTACTAATAAATATTATAACCTAAAAAACCATAAAAATCTTTTGTTCAACCGTTTGAACCATAAAGTTTGAGTATTCCATGTAAAAGACAAGTTAAACGACTCGACCTACGCAACTCCCGCATACTCTAATTCCAATAACTATCGGAATACCTCTGACGACGGTTTTTTAGTCCGACAAAACAATTAAAACATCAACCATTGACAGTTATTGTACATTGTCCAAACTAAACCCACTAAACTTTTGACTAGTCCGACGACGGTTTTTTAGGTCAAAGAATCAATCAAGACATCGGCCGTTTTTTTTCCTCGTTGACACTAAACTTAGTAACTTTTCGGCTACTTCGGATAATGGTTTTTTAGTTTAACGAATCAATCAAAACATCGTGATCTAGCTTAATAGTAACAAAATTTCACTGTATTTCTTTGTTTCACCGTGACCTAGCTTCAGCATGTCTAGGTATATTGTGTAGTTAGAGCGTATTGTGATGTATTCATTGCAACTAGGTTGCTTCGTAAACTAGGTTGTAATGTATTGTCTTGTTTCTGGGGTTAGTGGTTTCGAACTCAATTTCCAATTTTTTGTTAACGTGCATGTGAAAGTGACACTAATCTCGCATCTTGTTCATCTAAAAATATACCAATCTCGCATATTCTTTAGTTTTGGTATTAAAGAAACGTATGGTTGTATTGGCAGTGTGCATTTTGTGTTAGTTTGAAGGAAACCCATGGTTGTACTTTGTTTTGCATGGTGTCTTCATCTAAACTCGCATGGTTAATCTTACCAAGAAATAACATGGTTGTCCACTTTTTAAAAAAGTAGCATAGTTAGTTTATCAAAGAAATAACATGGTTAATGTTTGAAAGAAATAGCATGGTTGTCCACTTTTCAAAGAAATAACATGGTTAGTTTATCAACTAATCGCATGGTTGTACGAAATGGCATTGTTATTTTTTGTTTAATAAACTCGTGCCGAAACTTATTTTTGTAGGAAATATGTCTCTAAAAGCATGCTTCTAGAGATCATGATTAGTTAGCATCCTGATTTTTTTTAAACACAAAACAAATATCATTACATCGGAATACATCGCAGCTGCGAAAAAAACACGCTTCTATATAATTTTGAAACCTTAATTGGACCTTCTGAATGAGAAATTCTTGTTAAAAAAGCACACTAAGAACCTCATTCGACCTCCAGAATGAAACTGTGGGTTAGAATACAAATTTGGTTACAACAGTGGTACCACCTGGACAGGTAATGGGTACAACTGAATCTCCACTAAAGGATACATAAACAACACCATCTGTACCACCTCAACAGGTAGTGGTAACAACTGAAACTCCTTAGAAGGAGACAAAAACTACACCATTGTTACAAGTTCGTGAAGATGTAAGTGGATCTTAAGTACATTAATATTCAACTTTGGATATATATTATCATGCACTGTGTGTTTCTAAAATCATATATTATAGGGTTGTAAAGTCAATTTTTGATTTCATGTTATTATAACAGTATATGTTGTTTTGTTATACTTGGATCTGTGATTCCTAAAATAGCATGGTTAATGTTTCAAAGAATTTCCATGTTTAACACTTCAAAAGTCGCATGGTTTAAATATTAAAGCAATCGCATGGTTTAACTACTCAACAAATCATATGTTTAACTATTCAACAAGGCATATGTTTAATATAGAATAGCTCACATGTTTTAATATATTACGAACCGTGTGTTAAAACACATGAAATATCATGATTTAGTACGTTAGATACCGCATGGTTACAATAAACAAAGTCGCATGGTCATCATATAATGAATCTCGCATAGATTGAATATAACTGTAATCGCATGGTCATCATACAACGTATCATATAGCCAACACGGTATCCTAACTTACATAACCTAATGAAGCAAAACAAGTTAACCAGCAGAAAGCCCAACACCATCAATAACACCATAACCCCGAGAAAAATAAGCCCAAAACCACCACTAACAATAACAGGATGCCCAACATCATCATCAACAACCCTAACAACACCATCAACCCGACCAACAACAACCAATCTCCACAAGCACTCCCACAGCCAACTCAAAAGAAAGCCCAACCCTAAAAGTAAGAACCAGCCTCCACGAAGGGAGAACAACTCACCTAAACAGGATAAGAAGTCCCACAGCCAGTTGAAGAAGAAACCCAACACCAACAATACCATTAACCCCAACAACAAAAACCAAAACAAACTCACACTGCCATAAGCAACAATAAAAGTCCCACAACTAGTTGAAGAGGAAGCAAAACTCCAACAACTAGACACAGGCTTCACAAAGTCAAAAAAAACCCACCCAAGAAGAAGCAGTAGCAGTTATCCCACAACTAGCAGAAAAACATGAAGAGAAAGCATCACCATCAGCTGATACGCCAAACAAAATAGTATGTTTAGAACTACCATTGTTTGATGATTTATTGATACAATATACACAATCCGTTTTTTGACTAAGTTGACCATCTTGAGGAAAATCTTGTCATGCAACAGAGTTTGGATTCTATCACTGATGATAAGCTTGCTCATAACTTATGAGATGTTGCTGATTATAAGGTTGTATAGGAGACAACATCATGTGTAGTCGCTCGTGATTATGTAAGTGGATCTTTAGTAGATTATTAAATATCAAATATATGTTGTCAAGTTGTATCACGTCTCGCATGACCCAATATATTTATAATATCATGGTTCTGATATGTTTGAAAGCTCTTGGTTGTTATATGCTTGGAATCTCACGGTTGTTCTACCTGGAATCACATCGTATATGACACCTAGCTTTCTATATTCCAGACCATCAAATAATCAGTGCAAGAGGACCATGTGTGGCCTTTTTTGGATTTAATTGGTGAGACACAAGAGGAAAAGTTTAATTTCCCTGATTCGGAAAAGAGTACAACATTAACGCAAATCATTAAGGTCAATGAATACCACAAAAACCTTAAGATATAAAGGGTATAAGAAGAATAAAAATTAAAAAGTATGGTATTTACCATTATCACAGTTCTCATATAGATTGGACGTGAGTGTAAGTGAACTGATGACGCTACCTTACCAACGTGACCGGGACTTCAAGGTAAAATATATAAGTGTTGCATTGTAATGGTGGATTTAAAGGAAAAATCGCATATTAGTTGCGTTGGACTAGTCTACCATGATTATTTACACTACAAACACATATTTACTCAAATAGAATGATTATTTTTTCAGAGAAATAGCATGGTTAATGTTTTCAAAGAAATAGTATGAAAAAAGGATACATACCTAATGTGTGCAAGTGATAGAAAGTAAAAAATGCAAGAGATATCCTACAAAAAAAACTATGCAGTCGACTACGGCTTTATTGTTTGTGAGTACGACACACACATATTATCCGAAGAAGCTTTGTATCGGAAAATTACAAAGAAGAGATGTGTCCAAATGTTAGAGCTCAATTTTTTTATTATTTCCTAAATGATATAAACACAAACGTTCGGTGGTAGCTCCCTTGATGAAGTTTTCTAATATGACCTAATTTGTAATGGGACATATATTTTGTAAGTAATTTATATTGTAAGTAAAAAAAACAGAATAGTGAGTACCTGTAAACTCACAGTGTCAATTCTCAGTAATCTCGCTTGGTTGGTAACAATACATGAATAACATGATGACAAGATGCCTAAAATCTTATACAATAAATTTTAAAATCATATGAGTTCGATTGTCTGTTAAGTTAATATAGTTATATAGTTGAATCATACGTTAAACAGTTAAACAATAAAATAATCGCACACTTTGATATACTTGAAATTGGAGTAACTCATTTCAACTCTTTTTAACTTATAAATATCGTGGTTAGATTATAATTAATACAGTATTTGTCAACTAACTTCCACCCCATTTACATTCAAACATTTTTATCATTTCAATCGACTAAATTATTTCTTGATTTGACACACGTACATATATAATCACGACTGCAAAACAAAAATCAAAATTCCGTTAAAATTCTCCATATAAAGAAGAGTACCCAAATTTGTCAATGCGGTTATAAGCCACACTCCACGTTAGAATGTAGTTTATTTTATCAAATATCAAACTTGAAAAAATATCTAACTCAGATTTGGAGTCACATTAGCTTCAAACTAAAATTTAAAAGGAATGGTTTGTATGCTAGCTTATAAACTCTTTAGTTTTTTTTAATAAAATGAGATAGAATCAATAATAATGTTTGAAATACAATTGGCGGCAAAATCAAAACAATTAGGCGCCTACAGAAGTAAACCCTAGAATAGGAAGAGACACTCTAAACTAAGTCTTTACAAGCAAACTTTAAATTTGAACATCAATATTAATCACAAAAACAACTCCAGCTTTTAAACTTCCCACGCTCCCCTCAAGACTTCAGCAAATCAGCTCAAAACTTCTTCCAATCGAAGCCAAGAACACTTCCACCATAGCGCAGATCCTCATCCTTTATCCAAACCGTCTCAATTCATCAGCAACAAGATGCACCAACAGCTCAAACATCAGCAACAATCCAAGCTCAAATCATTGAAGAGAAACAACACAACACTCCTCAAAGATAACAACACTCCAGCTATCCTTAAACAAAATGATTTAACGCTATAATGCAAACAACAAGAAGCACCAACAGCTCAAACATCAGCAACAATCCAAGCTCAAACACACAGCACTCCTCAAAGAGAACAACACTCCAGATGAGACATAGTTTCACAATTACTACAAAATTGACATTTAGATGCTATAGAAATGCCTCTACTTTGAATGATCTCATCAACAGTCACAAACTTATTAAGAATCTTCCAATGGATAAAAGAACTTTTGACAGGAGTTAAGTGATTCCAAACATTATTGAAAACAGAATTCAACCTATAATTAGTTCTAATACTATCCCATGTGTCCTTCAAATTATACTTTTCAGTTTTAGCAAGATCCCAAATCATTAAATCCTCTTTATTAGAATCAACATAGAGCTTAAGAATGCAATCAACCTTTTCAGGCTGAATCAAGTTAGCAATAGAAGATAAGTTCCAACAACCATTAGACCAATACTTGTTAACATGCTCAGTATTGAACCAAAGATTATTATCACTATCATTAAGAAGTAAAATACGATTAGTAAGAGTCCAGTTATCTAACCAGAAATCCACCTGGCCATTCCCCAACTTCCATTTAATGTGCCTCTCAGCTTGCTCTCTAACTCTGATCATTCTCCTCCAAGTGACAGAACAACTTTCTTTGAACTAACCTGTAAAGGATGGTGACTAGAACAATATATGCTATGCATTAAATTAGACCAGAAGGATTTTTTTTGTCTAAAAGCAGCCCAAAGGTTAAACGAGATGGCAGATTTGATATCATTCATATTTCTAACATTAAGACCACCCTCTTTATAAGTTCTACAAAAAGTCTTCTAACCGCATCAGTGAACCTTCCTATCCACCAGATTAGAACCCCAAATGAATCTATTTAAAATGGTTTCAAGTTTCGAGATAACACCTTTAGGCAATAGAGAACATTGCATCCAGTACAGAATCATAGTCATCAGAACAGATTTAACAAGAGTAAGCTTGCCAGCAAAAGAAAGATAAGACACATTTCACTCATTAATTTTATCACTAACCTTACAAATAAGCTTGTTATAGTTACAGATCTTATTATTAGTATTGACAGTAACACCAGGATAATCAGTAGGCAACAGATTAGTGGAGAAACCAGATATGCTAGACAAAACATCAATCTTAGAAGAAGCAATACTCTTAGCCATCAGAATTTTAGTTTTCTCTTTATTAACAACCTAACCAGACAATAATTGATACTTATCAAGAAATTCACAAAGTTTATTAATAGCTCTATCATTACAATTAGTAAACAATAACATGTCATCAGCAAAAACAAGAGTATTAACCTTAATACTGTCTCTACTCCTATAATGCATAAATTTATTATCATTAAAAAGAGAATTGACACCACGAATAAACAACTCTTCAGCAATTATAAAGAGATAAAGAGATAACGGATCCCCTTGACGAAGACCTTTCATAGTTCTAAAATAACCAAAAACATCACCATTAACAAGCAAGGAAACATTAACAACACTAATCATTTTCTTAATCAGACATATAAACCTAGAAGCAAAACCAAACTTTTTCATAACATTAAGCACAAAGCAATGAGTTAGCTTGTCAAACGCCTTAGACATGTCTAGCTGAATGGCAATATTATTATCCTTAACTTTCCTATTCAAATCAAACATAAGCTCCTTACAAACCAGAATTCTGTCATGAATACTTTTACCAGGGAAAAATCCTCCCTGATTATGAGAAATAATCTTAGGCAAGATAAGAGCTAATCTGTTAGCAATAATTTTGGACATAATACGATTCAGAAGAGAGCATAAACTAATCGGTCTATACTCCTTCCAATTACTAGCATTAGTTAGTTTAGGAATTAAACATGTCCCCGTAGCAAAAATACCACTAGGAATATTCTTACCACGCAAGAAATCAATCATAGACTTAACCATATCACTCTTAATAATGTGCCAACAATGCTTAAAAAAGGCATGAGTATAGCCATCGATACTTGGAGCACTGGCTGAGTTCATATGACTGATTGCATACCAAACTTTAGACTCATCAAGATCCTTAAGCAACAATCTGTTTTCATCCTCAGTAATGATACTAGGAATCACATTAAAAAGATCATCATTCATAAGACTAGATATATCAACATTGTCAGCATAAGGAGAAAGAGTGAGAGCCTTCTCAAAGAAATCAACAGCTGATTGACCAATTTATTTGGAGTCAGATAGCCACTCATCCCCACACTTAATACCCTTAATGTTATTACGCCTTCTTTTCTTTTGGACAAAGCTGTGATAAAACCTAGTGCTCTTATCACCATCAATGACCCAGTTACAATAGCACTGCTGTCTCCAATACACTTCCTCCATTCTGTGAGCTTTAATCAACAAAGCATTAGCTTTGGTAAGCTCACTCTTACACTCAGCAGACTGAAGCGTTTGATGATTTAAATCCTTTGCAAGAACTTCATCTTCCAAGCTTTGCACCTTACTAAAAATATTACCAACCAAACTTCTGTTCCATGAAACCAAAGCCTGCTTGAGTCTTTTAAGCTTCTTCCAAAGAACAAATATTGGATCCCCAACTAACTCCTGACTCCAATTCTTTTCCACATAAGGTAAAAAAGAATCATCCATAATCCACATCTCCTGAAACCTGAAACTAGACTTAACTCTAGCAAACTCATTAGATAAAGTAATAAGTAAAGACATGTGATCAGAACCAGTACGAGCAAGATGATGAATCTTAGTACTAGCAAAGAAACTAGCCCACTTACTATTAACAAAAACCCTATCTAACCTTTTCCATTTAGAACCGTTCGACCAAGTATACTTCGAACCAATATAACCACAATCCTCAATATTACAACAATTTATCATATTATTAAAATCATTGGTACCATTGATACATAAAGTACTACATCCTAACTGCTCATCTACAGAGCTAAAAACATTAAAATCACAGCAAATAAGCCAAGACAAATCATCAATAACATTACTCTTAAGAAAGTTCCACAATACAACTCTATTAGACCTTTGACATCTAGCATATATTACTGTGATTATAACCTGATCAATCTCATTGCTAAGACCAACCTTTAAATGTAAGCATTGACTAAGATCGTGCAAAATAGTGACAGAAACATCATGCTTCCAAAAGAGCCAAATTTTATTAGTGTTATTGCAAGCAAAGTTGTCAAAACCAAGCTTAACAGCAATACTACTTATAGCATTAACACTAACAAGAGGCTCTTGCACAGTAATCATTTTAACTTTATTTTTCTTAGCAAGAAAGTTGAGCCTACGAAGAGAAGCCTTATCTTTAATACCACGAATATTCCAATTGATTAAACTAATCATTAAGGGAGTTTGAAGATTTAGATTTACTTGAACTAGTAAACTGCAGAGCACGAATAATCTTACTCCTTGTTTTAGTTTTCTTCTTAGCCTTTGTAATCTTCTTATCAAGGATTTCTTTGAAACTTTCTTCTTCTTCCTCAGTAATTTCATCCTTATCATTTTCCTGCCTAACTTGACTTGGCTCTTTTTCCATATTCAGATTAGAGACTTCTTTCCTTTGAACATCAGTACTACCTTTCTCCTCTTGTACACTTTGTTCAGCTTGCATCCTATCTTGACTAGAATCCCTATAGAACTCAGGCGAGTGAGATCTCCATTTTCTAACAGGAGACTGCTGAACACTCCCAATATTTTCATCATCCCCATCAGACATCATATTAATATAATCATTATTTTCAGCTATCCCAAGAGCTAACGATTGTATAGCTTCAATTATCTCACCTTTATCAGGTGTCTTAAACCTTGCAGATTCAACAACCTTAGCCTTTTCTTGATTGTTGGGTTTTGTTATAACAGATTTGATCCTATTGATCTTATCATCAGAATCGACAACGAAAACTTTCTTAATCTTTTTACACTGCTCCTCCTTGTGCCCAATATGCGAACATTTGTTACAGTACAAAGGAAGATTCTCATAAACAATCATCACCCAGTAACCATAATTATCTCCAAAGCCTAGCCAAACATCCGTTTGCAAATGAGACAAGACATCAATCTCTACAACAGCAGTACAAGAAGTGAGTAACCTATTATTCTCAGGAATTTTAACAAACAGTATCTCGCCTATCAAAGAAGCAATAGATTTAACAATGTTTGCATCATACAGATGCTCAGGTAACTCAAATCTTATCCAAACAGGTGCTATCCAGCTTTCAACTTTCAAATCACCTGACCATTTCAGTAATCGCATCATTGATGATCCTATAGTCCAAATAGCTCTACTCCAAATCTTAGCATAATCTTCTTTTAAATCGAACTCAAGAATTATATGTCTTGAATCCAAAATCCTATATCTATAAGCAGCTCTAAAACGAATTAGATCATTCCGCTCTGGCAAACCCTGCGTGAATTTACCCAGCAAAGAATGCTTTGACTTGTTTTTCAAAGCTTGAAGAACATCGCTACTAAACTGTAAAAACAGGTGATCTTTCTTGATTTCTCAATTTTCAGGCTGAAAATCTTTAGCTTCTTCACACAATAAATTTTTCTTGACAATTTCAGCATAATAATGAGATTTCTCCGCTTGATTCCGAGCATTCATACTGTGATTCTCCATTAAACCGAAATACTCTGATTCAGGAAAAAACTGTTCCTAGGAAAGGAACAAAAATAAACCCAATAAAGAGAATAAACCAGAAAAAGAATCCAATGATTCAATCCGGTGAAGGAAGCCGAAGACGGCTATCCCCAGGGATCAAACCGAAACTCTGTTTTCATGAAGCTTTTCTTGAGGGAGCTTTTCCCAACCATGTCATCACTTTTATTATATGTCAAAAAAGAAAAAGTATCAAACTCTTTAGTTAAATGCGTGAAAAAGTTATATGATAGTATTTTTTTTAACCTTAATTCAAGTTGAAATATTTTACAAACTAGCTTTATAATTTCCAGATCAGAATTCAGATGATAATTCTACGCCAATACAGATTATAAAAATTAGAATAGTAGATGAATTTGGTGGTTGATTTTTTCTTTTTAACCAAAAAATATATAAGCCCGTATATTTAATATTTGAGATAGAAGTCTTAAAATTTCAAGAGGTCTAACGATTTAGAAGTGCATATCATAAAAATATATAAAATAAAAGGGTACAAATTGAAACCAACAAAATATAAAACACGAGATAAATGATTTGGAAAATGGAAAAAAAACCAAAAATAACTTGACAAAAACATTGGAGACGAATTGCAAAATGGTAATTAGATGTTTGTAGCGAGATGAGCCTCATCTGTTATAAGTGCTTCTGGCGGAGGATATGCCTCACCTATCATAAGTACTTCTGGCAGAGGATATGCCTCACGTATCATCAGTGCTTCTTGGGGAGGATGTGCCTCACCTATCGTAAGTGCTTCTTCCGGGGACATGCCTCACCCATCATAAGCCCTTCTAGCGGAGGATATGCTTCATCTATCATCGGTGCTTCTTGTGAAGGAAATGGCTCACCTATCATAAGTCCTTCTAGCCGAGGATATGCCTCACATATCATCGGGGGACATGCCTCACCCATCATAAGTCCTTCTAGCAGAGGATATACCTCACCTATCATCAGTGCTTCTTCAGGAGGACATGCTTCACCTATCACAAGTGCTTTTTGCGGAGGACATGGCTCACCTATCACAAGTGCTTCTTGCGGAGGACATGGCTCACCTATCATAAGTCCTTCTAGCGGAGGATATGCTTCACCTATCATCGGTGCTTCTTGCGGAGGACATGGCTCACCTATCATAAGTCCTTCTAGCAGAGGACATGGCTCACCTATCACAGGTGCTTCTTGCAGAGGACATGGCTCACCTATCACAAGTGCTTCCAGTGGAGGACATTCCTCACCTATCATTAGTGTTTTTTGCGGAGGATATGGCTCACCTATCACAAGTGCTTTTTGCGGAGGACATGGCTCACCTATCACAAGTGCTTCCAGTGGAGGACATGTCTCCCTATCACAAGTGCTTCCAGCAGAGGATATGCCTCACCTATCACAAGTGCTTCTTGCGGTGGACATGTATTGGTAGCTGATGGATTCATCTTGGATTGAATCTTTCTCTGGTTATGTGCATTGTACCACTCTAGATCGGATAAATCCATCGGACTGAGATGTTCAAGGCTAAGTTGTACTCTCAAGCATTGAGAAAGGGTTTCTGCTATTTCTTCTAGACGAACTTCCCTGGCTAGCTTATGGGATTTACTAGTCAGTTTGCTTAACTCATGAGCCAAGAAAGATTGATTGTTCAATTCATGCCTGGTGTGTGGAGAATCCCTAAACCTCGTCAATGTATTATAGATATATACATCGACTTCATTAGGCCATATCTCTGGTTGAAAATTGGCAGGATTGTATGCGACAACACATACATCAGTGTCACAAAGAACAGTGAGTTCTTCGGCTTTTTTAACAAAGTTTCTTTTCTTTTATTGAAAGTGCGTACCCTAGCCGCTTCATCAAACATATATTCCAATTTTGTTTTCACCATGGTTAAACTTGTAAGAATAGTGAATGAGGCTAAAGTATCTGTGGATGTTCATTATATAGAAAGATGGGTGGAGAGATCAGAATTGACAGCTGGTATCGTGGTATGGTTTTTAATAGTTTGTTAGAGATAGTTTATAATATTTATTCGCTGCCATTAATTTTGAGACTGACAACTCTATAGTAACGCTTAAACCTTCCATTAGCATAATAATTACTGATTCTTATCTATAATGTACATCATATTTGCCACCTTGTTCTTTTATTCTTGTGACACTTCTAAATGAAAATGGTGACTTTTATAGATGTTTCAAAATATATGTAGTTCAACCATTAAATATAGATCTCGCAAATGGTGACTTTTATATATGTTTCAAAATATATGTAGTTCAACCATTAAATATAGATCTCGCCACTGGAATGTTGGGTGGTAAAATAGTTCTACTCAATGATGTTGTAGTTCGTAACATTAAAAGGGATGGATGGTATTTAAAAAATTAGTTCGTGACCATTTAAAATATTATTATTATTTAATATAAAAAATTGTATACTACTAATAAATATTATAACCTAAAAAAACATAACAATACTCTCATTGAATTTTATGTTGAAAACCCTATTTTCAACCTTTTGAATCATAACCTTTTACACAAGTTAAACGAGTCAACCAACCGAACTCACGCACACTCTAATTCCGGTAACCATTGGATACATCGAACCACCGTTACTTAGTCCAACGAAACAATTTAAATATCAACAGGTGACAGTTGTTTTTCATTGTCCACACTAAACCTACAGACCTTCCGACTTCCTCCGACAACGTTTTCTTAGTTTGAAGAATTAATCAAGACATCGACCGTTTTTTTCCTCGTTGACGCTAAACTCAGTAACCTTTCGGTTACCTCAGACTATGAATTTTTAGTCCAACTAATCAATCAAGACATCGTGGCCTAGCTTAATAGTAGCAAAATTTCACTCTATTTCCTTGTTTCACCGTGACCTAACTTCTGCATTTCTAGGTATATAGTGTAGTTAGAGCATATTGCGATGTATTCATTGCAACTAGGTTTGCCATAAACTAGATTGTAATGTATTGTCTTGTTTCTGGGGTTAGTGGTTTTGAACTCAATTTTCGATTCTTTATCAACGTGCATGTGAAAGTTGATGAGATCGGATATTTTAGCTGCTGAATCTTGACTTAATCTGATGGGTAGTTCGGACCATAACCACTATTATAAAAAACCGAACGTGACAAACGTAATAAATGGTAATTAAGCTAGATGTTGGTCACTTCACACCAAGTTAATAATGAGTTTTTAATCTTGACCCGCCTTCACAATCTGACCCAATAGGCTCATGGGTCATTAATTAAGTATAAATACCCCAACCACTTTCATTAATGGGGGTAATCAGAATTTACTGCTAGCACACAGCTTAATTATCTCATTACTCTCTACCTTAAACATTAAATTCCCCAAAACACTTTACAAAATTATCCTCAGACAAAAATTAACCACACCAAATTGGCAACCACAGTGAGAGCACGACGGTGCTTGAATTTCACAATTCAAAACCAACAAGCAAAGTAGTTCGGATGGATCCAAATGAGAAAAATGTTCCACCTCTTGAGGTGAAAGTTGCAAGGGAAAACAATGAGTATACTATTAAGGAGCGCAACCAGTTGAGAGCTAAATTAGAGGCGGTGAGAGCAATAAAACAAGCAAAGAAATGGGTTAAGGAAAAATCTGGTGCGTTAGTACTTCACCACACTGAAAATACTTGAGAAAACGAGCAGTCTTTGAAAACCCATCTCAGTTCCAAGAAGACACGCCAATCTAAACCCGTTGAGAGCTCTGCATATGAGTCCTCCAACAGCTCATCAAATGAGGCAGAGCTTGAAGAATCATTATCTTCATGCTGTGATGAATGAAGGTCAAAATAGAAAATGAGGTTGACTAAAAAACATTCAAGGAAAAAGGATAGGCATGAAAGGCTTAAGAAGCACCATGGCAAGGGTAAGGGGTCAGCCAATCAGCATATTGATCACTTGTTACTTGATCCCCTTTAAGTTTTAGTCAGAACTGAGTATGTTTGCAAACCCTAATGAAGATAATGTTTTTAGTCGTAGCAAAAAATGGAGGCAATCACATTTTTCCGCAAAAAATAGTCTCCGAACATCTTACTAAGAGGTTTGATAGCTCCAAGATGGAGAAATATGATGGGAGTCGAGATCCAGAAAACCATATGAAGCAGTTTAAAAACTTCATGATGAATTTCGACGACGATGACAAATTATTATGCAGGGCCTTCTCCCAAACATTCACAGGAAGTGCCCTCAAATGGTACAACAGTCTCCCTCAGGGGTGCATAAGAAATTTTGTTACATTCTGGGTTTCCTTCCGGACGCAATTTGTTGGAAGTAAGAAACTCAATGGTAATAGGGACAGCATTATCCATTGTGCTCAGGAGCCGAACGAGTCTAAAAAAGAGTACATAAATCGTTTTGTGAACACAAAAAATGGGCTAGCAGATTGCTTTGAACAAGTTGCAATTGCTTCCATTAGATAAGGTTTAAATCTAGATAATCTAGTTGATTCAGTGACTCGGAAGAAGGCTATGACACGGGGTGGATTGTTGAATCAAGTGGGAAAGAAAATCAACGTAGAGGAGACCAAGATAACCAGAGTACACCGTCATGTTAGGTCCAAACTACAACAACAACACCTCCAACTACTAATCAATTCGGTTACAAGGCAAAAAAAAAATTGAACATGGATCTAACAGGTCGAGGCACAATCAGTCTAATCAGACTCAGAGCCAACAGGTCTGAAATAAGAGGGGACCCTTGGTTCAGCCATAGTGGTTTGTTGAATTAGGGGAGAGTGTGGCTACGATCTATGGCAAAACTAAAAATGAGGTGTATTTTAGAAAGCCAACAACATTGTAGTCCCCTAGAGAAATTTAGAGCACTCATTTCTGCAAATACCATAATGACTTAGGCCATGATACGCATGATTATATAGCCTTGTAGCATGAGATCCAGAACCTCATTGAAATGGGAAAGTTAGGAGTCTATGTAAAACAACGAGGGGGAAGCAGATCATATAATGCACAAGATAATACTCCCCGAAGTGGTCCTTCGACCAATCCTCGGACATCCACCAAAAGGGTGCAATGGTAATTGTTGAAATATTTCATTTAGACTTTGACTATCTTGATCCAGATGCGAGTCAAAATGAGGTAAGATAATAACAGACAAGACCAGAACTGTTTCCGGTTTGATTAACGTTTTTGACTCACTAACTATTTTCGGAGGGGATACTGGGACTACGCCTTCTACTTTATCAAGGAAGAGGTATGTACACAATTTGGCCACCAATTTGGATGGTGGGATATCCACCCACCAGTATCAATCTTCATCTCCCTTTATAGTTTTTGATGAGGATAACCTGAGAGATATTTCAGGACCTCATGAAGATGGGTTGGTAATAGGGGCATCAATAAGAAGAAATGATATACGCCGGATTCTGATTGATACATACAGTTCGGTAAACATCATGTTTTTAAGCTCCTACAAGAAAATAAGAAACCATTCGATTATACAACGTTCGAACAGAACTATCGTAGGCTTCACAAGAAATTATGATGATGTGATTGGATAGTTCGAAGAGGAAGTATTGTTGGGCAAAGGACCCTTTAATAAATTGGTAAGAGTACTGTTCGTTGTGGTGGATTGCCCAACATCTTACAATGTAATATTTGGGAGGTCTTGGCTCTCCAGTATGCATGGTGTGGCCTCTAAGGTCCACAAATGTTTGAAGTATAATGTGCAAGGACAAGTAGGTGTTTTCTGGAGCAGCCAGAAGATTGTCGAGGAATGTTATGCAACAACCCTTGCCCCTAAGACTTTAGAGGTAGTAAAAGCTAACAGAGATTAGCAACTATTGGGTCCTTCCACTGATGAAAATGAAATTGATAATCCTAGGGAGGCTCCCAGCGTTATAATACCTATTGAGGAGGTTGAGACCCACTTCATCGTAGAGAGAGAAAATGTTAAAATTGGTTCCAAGTTGGCATCAGCTTAAAACACCGGTTACTATCCTTTTTGATAAATAATCAACATCTTTTTACGTGGTGTAATGGTGATGCCACTAGAGTGCCAGCTGATATTATTTCCCATAAGTTATCAATCTAAAGTGATATTGCGCGAGTTATACAGAAGAGAAGGTTTTTTACTAAGGAAAAAATATATTTGATTGTAGAAGAAGTTGATCGTTTAACCAAGATAGGTCACATTAAAGAATCTCAGTACCCTTTGTGGACTGCCAACCCTGTTCTGGTTAAGAAAAAGAATGGCAAGTGGCGTATGTGCATTGATTTCACTAACCTTAATAGGGAATGCCCTAAATATCTTTATCATGTTCCTCGGATAAATCAGTTGGTGGATTCTACCACTGGAAACAAGCTATTATCTTTTATGGATGCTTTTTCAAGACACAACGAGATGCAAGTAGATCTGAAGGATCAAGGTCACACTACTTTCATCACAGACAGATGTCTTCAATGTTAGTAGGTGATACCGTTTGGATTGAAAAATGATGGAGCCACTTATCAGAGGTTAGTGAATAAAGCTTTTACTAATCAGATTGGTATAAATATGGAGGTTTACAAAGATGATATGATGTTTAAAAACATAGAGGAAGGTTCACATATATCTGACCTTCAAGAAACATTCTCTAACTTAGAGGCGGTAAATTTAAATTGAACCATGAAAAATGTATATTTGGGGTCCGATCTTGAAAGTTCTTGTGCAACATAATAAGTGAGAACGGAATTCAGCCTGCTCCGGATCAACTTAATACCTTGCTAGCTATGTACCGTCCTCGAAACATTAAAGAAGTTCAAATACTGACATAACGATTGGTTGCATTAAATAGGTTCATTTCAAGATCGTCAGAAAAGTGCGCTCCAGTCTTCCAATTATTGAGAAATGCTAAAGACTTTAACTGGTCCCTACAGTGTGACCAGGCTTTTATTAAAATCAAGAAGAATTTGTCTTCACCTAAAAACTCTTTTAAAACCTGTTCGGGAAGAAAAGCTCTATGTATATCTAGCTATATCAGAATATGCAATAAGTGTTGTTCTAGTAAGAGAGGTGGACAATTACCCTCGTCTGGTGTATTACATCAGTAAAAGTCTGTTGGATGCTGAAAGAAGATATTTGAAGTTGGAAAAATTGGCATTGACCCTAGTAATCGCAGCAAGAAAGATGAGACCATACTTCAAAGCTCATGACATTGTTATTCTAACATCTTTCCCCTTTAAAAGTGTTCTTTAGAAAGGTGATGTGCAAATAGAATAACCAAGTGGTCAGTGGACCTGGGTGATTATGATATTGATTTTAAACCCCGGACAACAATTAAAGCCCAGTCAGTGGCTGACTTATTCGTAGAATTTCATGCTGTTAGATCCCCCGGAGAGGAATCAGAAAACTATTCTAAGAAAGAATGGCTAGTTCAAACTGATGGTGAATTAAGTACTATAGGATGTGAAGCTGGAAATCGTCTAACTTCTCCCTGTGGTGACAACATATACCAAGCCATATGTTATGTTTTTAGAGCTTCTAACAACGAATCTGAATATGAAGCAGTGATAGCTGGTCTTAAGCTGGCTCTCCTATGTAGGGTAAAAATATTCCGTTAATGAATTATTCCCAATTGCTGATTCACCATGTTTAAGGACAATCTGAAGTAAAGAAAGCACAGTTTAATAAATACTCTCTTATGTTGAAAGAAGTTGTCGTAAACTTCAAAAATATCTGCTATGAACACATTCTTAGATCGGAAAATATTCGGGCAGACTCTTTGGCAACTAAATCTTATTCTGAATCCTAGCCATGGATTCTTGTGTAGGAATATCTATCCGTACAACAATTTCAAGAAAAAGAAAGTGAAGAAAGTATGAATATACTTGTTATTCAACCTAAAGATTGGAGATATGATCTTCTTCGGTTCATCTCTGATAGGATATTGTCTCTGGATAAAGTTGTGGGTAAGAAAACCAAGTACAAGGCTCGTGGTTTCTTGATGAGGAGCAGATGTGTCTCCAAAGCTAAAAGAAGGGATTTTAAAATAGGGGACAAAGTCTTAAGAAAAGTCCTTTTACACACCAAAGAAAAGCAGTTCAGTAAGCTGGTTCCAAACTGGGAAGGCCCTTATGTGGTCTGTGAGAAGGGTAAACCAGGAACATACAGGCTCCAAGACAAATAAGGAAGAGTACTAAAACACCCATAAAATATTGAACATCTCAGGTTATACTTAGAATAGAACTCTTTTGTAAATATTTACTTTTTAAGTGTCCATATAAATATTAGGGGGCATAATCTTTCCTACCCTGGTGGTGTCAGTAGGTTTTAATGAGGTGTCCGGGTTTTTCAATAATATCTTATGCCTTCTTCAAAAGTCTGGTCCAATTTTGTTCAGGTTGGATATTAAATACTTATTAAACACCTTGGCTCTCAAATGTCTTTGAGTTGGTCGGATATATTGAACATTTCATCTCATTTATTAAACACACGTGGTTGAGGATGTTTGATACTTTTGTTCAACACATCTGAAATATTGAAAGCTATCTAAACATTGGCCATAAAGAGTTCAACAGAATTTAAACAAACGAAAATATGATATTAAAATCTCATCGGACTAAAACTGATCTTTGTTTTGCAAAATGCCTTGACCATTCAAGGACTTTGAGTTTTACAGAACAAAGATTAACAAACGATATAACAAGATGCCTTAACCATCCAAGGACTTTATTGTTTCAACACATAATACACAATACAACCTTAGGGCTTGTTCCCTTCGGGTTTTGCTTCACCACCATGGTTTTTGGGACTTTTGAGTTCAGCGCTTGAACTCTCACCAAATTCTTCATCGCCTTTGGAATCTACCCCACTGGAGTGGTTGTTCTTGTCACCATCAGCCATAGTATGGAAAAGGGAGGTCATCGTTGTTCATAAATTTCCACAAAGGACCAAGAGTCCTCTTAGGAAAGGTCTCATGGATCAATAAGACCATATCAGACTTAATTCCATCATCCCTCTTCTCCACAGAATCCACCATTTTACTAATATACTTCTCTATCCCTGCAGATATTGCTTGAGCTTGTTGGCATTCTAAGGCAGCATTCTCTTTGGTCTTCTCTTGGACAGTGTTTTCCAACTTGTCTTTTTCACTCGATAAAGTCTGGATAGTTTTGTCATTCGCTTGTATTTTCTCCTTCAAAATAGTGATATCATTTGAGGAAGAGGTCTTCAGGTCGGAACACTTTGTTTGGAGGTATTTGCTGGTCTTTTCTGACTTAAGAATTTTGGCAGGTAAATCATCTTTCTATTTCCTTAATAATTTTATGCTTTGCTGAGCGCTAGAAAGATCGTTTGCAAGCTCTGCTTCTGTAAGGTCTGAGAATTGATGGTAACGGTTTGATCCCTCACTTGTCTCTCCAGATCAAGTACTGGACGAATGTAACCCAAGAGGGCATGACTCAAGGTATCTTGCTCATTAGACATCGCGTAAGTCTCACCATTGTGGGTCACAACATTGGAAGAGTTCGGAGGACGCTAAGGCCTTGCGAAATCATGTTTTCCTAAATCATTAAAATATATATATTGGTGTTCTGAAAAACGTCAAGATTTACCTCTTTGTTACCATTACAAGTGGCCTGTTCGTAATAAATATTGGGTGGAATTTGCTCTTGTAAGGTAGGATATGCAGGAGCTAGAGAAGAGATTTCAGAAGGATGTAGAATTATCTATGATCCGAGAGTAACTTTCTTCTTCTTCGCAGCTTTTTCATCACTGCTAGCTTTGTGTTTGTTGTCTTTTTTCAAAATCTTTGGTGGATTGTTTGACTAACCAGACTCATTAACAGTAACTTCTACAGCTTCCAGCAAAACAACATTTATGCCTCCTTGGTTCTCCGAACCGGTCCCTTTACTCGTTGTTTGAGGTGGGTCTGTTGTTGTTTTCTTCTTTCTCTTGTTCTTCATCTTGTTCAGATGACTAGGGGCTTTGGCCCTAGAAGGCAGGTAAAGTTTAGCATATTTAGCCTCTGTCCTCCTCAGGATGACATCTACAGGAGGAGGAGTGGTCAGCTCTTCCCATGAGAGGTCTCTTCTCTCTGTGGTTTTCCAAAGATGATACCTAACAAAGTTCCCGATATGAAGCAGTTGTGCAAAGGGTTGTCCCATTTCTCCAAGGCCCAAGTATTCAGTTTGGCACATGTATCTTGAGCTGCTTCTACATAGTCTGAAAACTCCTTTAGAAACACTAAGAAGAGACATAAATCAGTTCGAAGTAGTTACTTAATACTTTAAAGATTAAAAAAGACATAAAAAAGACTAACTAATACTCTTCGAACGACTGGTTAGCTGGCTTGGGTTCTAGTCAACCTTGATCTTTTCCCCATTCTCTGAGGCCCTACTGAGGCCCTACTTTAGCCTTTCCCTTCCGATCTACAGTTGTGTACTCTGTTTGTCCGGATGCTTCAAAAGGGATGTCATCTAAACTATCCTCCATGTTTTCTTCAATTACATTGGAAGGTTGTTCGGATGGTTTGGATTCTGCTAGGGGCTGTTGCCCGGATGATTTGGTTTGTGGCACAAGTTTATCTGCCTCTGAACTGGAGGGTTTTGAAGAGGTATGAGTGGATTTTGATTTAGATTGACGGGTGACTCGGCGTGGGGTTAATTTCTCTAAGGACTTCTCTGTATCTGAACCTATCGCAATAAAAGGCGAGGGTTTATCTAACGCTAGAAACGAATTTCTCTTTAGGGATAGGGTTTCGGGACTCTTGCACAGAGGATCCCGATAGAAGAGGAGAAAGACTTGAAACAAAGGGTAGTTTTATAACCTTGGGGGCTTTTGAGGACGATGAACCCTAGTTTGTATTCACTTGTGGTTGTTTGGTTCCTTCACCAGGAGAAATAGGGAGAGCAGCAGCAATTCATTCGTCTCTTGCAACTTTTCTTGCTCTGTCTAACTCAGAAAAGTTTAACAACCTCCTTTTACTAAAGCATTTATGGCTGTGAACATATATGACTCGTACACAAATTTTAAGGTGTACTTAGCTTTCTCTCACTAGAAATTCTTGTAATTGTTTAAGACAATGAAACAGTGAAAGAGATTTATATATAGTAGTGAAAAGTGGAAGTTACCTAGGAGAAGGTAAAACGATCTAAGTAATGATTAAAGGCTGTAAAGTATGGGAGTTAAAGCCTAGATAACTTTCTAGCCTAGTAGGTACGAGAATCTAGGATAAAAACGGCTAAGAGGTCAAACGAGAGCCTAACACGTGTCCCAAGATTGGAAAAAGACTCTTAAATTTTTGAACTCAAAAATCAATTCCCCCCAAATTCGAACAGAGTGATTCTTGAAATTTTAACAAGAAAAGACAAAGTTTATAGTTCAGATATAACAAAAAATCAGAGAGTATTGGTATTAATTTTTAAGAATTAGCTTTTCCAAATATTCTTTGTGAGACCTAAAGGAGCTACTGGTGAGATCAAATATTTTAGCTGCTGATAATCCAATGGGCAGTTCAGACCATAGCCACTATTATAAAAAAATTGAACAGGACAAACGTAATAAATGATGACTAAGCTAGATGTTGGTCAATTCACAACAAGTTACTAATAGGTCCTTAATCTTGACCAGACTTCATAATCTGACCCGATAGGCCCATGGGTCATTAATAAAGTATAAATACCCCAAGCACTTTAATTATTCAGGGTAATAATAATTTACTTCTAGCACACAACGTAGTTATCTCACTACTTTCTACCTTAAATGTTAAATTCCCCAAAACATTTTACAAAATTACCTTCAGAAAAAAATTAACCACACCAAAAGTAACATTAATCTCACATCTTGTTCATCTGAAAATATATCAATCTCGTATATGCTTTAGTTGTGGTATGAAAGAAGCGTATGGTTTATTGGCAGTGTGCATTTTGTTTTAGTTTGAAGGAAACCCATGGTTTTAAGGTGGTTGTGCA
This sequence comes from Limnanthes douglasii subsp. nivea, assembly GCA_036936605.1. NCBI lineage: Eukaryota > Viridiplantae > Streptophyta > Magnoliopsida > Brassicales > Limnanthaceae > Limnanthes > Limnanthes douglasii. The sequence continues at coordinate 202,837,816 of JAUPFV010000001.1, read as the reverse complement.
TTGTGTGTTAGTTTGAAGGAAACCCATGGTTGTAAGGTGGTTGTGCATTGTGTGTTATTTGAAGGAAACCCATGGTGGTATGGTGGTTGTGCATTGTGTCTTTATCTAAACTCGCATGGTTAATCTTACCAAGAAATAACCTCGTTATCCTTTTTTTTAAATTGCATAGTTAGTTTATCAAATAAATATCATGGTAAATGTGGTTAGTTTATCAAAGAAATAGCATGGTTAGTTTATCAAATAAGCGCATGGTCTTACGAAATATCATTGTTATTTTTTGTTTAATGAACTCGTGCCCAAACTTATTTTTGTAGGAAATATGACTTTGAGAGCATGCTTTTACATATCAGGATTAGTCAACGTCCTAAATTTGATGAAAGATAAACGAAAGATCATTACATCGGAATACATTGAAGCTGCGAAAGAAACACCCTTCTATATATTTTTGAAACCTTCATTCGACCTTTAGAATGAGAATTTTTTTTTATAAAAAGAATTATCTGCTTATTGATCATATTATAAATACATATTCGTTGGAGGAGGATAGTTTCCAAATTCGGTTGAAACCAATCAAGTTAACGACCAATGATGTAAAAGCAGTTTTCAGGCTTAAACATAGCACTTTGAAAATGCGTTTAAACAAAGCAGGTGGATTCTTACTTCACTCCAAAGTTGGTGCGGAAAGGGAGTCAACCATGAATATGATTGAAAAGATTCACCTACTAGAAGATGACGAGGTCTCAAATATATATTCTCAAACGTTATAATATTTTATGTGAAAATGAACCTTTAAAATTACCAATGGCAAGTATGTTATTTATTACGAAAGAATTGCATGGTGTGTAAAGAACTCGCGTGGTAGTTTTTAGTAGTGACAAATTTTTTATTGGGTTGTTTTTCAGTTGATAGATTTTGAAGGGTGGTTGACATTAACAGAGACTGAAAGAACATCATATGGATACATGAAAGCATGTGGAAACCTAATTGTTGTACCAAGTGAAAGGCTTAGGAAAAAGACTAAATTTGTAGCCTAAAAAATAAGAACAAGGCCACCATATCCAAATCAACCACCAACTACCCAACCTTGAATACCAAGCCAGACATCCCCAATTAAAATTGTAGATCAGAAGATGAATTTGGTTGAACCTTAAATGATTACATCGTCCAACGTGATGATTCCAACAAAATCGATGAACACTCCAAAGACTTCAAAAAGCATTGCGGCGACATCCAAAGCTTGGACTAACATTTGAGAAAATAATATAACCACTTTCAAGAGTAGTTTAATTTTACGTCAGAGAACGGAACATAAAGGAAATAACACTACCCGCACAAATTCTATTGAAAATAAACGTATGCAACGTTCGCTAGAAAAAATGACAAACACGTAAGTACATGTCTCTCAGCTACTCTCGCTTATTATATATGTTTTATTTGTTTCATCCTCACATGTTTCATACCAATATGTCTGGAATTTTCGTGATAGACTGAACAACTACATAGAAAGGTAGCTCAGTTACGTCGAAATTTGAACAACAAGAACTTGAAAAAATAATTTCTTGACTTTTTTTTTTGTCCAGGAGGCCTTGAGACAGCTACAGCAACAACACGAGTCGATGAATGAGTCATAACATAACCACTGGGGTCAACGAAAACGTATCGTTGGTACCACCTGAACAGTTAGTGGTGTACAACTGAATCTCCTCTAAAAAGATGGAAATTACACCATTGGTACTACTTGAACAAGAGATAAAACTACACCAGGGGTACCACATGAACAGGTAGTGGGTACAACTGAATCTCCTCTAAAGGAGACATAAAATACACCACTAGTAACACCTCAATAGGTAGTGGTAACAACTGAAACTCCTCTGAAAGATACAACAACTAAACCATTGGGACAACTTCGTGAAGATGTATGTGGATCGTAAGTACATTAATATTCAACTTTGGATATATATATATATATATATATATATATATATATATATATATATATATATATATATATATATATATTGTCATACACTGTCTGTTTCTAAAATCATATATTGTAGGGTGGTAAAGTCAATTTTTTATTTCATGTTATTTATAACAGTATATGTTGTTTTGTTATACTTGGATCTGTGATGTCTAACACTTCAAAAGTATCATGGTTTAAATATTAAAGCAATTGCATGGTTTAATTACTCAACATATCTCATGGTTTAATTTGCATGTCTAACACTTCAAAAGTCTCATGGTTTAAATATTAAAGCAATCGCATAGTTTAACTACTCAACAAATCATATGTTTAATATACAAGAACTCACATGTTTTTATATATCGTGAATCACATGTTCAATACATCTAGAATGTCATGATTTGGTATGTTAGATATCGCATGGTTTTAATAACTGAAAGTCACGTAGTCATCATGTAACCAATCTCGCATAGATTGAATAATCGCATGTTCATTGTACAACATATCACATGGCTAACAGAGAAGCCCCAACTTGCAACAATCCAATGAAACAAATCAAATAAACCAATGGGATTCCTAATAACCATCAACCCCAATACCAACAACATCATCAGCCACGAGAATAATATTCCTAACACCATAACAAGAATATGATGTCCAACGTCATCAACCCTAACCCTAACAACACCATCAACCCAAACAAAAATAACCAGTGACCACAAAAAGAGAAAACTTACCCAAATTTAACCAGTTCGAGCACTCCCACAACCAATTGATGAGAAAGTTGAACCCCAACAACAAGAAGGAGACTCCATAAAGGGATAAAACTCATCCAAACAAGAGAAGAAGTTGGAGTCCCATAGCCCGCTGAAGAGGAAGCCCAACAATAACAACACAATCAACCCCAACAACAAGAACCACCATGCACAAAGGAAAAACAACTCACACAGCCAGAAGCAGTAACAGAAGTCCCATAGCCAGCTAAAGAGGAAGCCAAGCTCCAACAACAAGAACCAATTTCACAAATTTATAACAACCCACCCAAAAAGAAGCAGTACCAATCGTTGTACAACTAGCAAAATATGTGAAGAAGAAGAATCACCATCAGTTATTACACCAAGCAAGATAGTATGTTTCAAAATACCATTATTTGATAATTTATTGATACAATGTACACGTTCCTTTTTTGAAAAAGTTGATCAGCTTGAAAAAATATTGTCATGAAATGGAGTTTGAATTCTATCACAGAGGATAAATTCGCACTTAATTTAGGATATGTTCCAGATGACAAGGTTGTACAAGAGACAACATCATGTGTAGTCGCTCGTGAATCTGCAAGTGGATCTTTAGTATGTTATTAAATATCAAATATATATCGTGAGGTTGTGTCACGTCTCGCATTGTCTAATCTATTTAAAATGTCATGGTTGTAATATGCTTGTAATCTATTGGTTGTTATACCTAGAATCTCATGGTTTTAATAGCTTAATATCTCAAGGTTATAATATTCTTTGAATCTCATAGTTGTAATATGCTTGAAAATATGGTTGTTATACGTGGAATCGCATTATATTTGACATCTAGTTTTCTATGTTCTAGACCACCAGAAAATCAGTGTAAGAGGACCATGCGTGGTCTCATTTAGATTTAATCAGCGAGAGACAAGAGAAACATGTAAATTACTCTGATTCAGAAAATAGTACAACATCAACGTTGATCATTGAGGTTAATGAATACCATAAAGTCTGGATGATACAAATGGCAGAAAAGAAAGAAGATTCAAAACAATTGCATTTACCATTATCACAGTTGTTATATATATTGGACGTGAGTGTAAGTGAACTGATGGGTTTACCTTACGAATGTGACCTGGACTTCAAGGTAAAATATACAAGTGTTGCATTTTAATGATGGATTTTAATCTCACATGCTGTTTATTTTCCAGTAAGGTCGCACAATTGAGTTGTATCAGTCTTGCATGTTTGGTTATACGCCTCTCACTTGCCATTTGGTAGATTATTGACGCTTGGATTTATAAGATGCTTAATAAAGATGATTCGGAAGTACCAATTGAAAGTTTTGAAGGTTCTTACAGTTATAAATTCAATGCGATATAAATTTATGGCTATGTAACGGTACGTTTAACTAAAATTAGTTATCAATTATTATAAAAAAATTGTTTGTAATTTTTTTTCTTAATCCAGAAATCACTAGCCAGAAAAAAAAATCTCTCTAAAATTGTTGACGTATATTGTAAGTAAAAAAACAGAACATTGAGTAGCCCTGAACTCGCATTGTCGATTAACATTGATCTTTCTTGGTTAATAACAATAAATGAATAACACGGTGACAAAATGCCTAGAATCGCATGGTAGTTTATAAAATAAATAGCAAGGTCATATGAGATTTGTTGTCTATTAGGTTAATAAAGTATAATCGCATGGTTAAACAACAAAGAACTCGTGCGACTGGATATACATGAAATTGAACGAATAATTTATCCGATCTCTTTAACAAATAAATATAGTCGTCACAGATGGTAATTAATATAGTATTTGTCAACTAGCTTCCAACCAATTTGTCAGTGTTTAAGCATTTTTATCATTTTAATTCGCTAAGTTATTTATTGATTTGAAAAAATTAGATATATAATCATGACGAAATAAATTACTACAAAACAAAGACCAAAATTCAATTATAGTTCTCCATATAAAGAAAATTACCCAAATTCACTAGGATATTTTACATAAACTCTTAAAAGTAAAAAACTCATAAACTCATAAACTCTTCATACTCAAAAACCATTGACCATTCCTTTCATATGAAAAATTGTATGGCTACTCATTCTCTTGCGATGCTGGTTTTTATGACTCTTCAAACCACTTTTTAGACTCTAAAATTTCAACAACCACTAAGTATTCGTCGAACTTTTCAAAAAATAGGTCAATATTCTAGTTGAGGATGAGTATATATTTCCTGTTTATTCTCGAGATATGATTCAGACCCGAATGAGATTTCGCAAAGAAATTAGAAGAGAGATGATTTGTACGAAAAAGAAGAAAAAGAAAAAGTCCAAGACACAAAAGAAGAAAATGAAAAGGCTCATGACGAGATGTATGAAGAGGAGGAGTCTAAAGAAGAAAACTCGTTTTCTGATGGTTGAATGTTTTTTATTTACATATTCTTGTTGTCAACTCACACCGTAAACTGACCAACCCTAAATTATAGTATTGTTTTTTGTTAGTATTGAAAGTATGAAACTTGTTAAGTCTTTTTTTTGTTCATTCCAGACAACTAGTAATCTTTATTTAACTAATAGAACAAGTGTATGATCTAAATATATATTTTAAGGGTCTAATATTAACATGTTTGATATACGGTTATTTTCAGATGGTCTATTATAAGATAATTGGCATGTTTAAGATATCTATAGTTGAATATGTTAATATACGAGAACTCACACGTTTACATACATGAAATCGCATAGTAAAAAATACAAGATCGAACATATTTAAGATGCTTAAAATTAAATGGTTTAATCTAAAATAAAATCTCATGGTTGGTGGGTTAATCAGAATTGTTTAAATGACCACATTGTCAAGTTTAAGATAACATCGAATCATTTATTCTAAGAGAAGTGGCATGGTCAATTATAACTACATTGGAGTACACAACAAACTAGCACGGTCAATATGCCTGAAATCGCAGGGTCATTATAACTATATTGGAATATACAACAAAACTAGCATAATTAGTATACCTGAAATCGCATTATTGGAGATATGAGAACTAGCATAGATAATAGACCTAGAAACAAATGGTTTTTTATAGAATAAGTAACATGTTTAATATACAAGAAACTAGCATCATTAATATACCTGGACTCGCATAGTTGGAAATATACGATCTAACATAGCTAATAGACTTAAAATTATATAGTTTAATATACAATGAATCGCATGGTTGGTTTATATAAAAGAAGTAGCATGTTTAATATACAATAAAATCGCATGGTAGGTTTAAAATACAAGACAGTCACATGATCGGTTAACAAGGAATCGTATATTAATAGACTTTAAATCTCTTCTATAATATTTTGAATTCTCGGCTTGCATATAAGTAGAAAAAAATAGTTTGCAGCATGCCAAAAATAAGAAGACATAAATGTCATGAAATTAAAACTACAAAACAAAGAGAATAAATATTTTTAATCTTTAAAGTAGGACCTCATGAGTACTTTTATGACCTCATTTCGAACAACGGCCCACCTCAACTGCTTGGTTGTTATTTCTTCTCTACACGGAATACACTTCTTCTTAGGCTTCTCAGCTTGTTTATTAACGTTCAGAGGCATAATTTCTGGCTCGGATGAATCATTAGAACTTGATCGTTCTCCAATATTGGTTATATTCGGTATACTAAAAGATTAAGTTGACCTGTAATTTCTAACAGTGAAAAATGACTCTATTAACTTCATATGATCTTATTGAGTCGAATGCATTGTAGAAAAAAGCATGAGAACATAGAAAATAGTTTTCTTTAACTTCTTTTCATACGACCTTTTTATACATTTTGTTTAACTATTTTTCATATTCATGGCATAAATTAGAAATCTAGTTAGGACTTTCCAAATACGTAGTAAAATTTTAGTCATAAGTAAGACTCTAATATTGTCAATTAATTCAACAATGGTAGACTACACCGTTTTTAATCTTATTATTAAACGATTCAGCCCCATTAGATGACATATCACCATATCGTTTCCCTTTAATAAATGTATAAGAATACTTCTCCCAAGGTAAATTATTTTCGAAAATTTTCAATTCTCTTACCACCGGCACATATAAAATCTAAAACATATTCATTAAAAATATCTATAATTATAGCATAAGCACACCGATTAAACAGACTTAGTGTCATAGCTTTAAAGTCTTTTTTTTGTATTTGCTTAGAGCATACCTCAAATTTTAAACAAGATGGAAAATACAATATGCATAATAGCAACAAGACATAAACAATATTAATGATATGTAAATGACGGTTTGAAATAGATGTGATTTGACGCTCCAAAATATGAAGTTAAAAACTCTTAAAAAACCATAGTTAATTGGCAGTATCTTCACAACCAACAATACCAAATACAGCAGGAAATATACTACAAAACAAAATAAGTAAAGTGGTTTTATATGTCTAACATTGTCAAATATACAAAAACTTGCATAGTTCAGTGTACAAGAAAATAACATGTTTATTAATCAAGAACTCGTATGTTTGGTGTAATATACTCAATATACAAAGGAAACACATGGTTAAATATAAAAGAACTAGTTCATTATACAATCAAATAACATATTTATTAATCACATTCTCGCATGTTTGGTGTAATATATTAACATGATATAACGTATTTAATATACAAAGGAAATACATGGTCTATTATATGGCAAGTCGCATGTTTAATATACCGAAACTATCATCTTGAAATATACAAGAACTCGCATGGTTCAGTATGCAAGCAAATAACATGTTTATAAATCGAAAATTCCCATGTTTGGTGTAATATACTAAACAAGATATAGCATAGTTAGTATACATAAGAAACATATAGTCTGTTATATGACAAGTCACATGTTTATCAAACCGAAACTAGCAATGTCAAATATGAAAGAACTGGCATGGTTCCGTATACAAAGAAATAACATGTCTACTATAGAACACAACTCTCATTGTCATCAGTACTAGAATCACATGGTCGCTAACAACTATAACTAAACTCTCAAGTCATCAAATTAAAAGACAAGAATGAAACTAATTGTTGTTACCATCATTTGATATGAAAGATATTAATACACCCCTACGTTTTTCTGTTATAAAAAGTCTATCGACAAATAAAAATAGAAAACATGAATGAAAACCTGGAAGACATGTACCAAATGTTATAAATAAACTCTTGAAAAAATTTCCAGAAGTTAATCCTAGATGGTGGTCAGTAGTAATATCACGACTCTTCAATCGTTTGACGTATCTATTGAGTAAAATAAAAGAACTAGAAGTATCTCTGAAAACTCCCCGCTTTGCCTTCTCTAAAGCATTCCATGAGAGACGTTAAGAGATGTCTAAACCATAGTCATGTGTAACAAACGATTGTATACTTTTCGTTGTAACTGAATATTATGCTGTAATAGAATCATGATTTTTATAGCAACCAAATCTTATGTCAAATACCTCCAATATTTTTTTGAAAAAACATGGCTGCAAGTATGTCGTTCAACAAACCTTTTAATCTTCGTGAAGTCGTGTTGTAATCAACTATTATATAAAATATTCATTTACATCCAGTTGGGACTTTATTTTCACAATAAGCAGTTATCTTAATTATTATATTATGTATGTATTTGAAAGAAAAACCATTCTTTAAGGCATGACGACATAAAGATAACCTTAAGGTTGCAACACCTTGAAAAAAAATTTGACCAACACCTATAATTGCATTAGCCGAACTAGTAGTAGCAAGTTATTTTTTTTCTAAAAACCGTAAACCTTTACTACTCCCCCCCACTACTTAGTCAATTATTCAAGGCTTCTCCCAAACTTATGCTAGGTTGTTTACACTTTTGAAAAACAATCTTATCAACGAGTTGTTATTCTATAACAAAACTAACACTTTTCAAATGCTCCACATCCAGATATACTACAAAATCCATAAAATATGCCTCATTATTAAATAAGATATTCATGTTATCATCACAGGAGTAGGTAATTATGTACTCACATCTCACCAACTCATCTCATCTACTTTGAATATATTTTTGAATACTTTCAACACAATAAAATAATATACTTGCAGTTTGGTGACTATATTTGAAAGTACATACGTACTTGCATAGTCAAATATATAAGCACTCACATGGCTGAGTATATAATGAAATAACATATCTATTATACAACACAACGCCCATTCTTGTGACCACTAGATCACATGGTCGTCAACATAACTCTCATTATTGTAAACAATGGCATACACAAGAATGGCATTGTGTATTACAAAACAATCGCATAGTAAATCACAAAAGTAATCAAATGTTCAACCAAAACTATTACCCACCACACTCACATGTTCATCACATTAATATCATGAAGAACTGCACAAATCTCACAACTTCTTCCAATAAATTAGCATCGTCAATAACACATGCCTGAAAACTCCAAAATGGATTTTATATATTATTGCATACCCTAAAAAAATACTAACTAAATAAAATACATAATAAAAACCAATTTATAACTTAAAGAAAACTCATAAAGTGGTATATTATGTTTTTAAAAAAAGAACAAAATAGAACTGGAAACTGAGAAAGCTCGTACGAAACAGCTTTTCTGACTAATAAAACAATTGGAAAATGAGAAAACTCATACGAAACACGTGTTAATTCTGGTTGTATGTTCAGATGAAACAACCCAAAATCGAGAAACTCTAAAAAGCTAGTAAGATGCTCTAAAAATCTAGTAAGATGCTCTAAAACAATGATTTACACTCGATTTATTTTTTGATGCACTGAGAAACGCGATTTAGAGTCGTCAATGGACCGACTTCAATGATATTTGGCGCTCCCATTACCCTAAGTCGATAACTTAAATGAGAAAATGGGGTGTTTTCAGTAAGGTAAACTCTGGTATTATATGGCAGTATAGCTTGGTTCTATGTACGCATTTCCTATTGTTATATTATTATATGGATATTGTTAAACTATAAAGTAATTCATAGATTATTATTTATGTTTTTATCACTATTTTGATAAAATTTAGCGAATGTTCCATTGAGAGTGATCTTAAGATTCATTATTGTCTCATATATGTTTCATTACAATTATCACTGACCAAAGCATGTTTTGGAAAAAAAAATTACCGATGAGCTATCAAGACGAAGACTTTAACGAAAGTGTTGGGAATATGTGGTCCACATATTCCACTTCCGTATATAAGTAAGAACAACCGATCTTAATACTAGTATGATATTGTCCGCTTTAGGCCCAAAGGCCCGCACGGCTTTGCTTTTGGGCCCCTTCCAAAAGGCCTCATACTAGTTGAGGTAAATTCTTACTTATATACCACTAATCCTTCCCATGTATTACCGATGTGGGATGTGGAACTTTGGTCGCTACCCTAACAAATCCTCCTCTCGAACAAAGTACCAGTTTAGCCTCCTCTCAGTTGTGATCCATCCGCTCACTCTAATCAGGTTGGGGCTGCCTGATCTCTAGAGCCTTTACAGCGGATCTATCTGATCTCGACCATCCTGCCTTGTTCCTTAGCGCCACTCCAAACAAGTACCACCGTCTTGATACACTCCAATCAAGCCACACTGCTTGATGAGCAACGGGAATTCCAAACGAGGATCTCTCCAATCAAGCCACACTGCTTGATGAGCCTCCAATCAAGCCACACTGCTTGATAAGCCACGGGCACTCGAAACAAGGATCTTGAGCATGGCTACTAATTCATCATGTTCGACTAATGAGAATTTCACCCACATCACCCAACACATCGCGTACTGTCTGGGCCTGGAGCTCTGATACCACATGTTGGGAATATATGGTCCACATATTCCACTTCTGTATATAAGTAAGAACAACCGATCTTAACACTAGTATGATATTGTCCGCTTTGGCACCCGAAGGCCCTCACGGCTTTGCATTTGGTCCCCTTCCAAAAGGCTTCATACTAGTTGAGGTAAATTCGTACTTATATACCACTAATCCTTACCATGTATTACCGATATGGGATGTGGAACTTTGGTCGCTACCCTAACAGAAAGAATATGACACAACCATGGATACGATTCTAACAAATGAAAGCAAAGGAAGTGAGGGTGTTAGGGTTACAAGTACAATCTCACCAAAGAGAAACTCAAACACAATTGTTTTAGTGAACTGGACTCATCAATTTGTTGAACTACATCTAAGAGTGTTATGGTTTACTGTACCTAAATCCCAAAACATTGTCAAAGTTTTAAAGAAGAAATTAGGCCCATCACACTTTTTAAACCGCATTTGACACCTCTAACCAAACACTATATAATTGGATAAGAGCTTGTAACAACTTAGATTGTATATCTATAAAATATAACAATATTCTTTAAAATCGGTTATATATAATACATATATAAGTGTGTATAGGTAACATACATTTTACAGTGAATAATATACAGAAAAATTAAAAGCTTCCTAAAAACTATCTATGTTTTTTTTACTTCGCATTAGAGCATCTCAAAACCTTCAATACAAAATATTATTGAGTCATTAACCTTTAGAACATAATACAGTGCTCTCATGGCTAACAATGCGTGGTTTTTGGTTCCATTCTCTTTTAATCTCAATATCATTGGCTACAAATGGGTTTATAGAATGAAGTATAACTTGAACGATTCAATGCAACACTACACGGCCAAGTTGGTTTTGCAAGGGGTTCCATAAACCCCTGGTGTAGTCAAGTCATAACGAATTTAATAGTGAGACTGTCTTGACTATTATTGTTTCCAAAAACAGGGAAGTTCGTCAACTTAACATAAATAATACATTTTAAATAGTTTTCTAAAAGAGATTGTGTACATGACACAACCAAACATTTACGAGAATATTGTGAATCTTACACAGATATGCAAGTTTCACAAAGTAGTCTATGGTCGTACACATACTTCTCGAGTCGGGTACTCTAGACTTAGAGATACATTGCTAATCTTGGTCTTCAAAAAATCAAAGGTTGATTGTTTTCACTTTTACTTCGTCTCTAAGACTTCCATACTCTTAATACTTGTCTATGTTGATGACATCTTAGTCACAGGAAATCACACAGCATGCCTAAATCAATTTACACATAGACTCAATGATACATTTACTCTAAATGATATGGGGTCACTCGATCTATTCCTGGGAATACATATTCATCGTGACTCCACTAGGATGTATCTCACACGACATTAATGTATTAAAAACTTACTTTCTTCTCAAGGTCTCTCGTTATCCAAACCTTGTCCCACTTCTATGGTTGTTGGTGCTCAATTCTCTAGCTCCGCTGGTGTTCTCCTTGTCAATGCTATACAATACAGAAGTTTATTAGGACCCTTATAATATCTTACACAAACTTGTCCCGATATTGCATATGTAATAAATAAACTTAGTCAGTTTCAACAATGTCCTACTTCAATTCACTAGCAAAATCTAAAATAAAGTCTGATATACTTATCTGGTTCCAGCTGGCTAGGTCTTCACATAAAAGATTGTTACTATTTGAAACTTTATGGTTACTCTGATGATGACTGGACTACTTCACTGGATGATTGTCGTAGTGGGGGTGCATATTGTGTATATCTGAGAGAATCTATTTTGTCCTAGTCTTCGAAAACATAAAATATTGTTTCTCGCTCTTCTATTGAGTCTGAAATAAAGCTCTAACAAACCTATCATCAAGGCTCATCTAGTTACGATCTGTCCTTACTAAAATTGAAATTCCTCTCACACCACCCTCTACGATTTGATGTGATAATCTAAGCGCCAGCTCCTTAGCGCTGAATCTAGTATTACATTCTTTCGTGAAATATATTGAACACAATGTTCACTTCATTTGTGACCAGGTTCTTCAAGGATCTGTGTAAATACCATATATACACTCACAATGCCACATTGCTGACTGTCTCACCCATGCCGTATGTTCACTCACAATGCCATATTACAGTGGAAAGCAAAGAAAGTGAAGCTGTTAGGGTTGCAATTATAGCCTCACTAAAGAGAAACTGAAAACACAATCGTTTTAGTGAACTAGACTCATCAAGTTGCTCTCTAAAAACATGATGGCATACTCTACAAAAAGCCCAAAACACTGGACAATGTTTTAAAGAACAAATGAGGTATGTCACATTCTTTAAACACCACATTCTGCACGTGCAATCAAACACCTCATATAATTGGATAAGAGCCTATAATAACTTAGATGGCCTGGTGATGATATATCGAAGACCAATGTATATAATTGATATAAATTCTAATAACGTATAACAAAACTCCTTATAGAGCCAAGGTGTATTACAAGGATATAGCATTTTTCCTTTAATCTAGTTTTGTATTGTACTATGGTTCAACATTGTGAACTATTGCTATAGAGGTTTGTATGCAAAATTTGCAATCTATGAAGTGTAACTGTTTCAAGTAAATCTCTAGCTCTATATTAGATTTCGGTTATCTATTTTAAAAACGTTGCGTTCTAACATGTAAGTAAATTGTTGGTTGCACATGTAACACTTTATCCATGTGCTTCATAAAAGGATTCGCTTCGCTTATTCGATGTTTGGATATTGTTGTTTTCTTTTGTAAGGTGTTTGGTCTTGATGTCTTGTATAAGGGCTCGATTATTTAAAGTTTAGAGTATGCTTCACACTATCACAAAACTTTTATCTACTATCCCATGAAGTGATATAAGAGGGATATATTTTTATTTCGTTGTTTAGTTTTTTATTTTAGCCGTTTAAAAAAATGATAGGGATAACGACAAATTGGTAAGTTTCACTCATGATAAATGGGAGAATTCTTTTCACAACTATTTCACCATGGGAAATATGGTGAGTTTCCAGCTATGGAGAACGATTACAGTTTGTGATTTTTCATAGGAACAATTTACCACCCCTTCCGAGTTTGCTGCTATCTTTAAAGGAACCAAAGAAGCTGACGACAAACTTTTTCTACCAGCCATGAATATGGCTCATAGTCACCTTAACAAGATTAAAAAGAAAAATAAGAGGAGAGAAGGCTCATCTCAAGTTTTTCCCAACAGTGCTTTGTTGGAAGATGTTGCAGCTACCGTTGGTTAGGCTAAAGACCCACCAGACTCTTCAATAGTTAAGAAAAAGAAAGGCAAAAAATTTCTAAACAAGGTAGTGATAAGAGAGAATAGAAGAAGCATTTCTATAGTTAAAGACCCACCAGACTCTTCAATCGTTAAGAAAAAGAAAGGCAAAAAATTTCTAAAATTTCTAAACTTCTACTAGTTTGAAGATCATACTCCGGTCCGAAGTTCTTCTTTCTATTATTTCCGTAAAAGTTCCTTCTCAAGAAGAAGCATTTGCAGATCCTACGTCCCCAATCTTTTCTACAACTGACCAACCATCTTTTGAACGTGATGATCACCTGGATGACATAGGAAAATTTAACTTCGAATATTTTAACAAAGTTTTCCCTCAATCCACCACCATCATCAATGTTGTAACACATGATGGAGAGTCCTTTGAATTATAAGGAACACAGTACACTAGGTATACTCTCTTAGGCTATGTGAGGTAAATAGTTGATTTAAAGAGGCAGGTGAAATCTAAAGTCAAAGATATTGCCTCACTTACAACTGAGAGACAAAGGTTGAAGGATTCTATCAAGGAAGAGAGAGAAAACGTTCATAATTTAGTTAAGTAAAATAAAACCCATAGTGGTGAGATGGTCAAGGCTAAATCCAATCATGAGAAGCTGCAGACCAGCTATAATGTTTTGCAGTCATCTACTTCCCCATAACTCAAGTCTTCAAAGGATCAACAGAGTAGGGATAAAGTTATTGTCAACCAGTTATCCAAAGAGAATAAAAATTTAGAAGATCTTCCTATGAAAAATGAAGAAGAAATTGCCTCTCTTAAAGAGAAAAATACTCAAGATATAGCCGATGTTGTGGATGCCTATGTCGATACAGTACATTAGTCTATGTAAAAAAAAGGACGAATCCATCAAATCGGATATGGTAATGTTATTTCATGAAAACTTTCCGAAGCGGTCTCTTGGTAATCTGTGAAAGTTTGGGCCATATGAACAAATTATTTTGCATACTATATATGCGGGTGATAAGCTGTGTATTTCTCCGGATGAATCCAACTCTGATAATGAAGCTGGGGATGATTCGGATGATGATCATTTAGAAGAAGAAGAAGGAAACAAATAACGAGAAAGAAGAGAGAAGAAACCGAAGATAACAAGCGATAAAGTTAACAATATTTACATGTTTGTGTTTTAAACTAAATGCATTGATATGTGCAAGGAATTTTGTTGTTTTTGGTTCAGATTATCTAGTAACCTTGTTTTTACATGTCCTTGTTGTATATAAGGCATTTTTTCATGTATATAGATCAGATTTTTAACACAATTTAAAGGTATTCTATATCATCTTTATTTTTATCTATTTTATGTCTCAATGCATATTTTCCTTCCGGTGATATCAGATCATAACTAAGTATTTTATTGAACGATGATAAAAATTTAAAAAACTTTATCCAAAGTAATAAACTAAATCCGATCAAGACATTCGAAGGTGTTCCATTCGACGATAATATAAACTTTTATTTAACCAAGCCATTTAAAGGTAATCAATTTGAAGGTAGGAAAACTTTAATCCCATAAAGCCATTCAAAGGTAATCCATTCAAAGGCATGCAAAAATTTAATGCAACTAATGCATTCAAAGGTAATCCATTCGAAGACAAGCAAAAATTTAATTCAACCAATCCATTTAAAGGTAATCCATTTGAAGGAAAAAAAAATTTAATCATATTAAGCCACTTGAAGGTAAACCATTCCAAACCATGCAAAAATTTAATTCAACCAAGCCATTCAAAGGTTACCCATTTAAATGCAATAAAACTTTAATACCACTAAGCCATTCAAAAGAAATATATCTGTAATAAAACCAAATATAGCAAAGACACTTTTAAAGGCAAAACATGATATGTTGATTGAGATTCAGACACCTCGTTAAAACCTCGCCATGCCACCAGGGTAAGAAAGAGTATGCCCATAATATTTGCATCAAACTAAATCAAAGTAAATATTTAAAAGATAAGTTTATTCGAGGTATAACCTTAGGTGTTCAACGTTCCTTGCCTGACCCTTTCATAAACGATGAAAATACACTTTTCTTAGAATTTTCTCTCCGACTTCAAAATTTCTTATTTTATGTTAAATGAAAACCTTCTCCTCGTTAAACTTTGGTAATGTATCGTTCTTAGATGAACTTTCACTCTCCTTTCCTCAATTAAATCTCATTGAGCCTTACTACTATCTCATTATTCTCTTTAGAATAATTTTGAACTTTGAAGGAATGAATAATAGGTTTTGTAGGTGTAATTGCATTCATTCCATAAAATAAAGCAAATGGAGACCCATGGGTATCTGCGTGGGGAGTGGTTCGGTATGCCAATAGTACTTTTTTGTAAATAATTTGGTTATTTCCTAGTTGCTCCCTCCAAATTCTTCTTCAAACCCGTTCAAATCGTTTGGTTGGTCACCTCACCTTTTCTATTAGCTTGAGGATAAAGAGGATATGAGAAACAGTATTGGATTCCTCTTGACATACAGAATACTTCCAAGTCCTTATTGTCAAATTGAGGTCCATTACCTAATAGTGATGCGTTTGGGAATACCAAATCAACAGCATATGTTACATTGAATAAATTTTATCATTGTTTTAGATGTTTTCCCGGATATGGTGCATCTTCTACCCATTTTGACAAGTAGTCTATTGCCAAAATTATAGTGAGACAACCCCTGGAGCCATCAGAAGGGGTCCAACTAGATGAAGTTCCCATCTGCCAAACGGTATTGCTTCGGATATGGTCTCTATTATGACTGTTGGTACATGGATTGTATTTTCATACCTTTGACAAAGGTTACAGCTTCTCACCAAGTCTTTAGCATCTGCTTGAATAGAAGGCCAATAATACCCTGTCAAGAAGAATCTTCTGGTTAAACCTTTATACTCAAAGTGTGATAATCCTTCTCGATCATGTAGTTCAAACAGAATACTTTGAGATTCGTTGGATCCGAGACAGCGCAACAAAGGCCTACTAAAGGATTTTATATATAAAAAAAACCCATTAGAACAAAACATCTACGTGATCTGTAGTATCTTTTTGGCAGAGGCCTTATCTTAAGGTAAAACTCCATTGGTCATAAACTCTTGGATCTTATTTCTCCAATTTTTAAAAACCATGGTAGAAATATGTAAACTTTCTCCCTTTTCATCATTTATTTCTGAATTTGTGACTATGGAAGGACATTCTTACAGAAGGATCCAAGGATATGCTTCAGAATAAGCTATAAGGGTGATTTCTTTCAACACTTCTAAATACTTTATCAAGTTCCTTTTCCTGGTTTCAGATTTCCTATGTGCCGAATGAATGAGTAGTTGTGAATCCATGATCAATCAGACTCTTTTGACACCATATATATGAGCTAATTTTAATCTGGTTATGGTTGCTTTATATCTGACTCATTATTGGATGCTCTAAACGTAAAACGTATAGCTTGGTAGATAAAATCCCCAAAAGGGGTGATTAAGCAGACACCAGCCTCACATCCCATTATATTGGACCCGCCATCAGTTTGGATTATCAATTCCTTCTTGGGCTTACTGGTTTCAGTTTTTTCATAAGGCATTTTGGAGTGAAATTCAACTAAAATATCATCCACAACGTGAGCCTTGATTACAATTCGGGGTGCAAAGTCAATATCATAATCCCCAAGTTCAACTGGTCACTTGGTCATTTGTCCTGATATATCCCCTTTTTGTAATACATTCTTCAAGGGTAAATAAGTTCAAACTGTGATAGAATGTTCTTGAAAATAAGGCCTCATATTTCTCGAAGCTATCACCAATGCCAAAGCTAATTTTTCAAACTTTAAGTACATTTTTTCACCTTCCAACAAGCTATTAGTTATATAATACAAATATAGAGTATTTCCCCATCTACATGTTTAAATAATGTTTTGGGTGAAGATAGGTGCCGCTTGATTTCAAGGAGATTTTGGTCATAATTTGGGGACCAATTGAAATCTTTAGCATTTTTTAAGACTTGAAAAAAAACTGTGCATATTTGTGTGATGATCTTGAAATAGACATGTTTAATGCTGCCAACCTTCCAGTTAATATCTCAACTTCTTTACTATTATGAGGTGGATCCATGGCTAACAAAACATTCAATTGATCTGGGCAGCTTGGATCCCCTTTTCACTTATAAGGTAGCCTAGAAACACCAAAGGTATATTTTTTTCAGGATTTAATTTCAAGTTGCTGGTTTCTAAATTAGAAAAAGTCTCTTAGAGGTCGGATATGTGGATTTCCTCTTTAGGGCTCAAAATTATTATTTCATTCATATAAACTTTTACATTTCTTCCACTACGACTAGCAAATGCCTTATTAAGCAATCGTTGATAATTGGCTCCCAACATTCTTTAACCCAAAAGGCATTACTTTATAACAATGAAGCCCTTTGTCAGTGATAAAAGTAGTGTGATATTGATAATTTGGATCCATCTGTATTTGATTATACCAAGAAAAACATCCATGAAAAATAACAACTTATTTCCTAATGTGGAATCTACTAGTTGATCTATCCGGGGTACTGGAAATGGATCATTAGGGCAAGCTCTATTGAGATCAGTAAACTCTATGCACATACGCCGTTTTTCATTTTTATTTTTGACTAGGACCAGGTTAGTTGTCCAAAAAGGCTCCCGAGGTTCTTTAATACGTCATATCTTTGTTAACCAATCTAATTTTTGTACTATGGCTTCAGATTTTTCTCTGGAAAAAACTCTTCTTCGTTGTACCACCGACCCTGCATCGGATCTAAAAGATATTTTGTGACTAATCATGCTAGTTGGAACTTTAGTAACATCCTCGTTACACCAAGCAAACACATGTAGATGGTTAGATAAAATGGATAATAAATTTTCCTTCAATTCTAATGATAATTTGGATCCAACCTTGACACTTTTACCTTCCGCCAAACGATGAACTTCAACGTCTTCAATTAGGATCACATTACTAGGAGCCTCGCTTAGATCATCTATCTCGTGATCTAGCAGAAGACTCCATTAACTGTTATTCTTTGTCAACTTTCACTACTTCTAACGATTTTAGAGCAAGAGCAATAACATAAAATTCATGGGTGACCTTTCGACTACTTTGGACGACGCCTACTTGGCCTCCCACAACATATTTCAAACATTTGTGGATTATGGACACTATTGTACGCATCCTAGATAGCCAAAACCTACCAAATATAGAATTGTAAAACGTCGTAAAATCAACTACCACAAACAAAACTATTACCAACCTCCCCAATCACAGCGGTTGAATTACTAGTAAATCCTACTTTGGTCCTATTCAAACGTTGGATGATTGAGGGATTCTTCATTTGCTTGTGGGTTGATAAAAATAGAATATTTTCTAGGATTTCATATATCAATCAAGATTCGACGTGTATAATTAGTGTCAATGAATGCTCATATTACCACATCATCTTCATGCGAGCTTGTAATATCTCTCAAGTCATCTTCATCAAAGACAATGAATGGAGTCGGGCTCTCATAGAGATGTGTAGAAAGTTTCCCTTCTAACTGAGTAGTTATACTGTTCATATGTCTTTTTCTTGAGAAACATGAGTGCTCAGTCACAGTTTCTCCTCCAAAAATGGTCAAGAATTCAAAGTAACTGCACATATCAGATATTGTTGCTATTTTGTTTCCATTAACACACCAACCTGATTCCGATCTGGATCAGGTTATAAGTATTCCAAGTCTACATCAAATCCTTCCACAATCATCGTAACATCTTCTTGTTTGGATGCCCCATACTTTATCCTATAATATTTGGTGATGTTAGTTGCGATGTGCTTGCACTAGGTTGGGCTCGCGTATTAACTAACCTATTGACCCTTGTTTTTTAACGTAATGAGATAACTTCCCACTTTCAATCAAATTTTTTACTTCTTGCTTTAAGGAAATGAAATCTTGGGTATCATGAGCCACATTGTTATGGTATTTACAAAAAAAAAAGTGCTCCAATTTTATCTTGGAGGTTGAATTTGCGTTGGCCTTCGGAAATGAACAACATTCTTAGGTCTATCATAAATGGTGGCCACATTTGCACTTAATTTAGAAAGCTATTCAGGTTGGATCTATTGAATCCGTCTTGGTCTACATGGATGACCCTGATTTGACTCACTCTTTATAGGACGATACAAACCATGTCCGCAATCTTTAGGTCGATAATTGACTGTAGCTTGGGGCTTTGTAGTGGCTTGTATAATAGAAGTTGTAGGAGTAGACCTAACTGCAGCGGTACTCCAGAATTTTTTGGTTTCCTCCACTGTGATTTGTATCCCGATCGGACTTAATAATCCTCCCATGGTCATCGCTTTCTTCCGAGTCACCGAATCAACAAACTCACCCGCCATTAAACCTTGTCCTGAAGATGTAAAAGCCACTTGTTCATGGTTTGGTTTATTTTGGCTGGGGGTAGATTGATAAAGTGTTTATAAAGTGTTTTAATAATTTTAGGATGTTTTGTGTTTAGTATGGAGAGTAGAGAGATAATTAAGTTGTCTACTAGTATTAAATTCTGATCACCCTCATTAATGAGAGTGGTTGGGGTATTTATACCTTAATTACTGACCCATGGGCTTATCGGGCCAGGTCATGAAACCGGGTCCAATTCAAAGACCCATTAGTCTTAAGTTGATTAGAAAATAAGTGAGTCAAAAGTTAATACATTTGTCCTCTTCGGATTTTTAGTGGTGTGATATGGTCCCAATTGCCTCTCATCGGATAGGTGAATTTTACTTAAGTATTGTAACCGAAATATCTGAACTCATCAGTACCCCCTTTTTAGGTCTTGTAAAATATATTTGGAACGACTAAAAAATCCACCAAGATGGCATTAATTTGGTCTAATCTGCTTGTGTCGTTCGAATTGAAAGACTTCTTTCACAAACGAACCCATTTAAATTTTATCAGAATTGATTTCCCTTCCCAGAATTCTAATATTTGATTCTTGAATCCTGGGACACGTGTCAATATATGGTTTGACCTTCCAACAGTTTTTTCTCCTAGATTGTTGCACCCACTAGGTCTAGAAAGTTACCTAGGTTTCAATTTTTCACACGTTACGCAGCGTTTAATCATTGCGAAAATTTTGTTCACCTTCTCCTTGGTAACTGTTGTTTTCACTGTTATATATATATATCTCAAATCTTTCTAGAGAGAAAACTTAGTTCATTTTCAAATTGTTCTTGAGACATATATGTTCACAACTAGAAACACCTTAGTTAAAGGAGGCTGGTTGAACTTGTCTAAATTAGAGAGAGCCAAGAAAGCAGAGAAAGATAATCGTATTGGTGTCGGTCTTCTTGTTTCCCGTGGTGAGAAACGTAACCAGTCAAACTAGAACGCCGATCTAGGGTTATTTTCCTCAAGAAACCCTAGAACCAGAAAACTTCCATTCACAACAAACCTTTCACCTCTCCCCTCTGGTTCTTCAATGCAAGAGTCTCAACACCCTATTCCCAAGGAAAACGTTGTCTCAAGTGTTAGAAAACCCTCACCGTTTATAGCGATGGGCTCAAATACAGAAAAATCACCAGAGAAGATAAATCTTCGCCGGATTACTCGCCAAGCAAAACCCAATCAACACAATCATCTTCAAAACCCTCCGGATCGGAGGTAGCAAAAGTTGTTTCAGAGGACAAACCCTCCGGACAGCAGTCTTTGCCAAATATCAGGCCCTCAGAAGAAACAACTTCACAACCATCTGTACAACTTCCGATGAAGGAACTGGAGCAACCTCCTTCAAAAACAGGCGAACAGACTTCCACAGTGATGGAAGAGAACATGGAGGATAATATTGAGAAAGCCCTTTTTTAAACTGAGGTGTCAGGTCAAACAGGGGATGTTGCCTCAGAAAGGAAAGGTAAAACTAAAGTTGGCATGACTCATCTGGACGCGCTTCCGGAGAATCTAGAGGGTAAGGTAGGCCCTTGTTTAAGCGTGTTAGGGTCAACTATCTGTTGGCTTTGCAAAATATTAATTATGTCTACACCTACACTACTGAGTTGGGTCGAATCCAAACCGAATGGGGGATTACGGAGTCTGTAAAAGTGAGGATACCAATCACTTCGGAGATCTTCATGGATTGCAAGTTGAACGAAGTGCTCAACTGGGGACTACGGTTCCCCTTAAACCCAGAGATTGTCAGGTACTTTCATCTGGTCAAACTATGCCCCAGCCAGCTAAGCCCCAACGCCTGATATACACTCTTAGCTTGTAACACGGCATCTAGGCTATAAAAAATCCCACTTGCTATGGGAATGATTTCAAAGTCGTGGACGACCTACTGGAGTCCGCAAAGCCTTAGAGGACTCAGTTCCTATTTTTCAGTGGGACTTGGGAGAATGGTAGAAAAATCAAGGCCAACATAAACCCTATTCTCCTGACCAGCAAATGGAAAAGCACTGGTAAATTCTTCTTTATTTTCCTTTTTATTCCTTAAGTTGTAATTTTTCCTATTTTGACTAATTTATATCTCTCCCTAGTTCTACCGAAGGACTTCGTAGGCCAGTTGGAAGAAGGACAAAAGACTTGTGCAAAGCTTAATACGTGGGCTTCAGAGAACTCGAGGAACGCATTCCACAATTGCTTCAAGTCGGACAATTTTGTGAGGTCTCACATGTGGAACACCACAAGAAGAAGAGACCTTATGTGGGAAGAGCTAACCACCCCTCCCCCTGCTGATGGGATCCTAAAGAGGACAGAAGCCGAAGACGCCAAGTGGTATATGCCTGCCAGGGCCAAAGCCCCTAGAAAAATGAAGAACAACAAAAAGAGGGCTATAACAAACTTAGCTTAAACAGCTACTGAGGGGACTGGTTCGGAGAACCAAGGTGGAATCAATGTTTCCTTGCTAAAGGCAGTATAGGTTGAACTGTAAAGGAAGCCGGAGGGTCAAAGAACCCACCAAGGCCTCCTCAAAAAGATAAGAAACGCAAAGCCAACACCGATGAGAAAGCTGCCAAGAAAAACAAGGTTACTTTGGAAGCAGAAATTATCACTCACCAAACAGAAATTCTACCCCCAGTTCTTGTTGATCCTACATGCAAGAGGTAAACCCAACAGACCTTCAGTCCGGACAGATTGCTAGTAGAGGAAATGACGAAGTGGACCTTTCAGCCTTTCAAGATATCGGTCTGTATTTTAATAACTTTGATAAATATGATTTTTCAGGTCCTTACCGTCCCTCTAGCTCTTCCAACATGGTAACCTATAATGGGAAGTCTTTCTACATACTCAGAGAACAAGATACTTTAACCTATGATCTCCTTGGCTACATCCGGCCATTACTTGATCTAGAAAGGCAGGTAAAAAATCAAACCAGTGTTATCAACTCTCTTACCACTAACAAGCAAACCTTGTCAAATAGTCTTCTGAGTGCTCAGCAGAGCATAGAGGCGTTGAAGAAGGAAAAAGAGGATTTGGAAACCAAGCTGACCGTATCGGAAGCACCTAATATTGAGCTCCAAACCAAGTACTCCGGCCTAGAGACTTCTTCCTCACAAAACCTCACAGCTTTGAAGGAGAAATTGAAAACCAAGGATGGTGCTATCCAAACTTTAACCAACGAGAAGACCAAGCTGGAGAGCATTGTTTTGGAGAAGGTTAAGAAGAAAGAGGCCCTGGAACGTCAACAAGAACAAGCTAGCAAAGCAAGCATAGAGGAATGCGCCAACGAAATAGTGGATTACTTAGAGAAAATAGATGATGAGATCAAATCCGAAATGATCTTGCTGTTCCATGAGACCTTTCCAAAGAGAATCGTTGGTCCCTTATGGAAGTATGTGGAATATGATGACATCCCATTCCATACCTTAGCAGATGATGACAAGCAAAATCTGAAAAATCCCAAAAACGTGTTATCACCAATCACTATTGTGGTGTAGAAAAATATGAAGGGAACAAACCCTAACGTGTTATCATGTATTTTTTTTGAAAGAATATAGTCCTTGGATGGCCAAAGCATTGTTTGTACTATTGTTCGGTTCAAGTCTGATCAGGTTTAATTTATCCAATTTCCCTTTTGTTTAATACTTTGTTTTAAGACTTTCATGGCTAATTTTTAAGTAGCCCATAGAATTCAGAAGTATTGAATTGAGAGTATTTAATATCTCAAATCACATATGTTTAATAGTTATGACCAATCACTAAGCTTACTTGATCTACTCAAGAACACTAGAGAGCCGGGGTGTGGAATAAGTTATTCACACTTAAACTGAATTGAAGTAAAATCACACCAGACTTTAGAAGAAGGCATCATGTATTATTGAAAAAAAAAACCGGACACCTCATTAAAACCTCCCTGTGCCACCAGGGTAGGAAAGAGTATGCCCCATAATATTTATATTGCTATTTAGCAATATATATTTACAAAAAACTTTATTTCATATATAACCTGATATGCTCAGCATTCCATGGATGCTCTAAAGATCTTCCTTCTTTATCTTGAAGCCTATATGTCCCCGGTTTGACCTTTTCACGGACCTCATAAGGGCCTTCCGAGTTCAGAGCCAATTTACCGAAATGCCTCTCCTTGGTACATAAGAATACTTTTCTTAATACTTTATCCCCTGTTTGAAAATCTCTTCTTTTGACTTTGGAAGCAGATCTTCTCCTCATTAAGCCTTGGCAGTGTGATGTTCTCAAATGTGCTTTAACTTTTTTTTCTTCTATTAAGTCCAACTGATTCCTAACTGCTACATCATTAGCCTGTTCAGAATAGTTATGGACCCTATGTGATGGCAAAGTATCCTCTATAGGAGTAATTGTATCCATCCCATATACCAAGGCAAAATGATATTCTTGTGTGGCAGCCTGAGGAGTAGTTCGGTAGGCCCACAATAATTCTTGTAAATAGATTGGCCATTTCCACGCAGATCCTTGCAAATTCTTATTTAATCCGGATAAAATGGTTATATTCGCAAATTCAACTTGGCCATTTCTTGAGGATGGAAAGGAGAGTAAAAACAATGATGAATGCCTCTAGAGGCACATAAAGCCTTCATGTCTTTGTTATCAAACTGCGGCCCAGTGGTTGTAGTAATCTTTTGGGGAACTCCAAACCTACAGCATATATTGGATAAGATAAACTTAATAACAACTTCCGATGTGGTCCCATTCAAAGGAGCCGCCTCTATCCACTTAGAAAAATAGTCAATGGCGACTATGATAGTTATACACCTCCCGGATGCCATGGGAAGAGGTCCAACTAAATCCACCCTCCATCTAGCAAACGGTGTTGGCTCAGAAATAGGCTCCAGGGGTACTGCTGGCACATGAATTTCATTCACATACCTTTGACATAGATCACATTTCTTCACCATTTCTTTAGCATCTTCCATTATGGTTGGCCAATAGTATCCAGCTAACAAGACTCTTCAACTTAGTGCTCTGTATCCACAGTACGTTGAGCCTTCCCCATCGTGTAGTTCAGATAAAACAACTTGGGATTCTTGAAACCCTAAACAGCGTAAGAGAGGCATGCTGAAAGATTTTTTGAAGAGAACTTCTCGTATCATCAAAAAACCACAAGCCTTGTATTTAATCTCTGTTTACGCAACTTTATCTGAAGGCAATGTGCCATTGGAAATGTATTGAAAAATTATGTATCTCTAATCCATAGGTTGGGACATAAGTATACTCATATTTTCTTTATCTTCTTTCTTTTAATCTAACTGTATGGACAGACATTCTTGTACAAAAATCCAAGGGTAGGATTTGGAATAGGATATAGTTGCTAGAGAGTCTGCCAATATATTGTCCGATCTGGGAATATAATCATAGCAAATACTTTTGAAATTTGCTGCGACTTCTTTCAAAATGAGCAAGTACCTTACTAGTGGTTCCTTCTTGGCCTCAGATTGTCCTTGTGCATGGTGGATGAGCAATTGAGAGTCAATTATTAACCAGACCCTCTTAGCTCCACAGACGAGGGCTAACTTAAGACCAACTATAACTTCCTCGTATTCAGACTCATTGTTAGAGGCCATGAATCCAAAACATATAGCTTGATACATTTTATCACCATACGGGGAGTTTAAAAAAATTGTAGCTCCACAACCCATAGTACTTGATTCACCATCAGTTCGGACCACCCATTCTTTCTTGATATTATCTTCTGAAGTTTGTTCAAAAGACCTATCAACATGAAATTCTACCAAGAAGTCAGCCACTAACTGAGCTTTAATTGTCGTTCGAGCCACAAAATCAATGTCGTAGTCACCCAATTCCACTGACCACTTGGTCATTCTACTTAATATATTTGCCTTTTGAAGAACATTTTTTAGCCGAAAAGACGTTTAGACAATAATAGAATGAGCTTGAAAATACGGCCTCATCTTTCCTGCTGCCATCTTTTCTAATTTTAAATATCTTCTTTCAGCATCCAGTAAACTCTTACTAAGATAGTACACCAGACGAGGGTAATTGTCCGCCTCCCTTACCAGGACAACACTTATAGTGCATTCTGATACAGTCAGGTATACATAAAGCTTTTATCCTTGAACGGGTTTGAAAAAGGGTCTTAGGTGAGGACAAATGTTTCTTTATTTCAATAAAGGCTTGGTCACACTGTGGGAACCAATTGATTTTTTTAGCAGTTATCAATATTTGGAAAAAAAGAGCACACTTATCCAATGACCATGAAATAAATCTATTTAAAGCATCCAATATTCCGGTGAGCCTTTGAACTTATTTAACATTTCGAGGGGGTCCATTTTTAATAAGGCATGAAGCTGATCCGGGTCAGGCTGGATACCTTTCTCACTTATTATGTAGCCTAGAAATTTTCCAGATCGGACCCTAAACACACATTTCTCTTGATTTAACTTCAAATTCACAGTTCCTAAGTTAGAAAATATTTCTTGGAGGTCAGCTATGTGTAAATCATCCTCCAAGATTTTAACCATCATGTCATCTATGTAGACTTCCATGTTTCTGTCGATCTGATTAGCAAACGTTTTATTCACTAACCTCTGATAGGTAGCCCCGGTATTTTTCAATCCGAAGGGCATCACCTTATAACAATGGAGACCTATACTCGTAATAAAAGTGATGCGATATTGATCATTCGGATCTAGTTCTATCTGATTATACCTTGAAAAGGCAACCATAAAGGACAATAACTTATTTCCAGATGTAGAATCTACTAACTGATCTATTCGAGGGACAAGATAAAGATAATTTGGGCAAGCCCTGTTGAGGTTAGTGAAATCAATACACATACGTCATTTGCCGGGTTTTTTCTTGAGTAACACCGGATTGGAAGTCCATATGCCCTATCTTGATCAGCCGATCAACCTCTTGAACTATCACGTCTACGTTTTCCTTGGAAAAACCTGTTCTTTTTTGTACAACAAGTGCAACATCATTCCAGATAGATAACTTATGTGAAATAACATCCGCTGGTGCTCCGGTTACATCACTATTTATTCTTTAACTCTGGCGCCAACTTGGAACCAATCTTGACGTTCTTACCCTCTGAAATAGAATGAGTTTCAACTTTTTTTAATGGGTATTATGACACTGGGAGCCTCTCTGGGGTCATTAATCTCACTTTCCTCAGTGGAAGGCTCCAGTAACTGCAATTCTTTATTAATTAGATATGCCCCCAATGTTTTAGGAGAAAGAGTTGTTGCATAGCACTCCCTGGCTATCTTCTAATTACTTCGAAAAATGCCTATTTGTCCCTAAACAACATACTTTAAGCATTGATGGACTGTAGAGGGCACAACATTCATTATGGAAAGCTAAGTACTTCTACCATCTTTTTAAAGCAATCTGCTAATCCGTTCTTTGTATTCACAAATCGACTTATATAATCTTTCAAATATTCGTTTGGTTCTTGTGCACAGTGGAGAATGGTATCCCCATTACCCTTCAGTTCTTTACTCCCAACAAATTGCCTACAGAAGGCAACCCAAAAGCTATCAAAGTTTCTAATGCATCCCTGAGGGAAGCTGTTATACCATTTAATAGCATTGCCCTTAAAATTTTGGAAGAAGGCTCTGCACAGGAGCTTATCATCGTCATCAAAATTCATCATGAAGTTCGTGAATGGCTCCAGATGGTTGTGCGGATCCTGGCTTCCATCATACTTCTCCATCTTAGAGCTATCAAACCTTTTGGGAACGTGTCCGGACAGTATTTTTGTAGAAAAATGTGACTGCCTCCAGTTTTTATTACGACTAAAAACAATATCTTCATTAGGAGTTGCAACTGATCAACATGCCTATGGGATGATCCTTTGCCCTGATGCCTTTTGAGCCTACCATGTCTGTCCCTCTTTCTTCAGTGTTTGTTGGTTAAGTTTATCTTTTTTATGGATCTTCCCTAATCACTACTTGAGGACAAAGATTCTTCCAGCTCTGCCTCATTCGAAGAGCTGCTAGAGGACACGGATCCAGGACTTCCAACATGCTTAGACCGGTGTGTCTTCTTTGAACTGAGGTGAGTCTATAGGGTTGGCTCATTCTCCCCCAGATTTGTCAGTATGGTGAAGGACTGATGCTCCGAATTTCTCCTTGATACCTTTCTCTGCTTGTTTTATGGCCCTTAGCGCCTATATTTCAGTCCTCAGCTGGTCTCGCTCCTCGATGGGATATTCTTTATTTTCCTTCACAGTTTCCACCTAAGGAGGTGGAGTATTTTGCCCATTCGGATCCATCTGAACTGTTTTTCTCACTGTTTTGAATGTAAAATTCAGGCACCATCGCCTCCCACTGTGGTCGCCAATTTGGTTTGGTATATTTTAGGCTGTGGGTAGATTGGTAAAGTGTTTAGAAAGTGTTTTAATAATTTTGGTATGTTTTGTGTTTAGTGTCGAGAGTAGAGAGATAATTAAGTTGTCTACTAGTATTAAATTCTGATCACCCTCATTAATGAGAGTGGTTGCGGTATTTATACCTTAATTACCGACCCATGGGCTTATCAGGTTGGATCATTAAACCGGGTCGAATTAAAAGACCCATTAGTGTTAAGTTGATTAGCAAATAGCTTAGTCAAAAGTTAATACATTTGTCCTGTTTAGATTTTTAGTAGTGTGATATGGTCTGAATTTCCCCTCACCGGATAGGTGAATTTTACTTAAGTATTGTGACTGAAATATCTGAACTCATCAGTTCATAACAATCAGTCAAGGCATTCTTTGTGTTCACAAAACGACTGATGTAGTCTTCTAAAAACTCATCGGTTCTTGTTCACCGTGGATGATGATATCACCAGTCCTTTTAATTTCTTTATTTCTCACAAATTGCATGCGAAAGCCATCCAAAATACATCAAAAAATTTAATAGATCATTCATTATGGTAAGATGTTATACCATTTTAGTACACATCCCTTGAAGGTCTGCGAGAAGGCCCGGTATAGAAGTTTATCACCATCATCAAAATTCATTATTAAGTTTTTGAATTGCTCAAGGTGATTATCAGGATCTTTGCTTACATCATATTTATCCATTTTGGAGCTGTGAAACCGCCTTGGCAAATGTCCAGAGATAATATTTGAAAACAAAGGTGATTGCCTCTAGTTGTAGCTATAGCTTAACATATGATATTCATTATGAGTGGTAAAGCTACCCGGTTCAGATTGGATAAAAAATTGATCACTTAACAGATGATCAATATCGTGATATGTCGATTCCATTGTTTTCGCTTGATATTTATTCTTTTTCTCATTGCATTTCCTATCAATTTTCTTATAATGTTGCTTGGTTAACCTTTTATTTCTTCTTCTGACAACCATGGTCGCTCATAGATGAAGAAGTAGAAGAATCCGAACCAAATTTTGTTGTAGAGTTTCAACAGAGTCTAATGTGTTTATCAACTACTTAACCCGATGTTCCTTATTTGAACCCATGCGAGAATTCAGAGATCGATAACTTTCATCTTATTTTTTGTTGTTTTCAGGTTCATCTGTAACAATACATCCTGCAGTGAACTTCCCTCTTAATTCTATTTTAGCTTGCCTTTGGGCTCTCAAAGCTTCAATTTCAGCCCTTAGTTAATCAAGCTCGTTTTGCATGCTATATCTTTCCTGTGTATTATGATTGACATGTGATATAGTAGCATGCTCATTTTCACCTCTTATCCCCTCATTTCCGAGAGGGAGAGCTTCTTGCATATCGAGATCCATGTCTCAAATAATTCTAAAGTCAAATCCACCACCAAAGTATGATCCACAATTATGTTTCAAATAAAACTATTTAGGCACCTCATACTCCCAGTGTGGTTGCCAACCTGGTGCAGGTAAAAACTGATTAAACGATATTTGTGGCATGTATTAGTTTTATGGGTGGTCCGTAACGAGAGAATAAAGATGCTATCTTAAATGATTTTAAAAGAGAGAACTCAACTCGCCCATTAAATGCTATTTTGATCTTATTTATAGGATTTAGAAGATTCATGGCTTACCGGATCGGTTCATATATTCAAGTCAATTAGATGCGTTTGAAGGCCTAAGACAAGATGAAGCAAGCACTTAACTTACTATGCTAAGGACACATCTTATTCATCATTATCTTTGTTAATAGTCTGAACTGGCCTTTGAAAAATTCGAAATACTCTTTATATCTACTTCCAATATATTCCAAACATTCCCCTAACGCTAGTTAGTTAATTTGATTTTTATGTACAATATTTAATTTAGTTTTATTAAGATTTTTAAATTTTAAAAAATGTATATTTAAGAAAAATTAACAATATAAATCCAACAAAAATAAATCAAAATTACCTAACCTCAATTGTATGTGAAATTGTTTTACTGACCTCTTTTATTTTATTTTTTCCACACACTCTTTTTTATTGTAATTGTTCTTTACAAAATGTTGAGGTGGCCGAAACCAAACCTCAAATATGATTATATTTGTTTCATAGTTCTAAAATCATTAAAATAAATTCAAACAAAACAAAACCATATTTATAATAAAAAATTGATTTGAAAAATTGATTCACATTTTTTCTTCAAACTGAGATGTAAATGAGGTGGTTCGTATTCTAGTTTATAAACTCTCTATTTAAATGTTTTAAACATTATACGAGAGTAATTTTTTTTTAATTAAATGGGCTTTATCTTTGGGAAATCTTAAGGGAAATATCTAAATCAGTATGTGAATGGATGCTAATGGGAGATTTTAACACAGTTACTGATCCCTCTGAGCGAGCTGGTTGCATAAACTATTGTAATCAAAGTTCAACTGACTTTAATGATGCCATCAAGGATTGTTTTCTTGAAGATGCAGGATTTGCAGGGACTCAATACACATGGACAAACAAGCCTATATGGAAACGTCTGGACAAGATTCTAATCAACCACGCTTGGACTGAATTTTTTGTGGGGACCAAAGTGGTTCACATGTCAAGAACATGTTCTCACCACACTCCAATGTACATGACCCTTACCAAATAAAAGAACAACCTTATCAAAAGCTTCAGATTTCAGAATGCATGGACTCTTCACGATGAATTTCAAAGTGTTGTTGAGACAAGCTGGAATGAACCTATGTAGGGTTTCCCTCTTTTCATATTTTGGAACAAGTTAAAAAGATTAAAAGTAGCTATAAAAAGTAAGAATAAAAATAATTTTAAGAATATCTTTGATAAAGTGCAGCAAACAAAGGACAATGTGATCATTCAAGAACAAAATTTCCTCAAGTCAAACAGCCTTGAAGATAAAACAGCAATGGAAAAGGCAAAAGCAGAACACCTCCTTGCTGTGACTATGGAAAAGGAGTTTTGGAAACAAAAATGTTATTCAAACTTGCTTCAGAATGGAGATCATAATACAAAGCTATACTAGAGCTTTGTCAAAAAGAAGAGAATGAAAGCAAAAATTTGAGGCATCAAGTTGGGAAACAAATGGATTTCAGGCAGTGAAGTTATTAAAGACTCTACAGTGGATTACTTCAAAAACATTCTTTCATCTCTTTCATACTCTGACTCTAATATGAATCATGAAATGTTAAATTCTATCCCTAAACTTGTTAACGATTTTGACAATGTTTCCCTTCTAATTGCTCCTACAGAACAGGAAATTTGGTGCTGAATTCAGAGTTCTTCACTACATGCTGCCAAACCATGAAGACAGACCTATGTAGAGCCATTGAGTCTTTCATAAAAGGCCAACAACTACCAAAGGGTATCCTAGCTACTGGTGTTTGTCTAATTCCCAAAGTTGAAGCTCCCCAAAACTAGAACCAGTTCAGACCAATAAGCTTGTGTACAATGTTTAACAGAATAATGTGTAAGCTATTAAATAACAAATTATATTCTCTTCTTCCTAAGCTAATCTTTGAGTTTCATGGTGCATTTGTTAAAGGAAGAAATGATCAATAAAAACATCTTTATTTCAAATGAATTGATTCATGACATCAACAAGAAAACTAAGGCATGCAATATAATTATAAAACTGGACATGTCAAAAATGTTTGATAACTTATCTCACTGCTTCATTTTAAAGGTCTTGGAATGTTATGGTTTTAACACCAACTTTAGATCTTTAATATCTAAAATTATCCAGCATGTAAGTGTATTAATTTTTATTAATGGAGAAACAACAGGTTTCTTTAAAATGAGAAAATTAATTAGACAAGGGGACCCCTTGTCCCCTAATCTATTCATCCTTGCTGAAGATGTTATTTTCAGAGGCTTAAAAGAGCTCTTCTTAAAAGATAAGACTTTACGTTACTCAATTAGGATTAGCTTAGTCATTCATATACTATCTTTTACAGATCACCTCTTAATTTTTTCAAATGGTTCACCTACTTCTTTGGAGTGTATTGGGTCTTTCTTACAGGTATACCAAGATGTATCTGGTCAATCCTTAAATAAGAAAAAGACAATCATAATCACTGCAGCAACTATGTCCCAAGATAGAAGGAATGCATTGTCCATTCAAACAAATTTCAACACTAGCAACTTACCAACAACTTATCTTGGTGTTACTCTTAGCCCTCATAACAAAAAAATAAAACTACATTCCCCTGATAGAGAAGATCAAGACAAGAATTGAAGGCTGGAATGACAAAGCCCCATCTTTCGGAGGAAGACTAACCTTGATAAACTAAGTTCTCATGCATATCATATTGTACTGGATTCAGAGTTGTTGGCTCCCAATATCGGTTATCTTAAGCATAGAAGACTAATGAACAGGTTCATTTGGGGAACATCAAACGAAACAATGAGGATGCACTGGGCTTCTTGGATGAGTATGTGTAAATTACATGCTGAAGGTGGCTTGAATGTTAGATGTCTACAAGATATTCAACAAGCTCTTTCCTGTAAACTATGGATAACATTCAGAAAAAATAACTCATTGTGGGCAAGCCTAATGCACAACATATACTGCAAGGACAAGCACCCCCTTCAACTAAACTTTTCTAAAAACAGATCCTCAACATAGAGAGGATTAGCTGACATTAAGGAGTTTCCTGAAGAGACAATATGATGGAAGTTGGGTGAAGGTAAGGTCGACTTATGGTTGGATAGCTAGTATGACTCTAAACTTCGAATTTAACTGGACCACAACTCTAACGATAGCTGGTTTAAAGGCATTCATGTCTGTTCTTTTTGGGAAAATAATGAGTAAAACCTAGAAAAACTACATCAACACCTTACTACCTACCATGTAAGTACAGTCCTTAAGACTAAAATCACAGAGAATATCAAAGATAAACTTGTCTGAATTCTATCAAACAATGGCGATTTCAATATTAAGGATACTATAAATGGCATTAAACCAGTTAACTTTAGTTCTACTCTTTTTGAATCTCTATAGAGCAGCATTACACCTAGAAATTAGTCTTTTTTAACTTGGAGATTGTTGAAAAATAAGTTACCTATAGACTCAATTATCAAAACTAGACACATTAATCTAGCATCAAAATGTTAATTCTGTTTTAATGAAGAAACGAAAGACCACTTGTTTGTAAACTGTAACTTCGCGTGGAGCATCTGGTTTCATTTTGTAGGGATACAAAAAGTAGATATAAGAAGCTTTATCACTACAATACATCTACTATGAACCTGGATGTGGTCTGCTCCTGGGAAAGTCTATGTCAAGACAATCCTTCCTCCTATAATATGCTGGTCCATCTGGCAGCAACGAAACAAGTCAAAAATCAATGGTGAATCCTTTTCATCAAGCGCCACCATCAGCTACATCACAACAATCCTATAAACTTCAGACCACTCAAAGCTGCTACAAAGAAAGCATTGGAAATTCAGTGAAAATGAAGCCTCATCTATAGGCTGTACAAACCTTCTCAGCATCAAACACAAAGTTACTCACCTCAAATGGTAGCCTCCTGGTCCGGGAAGAGTCAAGTTAAACTCAGATAACTGTTGTGTAGCCTTAGGAGAATCAAGCGGAGGAATAATCATCAGAGATTGCAATGGTTCAGTTCTCAGTGGCTATGGAAACACATATGGAAAGCTTTCACCACTAAAACCTGAAGCTAAGGCAATGTTGGACGGACTTCTACTCTGCAAAATCATAGGCTTAAGGGAAGTAGACATAGAATCATACTGTAGCACTCTTATCTCTCTTATTACTTATGGGAAAACCACAAAGTTTTTGGAATTATTAATCGATAGAATAAGGCTGCTGATGACAACAAATGTGTCTATCAATTTCATCTTTAGGGAACAGAACGTAGCTGCCGATTGGCTCGCTCGCTGGACCCTAAAGTGTAAAATAAAATTCGATTGTAAAAGCTTTATTCCTCCTCCATATTTAGAAGAAATCCTAAAACTAGAAAAGTCAGGTACTGGATACATTAGAGTTGCTTAACCTCTTATTTCATTGTCTTGTGGAATCAGTGAGCAAAAAAAAAAAAAAGAAAGACAAAGAGAGATTTGAGGAGAAATTTAAAAAAAAAATAATCAAGGTAGACAAGGAGGAAGAGAATCAGAATCGCGAGGAGGAAGACGAAGAAGTCCTTCTGTTCTAAGGTCTGAATGGTAGAGTCTAAAGTTTTAAGTCTCTCAAATTCTTATGGTTCTATGATTAGTCCCCCAAATTGTAAAACTCAAATGTTTACCGTTTAATAATATTCCTCTTAGATTATAATTTTCAGATCCAATTCAGATGATAATTTTACGCGAATACAGATTATAAAAATTAAAATAGTAGATAAATTTGGTGGCCGATTTTTTCTTTTTAACCAAAAAATATAAAACCATTGTGTGTATATTTAATATTTGAGATAGGAAGTCTTAAAATTTCAAGAGGTCTAACAATTCAGATAAAATCAAATAAAATTAAATAAAATAAAATTAAATAAAATTAAAAGGTACAAAATGAAACCAACAAAATATAAAACACGAGATAAAAGATTTGGAGAATGCAAAAAGAACCAAAATAACTTAACAACAACATTGGAGACGAATTGCAAAACGGCAATTAGATGTTTGTAGCGAGATGAGCCTCATCTGTTATAAGTGCTTCTAGCGGAGGATATGCCTCACCTATCATAAGTCCTTCTGGCGGAGGATATGCCTCACGGATCATCGGTGCTTCTTGTGGAGGACGCGCCTCACTTATTATAAGTGCTTCTTCCGGGGGACATACCTCACCCATCATAAGCCCTTCTAGCGGAGGATATGCCTCACCTATTATCGGTGCTTCTTGCGAAGGAAATGGCTCACCTATCATAAGTCCTTCTAGCGGAGCATATGCCTC
The DNA here is from genome assembly GCA_036936605.1 of Limnanthes douglasii subsp. nivea. NCBI lineage: Eukaryota > Viridiplantae > Streptophyta > Magnoliopsida > Brassicales > Limnanthaceae > Limnanthes > Limnanthes douglasii. The sequence goes on along the minus strand of JAUPFV010000001.1, from coordinate 202,802,269 downwards.
ACGTATCATCAGTGCTTCTTCCGGAGGACATGCCTCACCCATCATAATCCCTTCTTGCGAAGGAAATGGCTCACCTATCATAAGTCCTTCTGGCGGAGGATATGCCTCATGTATCATCGGTGCTTCTTGGGGAGGACGTGCCTCACCTATCATAAGTACTTCTTCCGGGGGACATGCCTCACCCGTCATAAGCCCTTCTAGTGGAGGATATACCTCACCTATCATCGGTGCTTCCTGCAGAGGAAATGGCTCACCTATCATAAGTCCTTCTGGCGGAGGATATTCCTCACGTATCATCGGTGCTTCTTGGGGAGGATATGCCTCACGTATCATCAGTGCTTCTTCCGGGGGACATGCCTCACCCGTCATAAGTCCTTCTAGCGGAGGATATGCCGCACCTATCGAAGGTGTCATAAGTCCTTCTAGCGGAGGATATGCCGCACCTATCGAAGGTGTTTCCTGCGGAGGAAATGGCTCACCTATCATAAGTCCTTCTAGCGGAGGATAAGCCTCACGTATCATCAGTGGTTCTTCCGGGGGACATGCCTCACTCATCATAAGTCCTTCTAGCGGAGGATATGCCTCACCTATCATTAGTGCTTCTTGCTGAGGACATGCCTCACCTATCATAAGTGCTTTTTGCGGAGGGCATGGCTCACCTATCACAAATGTTTCTTGCGGAGGACATGCCCCACCTATCACAAGTGCTTCCAGCGGAGGACATGGCTCACCTATCACAAGTGCTTCTTGCGGAGGACATGTATTGGTGGCTGATGGATTCATTTTGGATTGAATCTTTCTCTGGTTATGTTCAATGTACCACTCTAGATCGGATAAATCCATCGGACTGAGATGTTCAAGCCTAAGTTGTCCTCTCAAGATTTGAGAAAGGGCTTCTGCTATTTCTTTTAGGCGAACTTCCCTGGCAAGCTTATAGGATTTACTAGTCAGTTTGCTTAACTCATGAGCCAAGAAAGATTGATTGTTCAATTCACGCCTGGTGTGTGGAGAATCCCTAAACCTCGTCAATGTGTTATAGACATCGACTTCATTAGGCCATATCTCTGGTTGAGAATTGGCAGGATTGTATGCAACAACACATACATCAGTGTCACAAAGAACAGTGAGTTCTTCGGCTTTTTTGAACAAAGTTTCTTTTCTTTTATTGAAAGTGCGTACCCTAGCCGCTTCATCATCTATATATTCTAATTTTTTTTTCACCATGGTTAAACTTGTAAGAATAGTGGATGAGGCTAAAGTATCTGTGTATGTTCATTATATAGAGAGATGGGTGGAGAGATTAGAATTGACAGCTGGTATCATGGGATGGGTTTTAATAGTTTGTTAGAGATACTTTATAATATTTAATGGCTGCCATTAATTTTGTGACTCACATTTATTTTGTGACTGACAACTGTATAGTAACGCTTAAACATTCTGTTAGCATAAGAATTAATAGTTCTTATCTATAATGTACATCATATTTGCCATGTTTTCCTTTTATTCTTGTGACATTGTTAAAGTAAAATGGTGACTTTTACAGATGTTTCAAAATATATGTAGTTCAACCATTAAATATAGATCTTGCCATTGGAATGTTGGGTGGTAAAATAGTTCTACTCAATGCTATAGTAGTTCGTAACATTAAAAGGATGGATCGTATTTATCCTTTGAAAAAATAAAAAGACATTTAAATTTTGTTCCTAGAGAGTTTTTATGATAAATTATTTTAACACCAAACAAAGTCTTAACAATTTATTTATAACAAATAGTTCAAATTATAATTAAAAAAGTATTTACAAATATTCACTCAATTATTTTATTATTATTTAATATCCAAAAATTATATACTAGTAACCTAAAAAGACCATAAAAATACTCTCATATGTTATAAATAGGAATTTGAGGTTGAAAATCATTTTTTCCTTTTGAATTATAACTTTTAAGTATTCCTTTTAAAAGACAAGTTAAACGAGTCAACTTACGGAATTCCTGGGCACTCTAATTATCCCGACGGTTTTTTAGTCCGGCTAAACAATTAAAACATCAACAATTGACCGTTGTTCATTGTCCACACTAAATTCACTAACCTTCCAACTAGTTTCACGAGGGTTTATCAGCTCAAAGAATCAATCAAAATATTGACCGTTCTTTTTCTTCGTTGACACTAAACTTAGTAACCTTTCGGCTAACACGGGTGATGGTTTTTTAGTCTAATGGATCAATCAAAACACCGTGGCCTAGCTTAATAGTAGCAAAATTTCATTGTATTTCTTTGTTTCACAGTGACCTAGCTTCTGTATGTCCAAGTATATAGGGTAGTTAGAGCGTATTGCGATGTATTCATTGCAACTATGCTGCTTCATAAAATAAGTGGTAATGTATTGTCTTGTTCATGGGTTAGTGGTTTCAAACTCAATTTCCGATTTCTTGTTAACGTGCATGTGAAAGTAACACTAATCTCGCATCTTGTTTTTCTAGAAAATATATCAATCTCGCATATTCTTTAGTTGTGGTATTAAGAAAACGTTTGATTGTATTGACAGTGTGCATTTTGTGTTAGTTTGAAGGAAACTCATGGTTGTACTTTGTTATACAATGTGTCTTCATCTAAACTCGCATGGTTAATCTTACCAATAATTAATATGGTTGTGCACTTTTCAAAGAAGTAGCATAGTTAGTTTATCAAGGAAATAACATGGTTAATGTTTGAAAGAAATAGCATGGTTTTCCACTTTTTTTAAAAAATAACATGGTTAGTTTATCAACTAATCGCATGGTTGTACGAAATGGAATTGTTATTTTTTGTTTATAAACGTGTGCTTAAACTTATTTTTGTAGGAAATATGTCTCTCAAAGCATGCTTCTACAGATCATGATTAGTTAACATCCTGAATGTTTTTTAAAGATAAAATAAAGATCATTACATCGGAATACCGAATCTGCAAAAAAACATGCTTCTATATAATTTTGAAACCTTTATTCGACCTCCAGAATGATAAATTCTTGTTAAAAAGCACACTAAGAACCTCATTCGACCTCCACAATGAAACAGTGGATTAGAAGACCAATTTGGTTACACCAATGGTACCATATGAACATGTAGTGGGTAAAACTGAATGTCTGATAAAGGAGACATAAACTACACCACCGGTACCACCTCAACCGGTAGTGGTAACAACTGAATCTCCGCAGAAGGAGACAAAAACTACACCATTGGTACAAGTTCGTGAAGATGTAAGTGGATCTTAAGTACATTAATATTCAACTTTGGATATATATTATCATGCATTGTGTGTTTCTAAAATCATATATTGTAGGGTTGTAAAGTCAATTTTTTATTTCATGTTATTTATAAGAGTATATTTTATTTTATTATACTTGGATCTATTATTCTTAAAATAGCATGGTTAATGTTTCAAAGCATTTGCATGTTTAACACTTCAAAAATCTCATGGTTTAAATATTAAAGCAATCGCATGGTTTAACTACTCAACAAATCATATGTTTAACTACTCAACAAAGCATATGTTTAATATACAAGAACTCGGATGTTTTAATATATTACGAATCGCGTGTTAAAACATATGGAATATCAAGGTTTAGTACATTAGATATCGCATGGTTACAATAACTGAAATCAACGTATCACATAGCGAACACGTTATCCTAATTTACACAACCCAATGAAGCAAATCAAGTGAACCAGCAGGAAGCCCAACACCATCAATAACACCATACCCCTAAGAAAAATAACCCAAAACCACCACTAACGATAACAGGATGTCGAACATCATCATCGACAACCCTAACAACACCATCAACCCGAACAACAACAACCAATCTCCACAAGCACTCCCACAACCAACTGAAAAGAAATCCACACCCTAAAAGCAAGAACCAGCCTCCACAAAGGGAGAACAACTCACCCAAACAGGATAAGGAGTCCCAAAACCAGCTGAAGAAGAAGCCCAACCCCAACAACACCATCGAACCCAACAACAAGAACCACCCTGCAAAAAAATCCAAACAATTCAAACTGCCAAAAGCAGCAACAAAAGTCCCATAGTCACCTAAAGAGGAAGCCAAGCTCTAACAACAAGAATCAGACTTCACAAAGTTAGAACAGCCTACCCAAAAAGAAGCAATAGCAGCAGTCCCACAGCTAGCAGAAAAACATGAAGAAGAAGCATCACCATCAGCTATTACGCCAAGCAAGATAGTATGTTCAGAAATACCATTATTTGATAGTTTATTGATACAATGTATACATTACGTTTTTGACAAAGTTGATCAGCTTGGGGATATGCTGCTCTTGGTAAGGTTGTACAGGAGACAACATCATGTATAATAACTCGTGAATCTGTAAGTGGATCTCTAGTAGATTATTAAATATCAAATATATATTGTGAGGTTGTTTCATGTCTCACATTGTATAATATACTTAGAATATCATGGTTGTAATATGCTTATAATCTAATGGTTGTTATACCTAGAATATCATGGTTGTAATATGCTTATTATCTCAAGGTTATAATATGCTTGGAATCTCATAGTTGTAATATCCTTGGAATCTCATGGTTGTTATACGTGGAATCACATTATCTTTGGCACCTAGGTTACTATGTTCTAGACAACCAGAAAATCAGTGCAAGAGGATCATGCATGGCCTCATTTAGATTTAATTAGTGAGACGCAAGAGAAACAGGTTAATTACCCAGATTCAGAAAAGAGTACAACATCAACGCGGATCATTGAGGTTAATGAATACCAAAAAGTTCTGACGATACAAATGGTAGAAAAGTAAGAAGATTTAGAACTACTGTACTTACCATTATCTGAGTTCTCATATATATTAGACGTGAGTGTAAGTGAACTGCTGGCGCTAGCTTACGAACGTGACATGGACTTCAAGGTAAAATATACAAGTGTTGCATTGTAACAGTGGGTTTAAAGTTATAATCTCATATTAGTTGGGTTGTACTAGTCTACCGTGATTACGTACACTAAAAACACATGACTACTGAAATAGCATGGTTATTTTTCAAAGAAATAGCATGGTTAATTTTTTAAATAAATAACATGGTTATATTTATGATGTTTGATATAGTAAAGTTAATATTTCAAAAAAATAACATGGTTAATCTTCCAGTAATCTTGCATGTTGTTTATTTTACATTAAGGTCACACAATTGAGTTCTATCAGTCTCGCATGTTTGGTTATACGCCTCTCACTTGTCATTTGGTAGATTATTGACACTTGGATTTATAAGATGCTTAATAAAGACGATTTGAAAGTACCAATTGAAAGTTTTAAAGGTTCTTACAGTTATAAATTCAATGCGATGTAAACTTATTGCTATGTAACGTAACATTTAACTAAAATTAGCTATCACTTATTATAAAAAAAATTGATTGTAATCTTTTTTCTTAAAGTAGAAATCACTAGCCATAAAAAGTAGATCTCTCTAAAATTATCGACGAAGTATTCGAAATTATGAGACTCGAAACATATTTTGCGTTCCTTCCAATGTGAAACATAAAGAATGATATAATGAATAATTTTACATTGGTGGTTATTGATATGTAAAACAGAACGACAAGAAACTATATCCCACTCTACACAAGAAAAATGGCGGAACCACTCGTAAGTATTTTCAAAGAAATATGATGGTTAATTTTTCGAAGAAATAACATCGTTAATTTTTCAAAGCCATATAATGGTTAAATTTTCAAATAAATAACATGGTTAGTTCAAAGAAATAGCATGCTTAATTTTTCAAAGAAATAGCATGGTTATTATTTCAAATAAATAGTATGATATATGATATTGGTCTTACATCTAAGCCTCTAACTACTCTAAACTCTTGTTAACATTTAGCATATTTTATGAAAAAAGGATACATACCTAATATTTGAAAGGGATAAAAAGTAAAAAATTCAAGAGATATCCTACAAAAGAAAAACCAGGGAGCCTCGAGTACAACGTTTTTGGCTGTGAATATGCCAAAAACATTTTTCGAAGAGGCTTTGTGTTGGAAACTTTTTATACAAGATATATGTCCGAATGTTAGATCTCAAATGTTTTATTATTTTCTAGATGATATAAACATAAACGTTCGATGGTAACTCTCTTTATGGAGTTTTTTTTGTGATATGACCTAATTTTTAATTTGATGTATTGTGTAAGTACTTTATATTGTAAGTAAGAAAAACATAATAGTGAGTAACCCTGAACTCGGATTGTTGATTAGCATTAGTCTTGCTTGGTTAGTAACAATATATGAATAGCATGGTGATAAAATTCCTAGAATTGCATGGTAGTTTATAAAACAAATCGCAAGGTCATATGAGTTGTCTTGTCTGTTAGGTTAATATAGTATAATCGCATGGTTAAACAACAAAGAACTCGCGCGACTGAATATAGTTAAAATTAAACGATTAATTTATCCCAACTCTTTTTAACAAACAAATATAGTGGTCACGGATTGTAATTAATACAGTATTTGTCAACTAGCTTCCAACCAATTTGTCATATCAGTATTTAAGCATTTTTATCATTTCAATTGGCTAAATTATTTCTTGATTTAACTAAAGTAGATATATAATCATGACTAAATCAATTACTATAAAACAAAGATCAAAATTCAATTATAGTTTTGTATATAAAGAAGAGTGAGTACCCAAATTCACTAGGGTATTTTACATAAACTCTTAAGAGAAAAAAACTAATAAACTCTTCATAATCAAAAACCATTGCCATTTCCCTTCATCTGAAAAATTGTATAGTTGCTCATTCTCTTCAGATGATGGATTTTCTGACTCTTCAAACCACTTCTCAGACTACAAAAGATCAACAACCACCAAGTATTCGTCAGACTTTCCAGAAACAAGTCAATATTCTACTTCGAGGATGATTATATCTTTCCGGATTATTCTCTAGAGATGATTCTGACCCGACTGAGCTTTCACAAATAAATTCAAATAGAGAGGATTCGTACAAAAAAGAAGAAGAAGAATAAGTCCACGATACAAAAAAAAAGAAAATGAAAAGGCTCATGACGAGATGTATGAAGATGAGGAGTCTAAATAAGAAAACTCGTTTTCTGATGGTTGAATGTTTTTTTTATTTACATGTTTTTGTTGTGAACTCGCGCTTTAAACTGACCAACCCTAAACTATAGTACAATTTTTTGTTAGCATTGAATATATAAAAATTGTTAAGTACTTTTTTTTCATTCTATACAACTTGTAATCTCTATTTAAGTAATGTGTATGATCTCATCTGAGCCTTTTAAATATATATATATATATATATGGTGGTCTAATATTAACATGTTTGATATATGGCTGTAATGCATGGTCTATTATAAGACAATTCGCATGTTTAAGATATCTATAGTTGAATATGTTAATATACGAGAACTCACACGTTTACATACATGAACTCGCATAGTTAGAAATATACGATCTAACATAGTTAGTAACCTTAAAATCGAATGGTTTAATATACAAGGAATCGCATGGTTTGTTTATATAGAAGAAGTAACATGTTTAATATACAATAAACTCGCATTGTAGGTTTAAAATACAAGAAAGTTACATGATCGATTAGCAAGGAATCGTATACTAATAGACTCTAAATCTCTTACGGAATATTTTAAAGTCTGGGATTGCATATAAGTAAAAAAAAAATAGTTTGCAGTATGCCAAAAAGGAGAAGATATAAACGTCATAAAAAATCTACAAAACATAGAGAATAAATATTTTTAATCTTTAGAGTAGGACCTCATGAGTACTTTTATGACCTGGTTTCAAACAACGCCATACCTCAACTACTTGGTTGTTATTTCTCCTCTACACGAAATACACTTCTTTTTAGGCTTTCAAGCTCGTTTTTTAACATTCGGACGCATAATTTCTGGCTCGGGTGAATCATTAGAACTTGATCGTTCTCCAATATTGGTTATATTCGGTATACTAAAAGAGTAAGTTGACCCGTAAATGCTGACAGTGAAGAATGACTCCATTAACGCATATGATCTTGTTGAGTTGAATGTATTGCAGCAAAAGCATGAGAACATAGAAAATAGTTTTCTTTAACTTCTTTTCATACAACCTTTTTAGACATTTTTCTTTAACTATTTTTCATAATCATGGCATAAATTAGAAATCTAGTTAGACCCTTCCAAATATGTCGTAAAATTTGAGTCATAAGTTAGACTCTAATCTTGTCAATTAATTCAACAATGGGTAAACTACACCTTTTTTTATCTTATTGCTAAACGATTCAGCCCCGTTAGATGACATATCATCATATCGTTTCCCTTTAATAAATGCTTAAGCATACTTCTCCCAAGGTAAATTATCGAGAAAACTTTCAATTCTCTTACCATTGTCACATATAAAATCTGAAACATATTCATTAAAAATATCTATAATTGGAGCATAAGCACACCGATTAAACATACTTAGCGTCATAGCTTTAAATTCTCTTTTTGTATTTATTTAGAGCATACCTCAAATTTTAAACAAGATAGAAAATACAATATGCATAATAGCAACAATGAAGTTAAAAACTCTTCAAAAACCATAGTTAATTGGCAGTATCTTCACAACCAATAATACCAAATAAAATAGGAATTATACCTGCAAAACAAAATAAGTAAACTGGTTTTATATGTCTTACATTGCCAAATATACAAAAACTGGCATCATCCAGTCTACAAGCAAATAACATGTTTATTAATCAAAAACTCATATGTTTGGTGAAATATACTTAATAGACAAAGGAAACGCATAGTTAAATATACAATAACTCGCATGGTTTAGTATACAATCAGATAGCATGTTTATAATCACATACTCGTATGTTTGGTGTAATATATTAATATGATATAACATATTTAATATACGAAGGAAATGCATGGTCGGTTATATGACAAGTCACATGTTTAACATACCGAGACTAGCATCGTTAAATTTACAAGAACTCGCATTATTTAGCATGCAATCAAATAGCATGTTTATTAATCGACAATTCCCATGTTTGGTGTAATATACTAAACAAGATAGAGCATAATTATTATACAAAGGAAACACATAGTCTATTATATGACAAGTCGCATGTTTATCAAATCGAAACTAGCAATATCAAATATGAAAGAACTTGCATGGTTTTGTATACAAAGAAATAACATGTCGACTATAGAACACAACTCTCATTATCATCAATGCTAGAATCACATGGGCGTTAACAACTATAACTAAACTCTAAAGTCATCAAATTATAAGAAAAGAATGAAACTAATCGTTGTTACCATCATTTTTTATGGCACATATTAATACACCCCCTACATTTTCCAGTTAAAAAAGGGTATATCGAAAAATAAAAATAAACAACATGAATGAAAAAGTGGAAGACATGTACCAAATGTTATAAATCAATGCTACAAAACACTTCCAGCAGTTAATCCCAAATGGTAGTCGGTAGTAATATCACGACTCTTCAATTGTTTGATGTATCTATTGAGTAAACTAAAAGAACTATCTCTGAAAACACCCCGCTTTGCCTTCTCTAAAGCATTCCATGAGAGACATTAAGAGATGATTAAACCATAGTAATTTGTAACAGACGACTGTATACTTTTTGTTTGTTATTAAATATCATGTCCTAATAGAATCATGAATTTTTATAGCAATCAAATCTGATGTCAAATACCTCCAATATATTTTGGAAACAATATGGCTGCAAGTATGTTGTTCAACAAATCTTTTAATCTTCGTGAAGTCGGTGTTGGAATCAAATATTGCATAAAGTCTTCATTTACATCCAGTTGAGACTTTATTTTCACAATAAGTAGTTAGCTTAATTATTATATTATGCATGTATTTAAAATAAAAACCATGCTCTAAGGCATGACGACATAATGATAACCTTAGAGCTGCAACACCTTGAAAAAAACTTGACCAACATCTGTAATTGCATTAGCCAAACCAGTAGTAGCAAGTTATTTTTATTCTAAGAACCCTAAACCATTACTACTCTGCCCACTTGTTAGCCAATTATTCAAGCCTTCTCCCAAACTTGTGCTATGCTATTTACGCTTTTTAACAACAACCTTATCAACGATTTGTTGTTCTATAATAAAACTAACACTTTTCAAATGCTTCACATCGAGATATACTGCCAAATCCATAAAATATGTCTCATTATTAAATAAGAAATTCATGTTATCGCTGCAGGAGTAGGTAATTATGTACTCACCTATCACCAACTCATCTCATCTACTTTCAATATATTTTTATATACTTTCAACATAATGAAATAACATACTTGCAGTTTTGGTGACCATTGTTGAAAATACATATCATACTTGCATGGTCAAATATATAAGGACTCACATGGCTGAGTATACAATGAAATAACATATATATTATACAACACAAAGCTCATCGTCGTGACCACTAGATCGTGTGGTCGTCAACACAACTCATATTATCGTAAAAAATGGCATACACAAGAATGGCATTGTGTACTACAAAAGAATCGTATAGCAAATCACAAAGGAATCAAATGGTCAACCGCAATTATTTCCCGCTAGACTCGCATGTTAATGTACACATGAATATTATGAAGAAATGCACAAATCTCACATCGTCAATAAGACATGCCTAAAACTCTAAAATCGATTATATATATATTATTTCACACCCTAAATAGATATAATAACTAATTCAAATATATAATAAAACCAATTTATAACTTATTACACAAAGAAACTCATGAAATGGTATATTCTGTTTGTAAAAAAAGAACAAAATAGAACCGAAAACTGAGGAAGCTCGTACGAAATAACTTTCCTGACTAATAAAACAGGCGGAAAATGAGAAAACTCATACGAAACACTCGTTAATTCTGGTTGTATGCTCAGATGAAACAACCCAAAATCGAGAAACTCTGAAAAACTAGTAAGATGCTATAAAAGAATTATTTACACTCGATTTATTTTTCGAGTCACTGAGAAACATGATTTAGATTCGTCAATGGACTGACTTCGATGATACTTGTCACTCCCATTACCCTAAGTTGATAACCTGAATGAGAAAATAAGGTTTTTCAGTAGGGTAAACTCTGGTATGAAGAGAAAGAGAGAGCTACAAAAAATAAAATGTTTAAAAGGAAGAATAAGATGGAGGAAATAACTTCAAAAATATTTTAAGTTTATATAGTTGGTAGAGGGTATTTAAATGTACTAAGTAAACATAAATAATAGTTTGTGTATTATATGGCAGTATAGCTTGATTTTAAGTACGCATTTCTCATTATTATATTATTATATGGATATTGTTAAACTATAAAGTAATTCGTAGATTATTATATATGTTTTTATCACTATTTTGATAAACTTTAGCGAATGTTTCATTGAGAGTGATCTTAGGATTTATTATTGTCCCCTATATGTAGAGATGATAATGGACTGGGTTCGGACCGGGTTCGGGCCGACCCGGTTGGGCCCGTTCCTTTTTACTCGAACCCAAACCCGGCCTGATCCGCAACGGGTTTAATATTTTCGAACCCGAGCCCGTCCCGTTTATATTCGTGGGTCGGCTCGACCTGGCCCGCAAATATTGTTTTTACTATTTTTAAATTTGACTTATTTGTAATTTAAAACAAAAATTTAAGACATAAATTTTTAAAACAAAGCACCTAAAACACAATACTAGAAAAGAAAAACATCCAAAGAACTTGAAAAGTTAGAAATTAAGATTGAGAATATATAGACAAAGATATGAAGAAATATATTTATAATTTATGGAATTAGTTTATGGAAAAAGAATATACTTAATAAATATATTATTAACTCTAAAAATAAAATAATAATGATTCAAAAAAGTATATTATTGGTAAACATATAAATGTCAGTCTTTTAGTAATTAGTAAGTATATTTTTTTGTTATATTTTATAAATTCCAATTACTTTTTAATACATTTTTTATTTTTTATATATAGTTTACATTTGCGGACCGGGTCGGGTTGGACAAATAAAAAATTCATACCCGACTCGATCCGTCTCCGGGTCACAATTCGTACATCCATACCTGCCCCGTTAAATGTTCGGGATGAACAAAGCCCAACCGAATTACGCCGGATCGGACCGGTTAAAGCCGGCTCGGACCAAGATTGCCACCCTACCTAGTTTCATTACAATTATCACTGACCAAAACATGTTTTGGAAAAAAATAGATAGTATTTATATTCAAGATGAAGGCTTTGGCGAAACAATATCAGGCAACCATGGATACGATTCCAACAAAGGAAAGGAAAAAAATAGATAGTATTTATATTCAAGATGAAGACTTTGGCGAAACAATATAAGGCAACCATGGATACGATTCCAAGAAAGGAAAGGAAAGAAAAGGAGTGAGGGTATTAGGGCTACAAGTACAATATCACCAAATAGAAACTCAAAACGCAATCATTTTGGTGAACTGGACTCATCAAGCTGTTGAACTACATCTAAGAGTCTGATGGCTTACTGTACCTAAAGCCCCAAATACTGTCAAAGTTTTAAAAAAGAAATTAGGCCCATCACACTCTTTAAACAACGCATTCGGAACCTGTAACCAAACACCCTATATAATTGGATAAGAGCTTGTAACAACTTAGATTGTACGTCTATAAAATATAAGAATATTCTCTAAAATCGGTTACATATGATATATATATATATATATATATATAAATAAGGGTGTATAGGTAACATACGTTTTACCGTGAATAATGTACATGAAAATTAAAAGCTTCCAAAAAACTATCTATGTTTTTTTTTACTTCGTATTAGAGCATCTCAAAGCTTTAAATGGAAAATTCTATTTAGCCACCAACCTCTAGCACAAAATACAGTGCTCTGATGGCTAACAATACTTGGTTTTTGGTTCAATTGTCTTTTAATCTCAATATCATTGGCTGCAAATAGGTTTATAGAATGAAGTATAACCTGGACGGTTCAATGCAACCCTATAAAGCCAGGTTGGTTTGGAAGGGGTTCAATCAAACCCCTGGTGTAGTCAAGTCCTAACGAATTTAATGGTGAGATTGTCTTGACTATTATTGTTTCTAAAAACACGGAAGTTCGTCAACTTGACATAAATAATACAATTCTTAATGGTTTTCTAAAAGAGATTGTGTACATGACATAACCAAAGGTTTAAGAAAATATTGTAAATCCTACACACATATGCAAGCTTCACAAAGTAATCTATGGTCTTAAAAAGACTTATCGAGTCGGGTACTCTAGACTGAGAGATACATTGCTAATCTTGGGATTCAAAAACTCGAAGGTTGATTGTCCTCTATTTTACTTCGTCTCTAAGACTTTCATACTCTTAATACTTGTCTATGTTGATGACATCTTAGTCACAGGAAATAACACAGCATGCCTAAATCAATTTACACATAGACTCAATGCTACATTTACTCTCAAAGATATGGGGTCATTCGATCTATTACTGGGAATAGATATTCATCGTGACTCTAGTGGCATGTATCTCACACGACATTAATATATATTAAAAACTTACTTTCTTCTCAAGGTCTCTCGTTATCCAAACCTTGTCCCAATCCTATGGCTGCTAGTGCTTAATTCTCCAGCTCCGATGGTGTTCTCTTTGCCAATCCTATACAATACAGAAGTTTATTACGACCCTTATAATATCTTACACACACTTGTCCCGATATTGCATATGTAATAAACAGACTTAGTCAGTTTCAAAAAAGTCACACTTCAATTCAGTAGCAAAATCTAAAACAAAGTCTAATATACTTATCTGGTTCCAACTGGCTAGGTGTTCACATAAAAGATTGTCACTATTTGCAACTTCATGGTTACCATGGTGATGACTGGACTAATTCACTCGATGATTGTCGTAGTGTGGGTGCATATTCCGTATATTTTAGGGAATATTTTTTGTCCAGGTCTTCGAAAAAATAAAATCTTGTTTCTTGCTCCTCTACTGAGTTCAAAGTAGAGCTCTACCAAACATATCATCAGAGCTCATCTAGTTACGATCTGTGTTTACTAAAATTGAAATTCCTCTCACACCACCCTCTATGATTTGATGTGATAATCTAAGCGTCAGCTCCTTAGCGCCGAATCTAGTATTACATGCTTTAATGAAATATATTGAACATAATGTTCACTTCATTCGTGGCGAGGTTCTTCAAGGATCTGTGCAAATACCATATGTTCACTCACGATGTCATATTACTGACTATCTCACCCAGGCCTTGTCGCATTCACGATTCTCTTTCCTTCGTGACAAACTCAGATTTCTTGATTCGCTTGTGCATTTGAGGGGGATGTCAAGATGAAGAATTTGGTGAAATAATATGAGACCATCATGTATACGATTCTCACAATGGAAAGCAAAGAAAGTGGGACTATTAGGGTTGCAAGTATAGCCTCACTAAAGAGAAACTAAAACACAATCGTTTTAGTGAACCGGAGTCATCAAGTTGCTCAAATACATCTAAAAACCCAATAGCTTACTCTACTTAAAGCCTAAAATACTGGACAAAGTCTTAAAGAACAAATGAGGTCTGGCACATTCTTTAAACGCCACATTCTGCACGTGCAATCAAACACCTTATATAATTGTATAAGAGCATATAATAACTTAGATGGCCTCGTGATGATAGATCAAAGACCATTGTATATAACTCATCTAAATTCTAATAACGTATAACAAAACTCCTTATAGAGCCAAGGTATATTACAAGGATTTCATATTTTAGCATTTCCCCTTTAATCTAGTTTTATATTGTACTATGGTTCAACATTGTGAAATATTGCTATAGAGGTTTGTATGCCAAATCTGCAATCTATGAAGTGCAACTGTTTCAAGTAAATCTCTAGCTCTATATTAGATTTCGGCTATCTGTTTTAAAAACTTTGCTATTTAACATTTAAGTAAAGTGTTGGTTGCACATGTAACACTTTATCCATGTGCTTCATATCACTTTTTTTTTTTTTTTTTCGGAGGGAACCCGCAGCCGCTACTCAGAGTGCAATGAGTGCGCACAGGGTAAACCCTCAGTCTGACGCGATATGCTTCATATCACTTTGCGTATTCGATGTTTGGATATTGTTGTTTTCTTTTGTAAGGTGTTTGGTCTTGATGTCTTGTATTGGGAATCGATTATGTAAAGTTTAGAGTATGCTTCACACGATCACAGAACTTTTATCTACTATACTATATATTGAAGTGATCTAAGAGGGATAATATTTTTTATTTTGTTGTTTCGATTTTTGTTTTAGTCATTTAAAAAAAATGAAAGAGAGAACGACAAATTGATAAGTTTCACACACGAGAAATGGGAGAATTCTTTTCACAACTATTTCACCTCGGAAAATGTTGTGAGGTCCCATCTATGGAGAAGGATTCCACTTCGTGAGTTTTCATGGGAATAATTTAGGACCCCTTCTGAGTCTGTTGCTATCTTTAAATGGACCGAAGAAGCTGACGGCAAACATTTTCTGGCTCATATTCACCTTAACAAGATTAAAAAGAAAAAGAAAAAGAGAGGCACATCTCAAGTTTTTCCCGACCTTAGGAGTTTGGGAGTTCCAGATGAAATTGACACTGCCTTGTTAGATTCTCCAATAATAAGAAAAAGAAAGGCAAAAAAATGCTAAAGAAGGCAGTGATAAGAGATAATAGAAGAAGAAAACTGCTACTAGTTTGGAGATCATACTCCGGTCCGAAGTTCTTCTTTATAGTATTTTTATAGAGGTTCCTCCTCAAGAAGAAGCATTTATTGATCCTCATTATCCAATATTTCCTACAGCTGACCAAACATCTTTCAAACGTGATGATCAACTGGATGACATAGGAAACTTTAACTTCAAAGATTTTGACAAAACTTTCCCTCAATCCACCACCACTACCAATGTTGTAACAGATGATGGAGAGTCCTTCGAATTTTAAGGAACACTGTGTACTAGGGTATACTGTTTTAAGCTATGTGAGGCCAATAGTTGACTTAAAGAGGCATGCGAGATCTAAAGTCAAAGATTTTTCGTCACTTACAACTGAGAAACAAAGTTTGAAAGATTCTATCAAGGAAGAGAGAGATAAAGTTTATAATTTAGTTAAGGAAAATAAAATCCTTAATGATGAGACGGTCAAGGCTAAATCCGATCATGACAAGTTGCAGACCAGCTATAATGTTTTACAGTCAGCTACTTCCACTGGAACTAAAGTATTTAAAGGATCAACAGAGTATGGCTAAAGGTATTGTCAACCATTTATCTGAAAAGAAGAAAAATTTAGAAGATCTTCTTATGAAGAGTAAAGAAGAAATTGCCTCTCTTAAAGAGAAAGATACTCAAGATATAGCCGATATTGTGGATCCCTTTACCGATACAATACTAAAATCTATACAGAAAAAAAAGATGGCTCCATCAAATTAGATATGGTAATCCTATTTCATGAAAACATTATGAAGCGGTCTCTTGGTAATCTGTCAAATTTTGGGCCATATGAACAAATTCTTTTTCATACTATGTATGTGAGTTATAAGCTAGGTGTTTCTTCGGATGAATCCGATTCTGATGATGAAGTTGGGCATAATTCGGATGATGATCATTTAGAAGAAGAAGAAGAAGAAGAAGGAAACAAATAAGGAGAAACAAGAGAGAAGAAAACCGATGTTAAAATTATTTACATGTTTGTGTTTTAAACTAAAGTCATTGATGTGTGCAAGTCATTTTGTTGTTTTAGGTTCAGACTATCTAGTAACCTTATTTTAACAAGTCTATGTCGTATAGAAGGCATTTTGTCACATATATAGATCAGATTGTTATCATAATTTAAAAGTATTCTATCTCATCTTTATTTTTATCTATTTTATGTCTCAATACATATTTTGCTTCCAGTGATATCCGATGATAACTAAGTATTTTATTCAAAGATGCTAAAAATTTAAAAAACTTTGTCTAAAGTAATAAACTAAATTCGATCAAGCCGTTCGAAGTTGTTCCATTCGAAAACAACATAAACTTTAATTTAACCAAACCATTTAAAGGTAATCAATTTGAAGGTAGCAAAACTTCAATACCATAATAATCTATTCAAAGGAAAGCAAAACTTCAATGCAACCAAGCCATTCAAAGCTAATCCATTCGAAGGCAAGCAAAAATTTGATTCAACCAATCCATTTGAAGGTAATCCATTTGAAAGAAACAAAACTTTAATTCTATTAAGACACTTGAAGGTAAACCATTCGAAACCATGCAAAAACTTTAATTCAACCAAGACATTCAAAGGTAACCCATTAAAAGGCACTATATATATAATCCAACCAAATCTAGCAAAAACATTTTTAAAGGCAAAACATGATATATTGATTGAGAATCAGAGACCTCATTAAAACCTCGTTGTGCCACCAGGTTAGGAAAGAATATGCCCCATAAAATTTGCATTGAACTAAATCAAAGTAAATATTTTACAAGATAAGTTTATTCGAGATATAACCTTAGGTGTTCAACGTTCCTTTCCTGACCCTTTCATAGATGATGTATGGTCCTTCAAGTTTGAAGCCAGCTTTCCAAACTTCCTTTCCTTAGTGTGTAAATAAACTTTTCTTAGAATTTTATCTTCAACTTTAAAATTTCTTCTTTTTATTTTAGATGCAAACCGTCTCCTCATCAAAACTTGGTAATGTATTGTTCTTAAATGAACTTTCACTCTCCTTTCCTCAATTAAATCTAACTGATCCCGTACTACTATCTCATTATTCTCTTCAGAATAATTTTGAACTCTGAAGGAAGGATAAATAGATTGTGTAGATGTAATTGCATCCATTTTATACACTAAAATGAATGGAGACCCATTGGTAGCTGCGTGAGGAGTGTTTTGGTATGCACATACTACATTTTGTAAATAACTTTGTCATTTCCTAGTTGCTGCCTCCAAATTCTTCTTCAACCCCATGAAAATCGTTTGGTTGCCCACCTCAACTTGTCTACTGGCTTGAGGATGAAGATGATATGAGAAACAATGTTGAATTCCTCTTGACATACAAAATACTTCAAAGTCCTTATTGTCAAATTGAGGTCCATTATCTGTAGTGATGCGTTTGGGAATACTAAATTGACAGTATATGTTAGATAGAATAAATTTTATCATTTCTTTAGATGTTTTAAAGAATATGGTGCATCTTCAACCCAGTTGGACAAGTAGTCTGTTGCAAAAATTATAGTGCGACAACCCCCTAAAGCCATCAGAAGGGATCCGACTAGATCAAGTCCCCATCTATCAAATGGTATTGCTCCGGATATGGTATCCATTATGACTGTTGGTACATGGATTGTATTTTCATACCTTTGAAAAAGGTTACATCTTGTCACCAAGTCTTTAGCATCTGCTAGAATAGAAGGCCAATAATACCCTGTTAAGAAGACTCTTCTAGTTAAACCTTTATAGTCACAGTGTGATGATCCTTCTCCATCATGTAGTTCTAACAAAACACTTTGAGATTCGTTGGATCCGAGACAGCGCAACAAAGGCCTATTGAAGGATTGTTTATAAAAAAACCATTAGAAACAAAAATCTACGAGCTTTGTACTATCCTTTTGGAAGAGGCCTTTCCTTGAGGTAAAAGTCCATTGGTGATAAACTCTTGGATCTCATTTCTCCAATATTTAAAAACCATGGTATAAACATGTAAACTTTCTTCATCTTCATCATTTATTTCTGAATTTGTGACTATAGAAGGACATTCTTACACAAGGATCCAAGGATATGCTTCAGATAAGCTATAGTGGCTGAAAATTCACGCATTGAATTTTCTGATCTGGGTAAATGCTCATATTTATTATGTTTAACCTTGATTGTGATTTCTTTCAACAATTCTAAATACTTTATCAAGTTCTCTTTCCTAGTTTCAGATTGCCCATGTGCCTAATGAATGAGTAGTTGTGAATCGATGATCAACCAGACTCTTTTGGTACCATATATCGAGCTAATCTTAATCCGATTATGGCTGCTTTATATCCAACTCGTTATTGGATGCTCTAAAACCAAAACATATAGCTTGGTAGTTAGAATCCCCAAAGGGGGTGATTAGGCAGACTCCAGCCCCATATCCCATTGTACTGGACCCACCACCGGTTTGAATTATCCATTCGTTATTGGGCTTAGTGGTTTTAGTTTCTTCATAAGGCCTTTCGGAGTGAAATCAACTAAAATATCAGCCACAGTGTGAGCCTTGATTAGAGTTCGGGGTGCAAAGTCAATATCATAATTCACAAGTTCAACTGATCACTTGGTCATTCGTCCCGATATATCCACCTTTTGTAATACTTTATTCAAGGGGAAAGAAGTTCAAACTATGATAGAATGTGCTTGAAAATAAGGCCTCATATTTATAGAAGCCATCACCAATACTAAAGCTAATTTATTAAACTTTAAGTATATTTTTTCAGCTTCCAACAAACTCTTACTTATATAATACAAATAAACATAGACTATTTCCCCATATACATGTTTAAATAATGTTTTCGGTGAAGATAGATGTCGCTTTATTTCAAATAGATTTTGGTCACAATTTGGGGACCAATTGAAGTCTTTCAAAACTTGGAAAAATCGTGCACATTTGTCTGATGATCTCGAAATAGACATGTTTAACGCTGCCACTCTTAGAGTTAATACTTGAACTTCTTTACTATTCTGAGGTGGATCCATGCTTAACAAAGCATTTAATTGATATGGGGAGCTTGGATCCCCTTTTCACTTATAATGTAGCCTAGAAACACCAAAGGTATATTTTTTAGGATTTAAATTTCAAGTTGACGGTTTCTAATTTTAAAAAAGTCTCTCAGAGGTTGGCTATGTGGTTTTCTTTTTAGGGATCTTAACCATCATTTCATTCATATAAAATTTTACATTTCTTCCAATCCGGCTAGCAAATGCCTTATTAAGAAATCGCTGATAATTGGCTCCCAACATTCTTCAACCCAAAAGGATCATTGGGGCAAGCTCTATTGAGATCGGTAAAATCTATGCACATATATCATTCTGCATTTTTCTTTTTGACTAGGAGCGGGTTAGCTGTCCAGAGAGGGTACTCCAATTCTTTAATGTGTCTCACCTTTGTTAACCGATTTACTTGTTGGACTATAATTATCGATTTTTCTCTGGAAAAAATCTTATTCTTTGTACCATCGGCCCTGCATCGGATCTAAAAGACAATTTGTGACTAATCACGCTTGTTGGGACTTCAATTACATCGTCGTTACACCAAGCAAACACATGTAGACGGTTAGATAAAATGAATAATAAATTTTCTTTGAATTCTAATGATAATTTATATATGCCCTTGACACTTTTACCTTCAGCCAAGCGATGAACTCCAACTTTTTCAATTAGGATCACAACACTAAAAGCCTTGCTTAGATCATATATTTTGTGATCTATCAGAAGACTCTATAAGCTGTTATTCTATCTCAACTTTCACTACTTCTAAAGACTTTGGAGCAACAGCAATGACATGACATTCCTGTGAGACCTTTTAACTACTTCGGACGACACATACTTGGCCTCTCATAATATATTTCAAATATTTATGGATTATGGAGACTCCTGCATGCATCCTAGATACCCAAGACCTACCAAATATAGAATTATAAGATGTCAAAAAATCAACTACTACAAACAAAACTATTACCAACAAGACTTCTCCTTCAAACTCCCCAATCACATCAGTTGAATTACTAGTAAATCCTACTATGGTCCTATTCAAACGTTGGATGATTGAGAGATTGTTCATTCGCTTGTGGGTTGATAAAAATAGAATATTTTCTGAATTTCATGTATCAATCAAGATTCTACGTATATCATTAGCCTCAATAGATGCTCATATTACCACATCATCTTCAAGCGAGCCTACAATATCTCTCAAGTCATCTTCATGAAAGACAATGAATGGAGTCGGGATCTAATAGATATGTGTAGACATTTTATCTTCTTAAGAAACTTGAGCCCTGAGTCACAAATTCTCCTCAAAAAATGGTCAAGAATTCAAAGTAGCTGCACATATCATATATTGTTGTTGTATTTTCCATTATCAGCCTAACCTGATTCCGATCTGGATCAGGTTTAAGGATTCCAAGTCTACATCAAATCTTTTCACAATCATCATAATACCTTCTTGTTTGGATGCCCCCATACTTTATCCTAGAATATTTGGTGATGTTACTTATGATGTGGTTGCACTAGGTTGGGCTCGCGTATTAACTAACATATTTCGCCTTATTTTTAAACAAAATGAGAAACAAAATGAGAAAACTTCCCAATTTCAATCAAATTTTTTATTTCTTGCTTTAAGAAAATGTAATCTTAGGTATCATTACCCACATCGTTATGGTATTTACAAAAACAAGTGTTCCAATTTTATCTTGGAGATTGAATTTGCGATGGCCTTCGGAAATAAAGAAAATTCTTAGGTATGTCATAAATAGTAGCCACATTTGCACTTAATTCAGCAAACTATTCAGGTTGGATCCATTGAATCCTTCTTGGTCTAGACGGATGGCCCTGATTTGACTGACTCTTTCTAGGACGATACAAACACTGTCCGCAATCTTTAGGCCAACAATTGACTGTAGCTTGGGACTGTGTACTAGCTTGTGGAATAAAAATTGTAAGAGTAGACCTATTCTGCCGCGGTACTCCAGAAGTTTTTGGTTTCCTCCACTGTGATTTGTTTTCCAATTGGATTTAATAATCCTCCCCTGGTCATCACTTTCTTCCGAGTCACTGAATCAACCAACTTACCCGGTATTAAAACTTGTCCTAAAAAAGTAATAGTCACTTTCTCGTAAAAATCAGCCAATGCATTCTTTCTGTTTACAAAACGACTGATGTAGTCTTTTAAAGACTCATTCGGATCTTGTGCACAATGGATGATGATATCACCATTCGTTTTAAGTTCTTTCCTTCCCACAAATTGTCTGCGAAAGCCATCCAAAATACATCAAAAAACTTAACAGATCATTCATTGTGGTAGGATGTTATACCATTTTAATGTTCTTCCCTTGAAGGTATGCGAGAAGGCCCGACATAGAAGTTTATCATCGTCATCAAAATTCATCATAATATTTTTGAATTGCTCAAGGTGATTATCAAGATCTTTGCTTACATCGTATTTCTCCATTTTGGAGCTGTAAAAATGCTTTGGCAAATGTCCAAAGATAATCTTTGAAAACAAAGGTGATTTCCTTTAGTTGTGGCGACAGCTAAACATCTGGTGTTTATCAGGAGTGGTAAAGCTACCCGGTTCAGACTGGATAAAAAATTGATCACTTAACCGATGATCAATACCGTGATATGCTGATCCCTTTACTTTTCGTTGATATTTCTTCTTTTTCTCTTTCCATTTCCTATTCATTTTCTTATAATGTTGCTTGGTTAACCTTTCTTTCTTATTTTGACGACCATGGTCGCTCCTACATGAAGAAGTAGAAATATCCAAACCAGATTTTGTAACAACACATCCTGTAGTGAACTTCCCTCTTAATTCTATTTTAGCTTGCCTTTGGGCTCTCAAAGCTTCAATTTTAGCCCTTAGTTAATCAAGCTCGTCTTGCATGATCTGTCTTTCTTCTGTATTATGATTGACATGTGATATAGTAGCATGCTCATTTTCACTTCTTATCCCCTCATTCTCAATAGGGGGAGCTTCTTCAATATCGAGATCCATGTCTCAAAGAATTCTGAAGTCGAATCTACCACCAAAGTATGATCCACAACTATGATTTCAAATAGAACTATTTAGGCACCTCTCACTTCTACTGTGGTCGCCAATCAGGTGCAGGTAAAAACTGGTTAAAGGGTATTTGTGACATGTATTAGCTTTATGGGTGGTGCGTAGAGAGAGAATAAAGATGCTATCTTAATTGATTTTAAGAGAGAGAACTTAACTCACCCATTAAATGTTATTTTGATCTTATTTATAGGATTTATAAGATTCGTGACTTACCAGATCGGTTCTCACATTCAGGTCAATTAGATGGGTTTGGAAGCCTAAGACAAGATGAAACAAACACTTAGTTTACTATGCTAAAAACACAACTTATTCATCATTATTTTTGTTAATAGTCTGAACTAGCCGAAATACTCTTTATATCCACTTCCAATATATTCCATACATTCTGCTAATAATATTAGTTAATTTTAGATTACGTAGTATATTTAATTTTTTTTTTTTTTAAATGGTCATATTTTAAAAATATATATTTAAAAAAAAATTTAACAATTGAAATCCAACAAAGATAAATCAAAATTACCTAATCTCAATTGTATCCGAAATTTTTTTTACTCACCTCTTTTATTTTATTTTTCCACACTTTTTCTTATTGTAATTGTTCCTTACAAAATGTTGAGGCGGCCGAAACCAAACCTTAAATATGATTATATTTGTTTCATAGTTCTAAAGGGAAATGTCACACTAAATACCTTCTCACCAAACTTATTACCATCTAGTACCCAAACTATTTTTATGCCTACTAAATACCCATCTCACCAAACTAATTCCTTTTTAATACCCAGCTAATATTTCCCTTCCTGAAATACCCTCAAATGTGTGTCAGTCTCAAGAATGGACAAGAACTCTCTCTCCTCAATATCAATAAACCTTTTAATCATCTCTCTCACCTTCGAACCTACCTACACATTTAGAACTCATGGACACATCAAATTCAACACTCCTACTCATAACCAAGCCGAGAATATGATTTCGTCAGCGATACTGATCATGATCATGATCATGGTGAATTTAGTTTAGCAGACAGAATTAATATCAGGGTTAGCTAAAAGAAGCACAAGATCAATATCAGGGTTATGTGCTGCGACATCTAATGCAGTGCAAGCTCCAAGATATTCTCCAACGATATATATTGGTTTATCTGGACAACATAAATGCTCTAATCTCACCATATTTTTATTACAGTACCAAATAATGAACCAGACCAAGAACAAGTGGATTAGACGTTAACAGAGCACCACCGTCTACGACAAAGCCACAAGAAAACAGAACAACGGCTCTCTCATGTTCTCCGTCGAACAATGCAGTGTCGTATGATATGTTAATCTAGTGTCATATGATGTGTCCATTTTCATCAATCTAGCGTCAGAAGGATAACTCGTCTAGCGTCATAGTACGTGCACATCTAGCATTAGAGTACGGCTAATCTAGCGTCATATTACAGTTACATCTAGCGTTATAAGACGTGCACATCTAGCGTCATAAGACATGCACATCTAGCGTCATATGATATGTTAATCTAGCGTCATATGATGTGTCTATTTTCATCCATCTAGCGTCATAGGTACAACTCGTCTAGCTTCATAGTACGTGCATATCTGGCGTTAGAGTACGGGCTAATCTAGCATCATATTACGGTTACATCTAGCGTCATAAGACGTGCACATCTAGCATCATATGATATGTTAATCTAGCGTCATATGCAGTGTCTATTTTCATCCATCTAGCGTCATAGTAAGTGCATATCTAGCGTTAGAGTACAGGCTAATATAGCGTTAGAGTACGGGCTAATCTAGCGTCATATTATGGTTACATCTAGCGTCATAAAACATGCACATCTAGCGTCATAAGACGTGCACATCTAGCGTCATATGATATGTTAATCTACCGTCATATGATGTCTCCATTTTCATCCATCTAGAGTCTTGTTAACATAACATCTCGCGTCACAGTCATCCATCTAGCTGTACTACTCGAATATGACAGGTTGTGCTGGACTTATCTTTGAAAATCTCAAACCTCTTTTCTTTCTCTCCCAAGGCGTTGTAAACCTTACCGTGCTTGACGAGCCACGACTCGTACATCACCAAAGAACTCATTGCAACTTAAATCAAGGGTTTGTAACTGATTCAATTTCTCGCGTTCAGGTCCTAACTTACCTGAAACACCATAGCTAGAGAGATTCAATGAGATAACACGGTGATAATCGTCACACCCGGGCTCGATTTTCAAAACAATAAAAGGATTTCGAAACACCATATCTGATGAAAATCAAAGATAGGAGAGAGAGAGAGAGAGAGAGAGAGAGAGAGAGAAACACAGTAATAAATCGAAGGAGAGAGAAGGAGATGAGTATCAATAATAACTTATTTTCTGTTTCTTCTAGTATTATGGCTAATTTAGTAAAAATATTAGCTTCTTGCTACTAGTCTAAGAGTCTCATATTTGGGTACATATTTGAGATTACATACTTGAAAAGGTATTTAGTGGTACTTTTACCAGTTCTACAATCACTAATATAAATTCAAATAAAAAGTTTAAATAAAACAAAACCATATTTAAAAGAAAAATTGATTTGAAAAATCGATTCACATTTTTGCTTCAAACTGAGATGTAAATGAAGTGGCTTGTATTCTAGTTTATAAACTCCCCATTTAAATGTTTTAAAAATTACACGGGAGTAGTTTTTTTTTCTTAACTTTAATTCAATCGTTCACTTCAAATATTTTACAAATATTTTACAAAGTAGCTTTATAATTATCAGATGTTAATTCAATACATATTATAAAAATTATAATAGTAAATAAATTTGGTGGCCGATTTTTTTTTTTAACCAAAAATTATAAAACGATTGTGTGTATATATAATATTTGAGATAGGAAGTCTTAAGAGAATTTCAAGAGGTCTAACAATTGCATATCATTAAAATATAGGTTAAGTTCTATTTAAAACTGAATATCCAAAGTAATTTGCATTTAAGACCCATATTTTGATATATCTCCAAAAACTATTCGTTTTTTTGAAATATTTACTATCTAAGATACATTAATACATTTTATACCCCTACTTAGTTATATAAAAGCTTTGACATTCATACATGACTCTTTTTCTTCCTAATTGTTTTCTACGTGACTTTAACAATGCACTACTATGATAGGGAATTCTCCACTCTTAATCGATTTTTTGTTTTTTTATTGTTTTTTGTTGATTTTGATTGTGTTTAGTTTAATTTCGCAGTGAGTTTTATTGTTATAGGTTAGGATTTCGAGTTTTCTTGAAATTTTGGATCTCGAGTTTATAACTCTGTCTTAGGTTAGTCGATCTATTTTTTTTGTGTTTTTAGTATTCATCTGTTAGTTTTTACGTTGTTAATGCAGTATATTGGTGGTATTAGCATTAGTTTTCGTTGATTTTCAGTCAGTGTTCTAGTTTTTATAAGTTTCAGTCTGCGCGTAATTGTTTTTTGTTTCTACGAAGCAAATGTGAAACGTGTATTATGAACTTAGTGATAGTTGCAAAACGTGTAGGTTTTTCTGGATTTGTTGATGAAATATGTATTTTTAGTAGAAGCGAAACGTTATTATTTTTATTTTGTGAAGATGCGAAACATCAATGTTCTTGATAGAGAGGATGCGAAACATGTTTTATAGATAGATGCGGAACTCATGTATTGTTTGCTAATAATAGATGTGAAACCTTTGTCTAATGCAGGTACGCGATGTCTAGTAGTAGGATGTGCATTTGAAAACTAAATGGGGAGCTTGCAATTTGTGACCTTGGTATGTTTTCTGAGTTTGAAGATATTGTTAAATTTGTTTTAAGTAGATATGATACGTTGGTTCAGGGTAAATTCAAATTAAGATACTTTTGTGGTGATCTAGAAAACATTATCTTAGGTTGTGATGGTAATTTAATTGCTTTGGTATCATTTGTTGATAGTTTGGGTGTTTCAAGTGTTACTATTAAAGTTGAAGGTGATGTTGTTGTTGGTGATAATATTAGAGAAACTGTTGAAAGTATAAGTTGAAGTTGTAAATAAAGATTTTGTTTGTGGAGAAACTGGTGAAACTTCTGATGTTAATGGTATTAGTCACAAGCATAAAGCACTTGCTACTGTTGGTTGGGTAATGAAATTAGTGTTGTTGGGCAGGTGTTTCAAGATGGAGCAGTAGGTTTAAGATTAGCTGTTAGTCAGTTGGCTTTACAAAAAGGTTTTTCTTTTAAATATTTGTATAACAATAAACAATGAGTAACTGTTTATTGTATGAAAAAAAATTCAAAGGGCTGTCCTTGGAGACTTTATGCTAAACAAGAGAGGTTTACTGTTTTTTTTGTGATTAAGAAGTACGTTGAAACTCATACATGTGAGATTGGTGTTAGCAAAGAAAATAGAAGGCATTTGTCATCTGATTTGATTTGAAATGAAATACGTGATTGTGTGAGGAGGAGAGTTGATGTTACAGCTACAAGTGTGAAATCATTTTTAGAATTATGGTTTAGATATTTCTTACCGTGTTTCATGGCTTGCTCTAGAAAAAGCTAGGAGTGCTGTATATTGAGATAGTTCAACTTCTTATAAGCTTCTTAAGAATCATTTTAAGACGTTGAAGGTTCTTGATAGTAGTAGTGATTACATACTGGAGTATTCTTTGGAACCAATGTGTTCAAGCGATGTTTTGTATCATTCGGGTCTTGCCTCTATGGTTCGTCAAGTTTTATTTGTTGATGGAACTTTTTTTAACGGGAAAATATAACGGATCTGCTATAGCCAAAGACGGTAACAATGGTAAGTTTTAATTGTATTGGAATATATGTTATCTTTTAAATATGTTATATATAAATTTGCAAAAATCATGATTGGAGATGAATAACAAATAGATAGATGCAAAACGTTCTGAATAAATAACGTGATGGATGCGACATGTGTAATTAATGATTAATGTGCTAGATGTGAAACCCCTTGTAGTATATGATAACGAGATAGATGCGAAACACATATAGTATATGATTAATGAGATAGATGCAAAACCTATATATTAGTAAACAGTAGTTGTGAAACCTCTTATAATTAGTCATTTATACTATTCTTTGTTTTATATATTGGTTGCAGGTATTTTCCCTGTTGCTTTTAGTATGGTTTCATGTGAAGATACTGAGAATTGGGTATGGTTTTCGGAGATGTTGAAACCTCATTTTTTGGATCGCGAAATGACATTTATTAGTGATCGTCATTTAGGTATTGTTACTACTGTATCTGCTATATTTCCAAATTGTCATCATGGATACTGTCTTTATCATCTTATGAATAATTTGAGGCATTGTTTAGGTACCATATATCGAGCTAATCTTAATCCGATTATGGCTGCTTTATATCCAACTCGTTATTGGATGCTCTAAAACCAAAACATATAGCTTGGTAGTTAGAATCCCCAAAGGGGGTGATTAGGCAGACTCCAGCCCCATATCCCATTGTACTGGACCCACCACCGGTTTGAATTATCCATTCGTTATTGGGCTTAGTGGTTTTAGTTTCTTCATAAGGCCTTTCGGAGTGAAATCAACTAAAATATCAGCCACAGTGTGAGCCTTGATTAGAGTTCGGGGTGCAAAGTCAATATCATAATTCCCAAGTTCAACTGATCACTTGGTCATTCGTCCCGATATATCCACCTTTTGTAATACTTTATTCAAGGGGAAAGAAGTTCAAACTGTGATAGAATGTGCTTGAAAATAAGGCCTCATATTTATAGAAGCCATCACCAATACTAAAGCTAATTTATTAAACTTTAAGTATATTTTTTCAGCTTCCAACAAACTCTTACTTATATAATACAAATAAACATAGACTATTTCCCCATATACATGTTTAAATAATGTTTTCGGTGAAGATAGATGTCGCTTTATTTCAAATAGATTTTGGTCACAATTTGGGGACCAATTGAAGTCTTTCAAAACTTGGAAAAATCGTGCACATTTGTCTGATGATCTCGAAATAGACATGTTTAACGCTGCCAATCTTAGAGTTAATACTTGAACTTCTTTACTATTCTGAGGTGGATCCATGCTTAACAAAGCATTTAATTGATATGGGGAGCTTGGATCCCCTTTTCACTTATAATGTAGCCTAGAAACCCCAAAGGTATATTTTTTAGGATTTAAATTTCAAGTTGACGGTTTCTAATTTTAAAAAAGTCTCTCAGAGGTTGGCTATGTGGTTTTCTTTTTAGGGATCTTAACCATCATTTCATTCATATAAAATTTTACATTTCTTCCAATCCGGCTAGCAAATGCCTTATTAAGAAATCGCTGATAATTGGCTCCCAACATTCTTCAACCCAAAAGGATCATTGGGGCAAGCTCTATTGAGATCGGTAAAATCTATGCACATATATCATTCTGCATTTTTCTTTTTGACTAGGAGCGGGTTAGCTGTCCAGAGAGGGTACTCCAATTCTTTAATGTGTCTCACCTTTGTTAACCGATTTACTTGTTGGACTATAATTATCGATTTTTCTCTGGAAAAAATCTTATTCTTTGTACCATCGGCCCTGCATCGGATCTAAAAGACAATTTGTGACTAATCACGCTTGTTGGGACTTCAATTACATCGTCGTTACACCAAGCAAACACATGTAGACGGTTAGATAAAATGAATAATAAATTTTCTTTGAATTCTAATGATAATTTATATATGCCCTTGACACTTTTACCTTCAGCCAAGCGATGAACTCCAACTTTTTCAATTAGGATCACAACACTAAAAGCCTTGCTTAGATCATATATTTTGTGATCTATCAGAAGACTCTATAAGCTGTTATTCTATCTCAACTTTCACTACTTCTAAAGACTTTGGAGCAACAGCAATGACATGACATTCCTGTGAGACCTTTTAACTACTTCGGACGACACATACTTGGCCTCTCATAATATATTTCAAATATTTATGGATTATGGAGACTCCTGCATGCATCCTAGATACCCAAGACCTACCAAATATAGAATTATAAGATGTCAAAAAATCAACTACTACAAACAAAACTATTACCAACAAGACTTCTCCTTCAAACTCCCCAATCACATCAGTTGAATTACTAGTAAATCCTACTATGGTCCTATTCAAACGTTGGATGATTGAGAGATTGTTCATTCGCTTGTGGGTTGATAAAAATAGAATATTTTCTGAATTTCATGTATCAATCAAGATTCTACGTATATCATTAGCCTCAATAGATGCTCATATTACCACATCATCTTCAAGCGAGCCTACAATATCTCTCAAGTCATCTTCATGAAAGACAATGAATGGAGTCGGGCTCTAATAGATATGTGTAGACATTTTATCTTCTTAAGAAACTTGAGCCCTGAGTCACAAATTCTCCTCAAAAAATGGTCAAGAATTCAAAGTAGCTGCACATATCATATATTGTTGTTGTATTTTCCATTATCAGCCTAACCTGATTCCGATCTGGATCAGGTTTAAGGATTCCAAGTCTACATCAAATCTTTTCACAATCATCATAATACCTTCTTGTTTGGATGCCCCCATACTTTATCCTAGAATATTTGGTGATGTTACTTATGATGTGGTTGCACTAGGTTGGGCTCGCGTATTAACTAACATATTTCGCCTTATTTTTAAACAAAATGAGAAACAAAATGAGAAAACTTCCCAATTTCAATCAAATTTTTTATTTCTTGCTTTAAGAAAATGTAATCTTAGGTATCATTACCCACATCGTTATGGTATTTACAAAAACAAGTGTTCCAATTTTATCTTGGAGATTGAATTTGCGATGGCCTTCGGAAATAAAGAAAATTCTTAGGTATGTCATAAATAGTAGCCACATTTGCACTTAATTCAGCAAACTATTCAGGTTGGATCCATTGAATCCTTCTTGGTCTAGACGGATGGCCCTGATTTGACTGACTCTTTCTAGGACGATACAAACACTGTCCGCAATCTTTAGGCCAACAATTGACTGTAGCTTGGGACTGTGTACTAGCTTGTGGAATAAAAATTGTAAGAGTAGACCTATTCTGCCGCGGTACTCCAGAAGTTTTTGGTTTCCTCCACTGTGATTTGTTTTCCAATTGGATTTAATAATCCTCCCCTGGTCATCACTTTCTTCCGAGTCACTGAATCAACCAACTTACCCGGTATTAAAACTTGTCCTAAAAAAGTAATAGTCACTTTCTCGTAAAAATCAGCCAATGCATTCTTTCTGTTTACAAAACGACTGATGTAGTCTTTTAAAGACTCATTCGGATCTTGTGCACAATGGATGATGATATCACCATTCGTTTTAAGTTCTTTCCTTCCCACAAATTGTCTGCGAAAGCCATCCAAAATACATCAAAAAACTTAACAGATCATTCATTGTGGTAGGATGTTATACCATTTTAATGTTCTTCCCTTGAAGGTATGCGAGAAGGCCCGACATAGAAGTTTATCATCGTCATCAAAATTCATCATAATATTTTTGAATTGCTCAAGGTGATTATCAAGATCTTTGCTTACATCGTATTTCTCCATTTTGGAGCTGTAAAAATGCTTTGGCAAATGTCCAAAGATAATCTTTGAAAACAAAGGTGATTTCCTTTAGTTGTGGCGACAGCTAAACATCTGGTGTTTATCAGGAGTGGTAAAGCTACCCGGTTCAGACTGGATAAAAAATTGATCACTTAACCGATGATCAATACCGTGATATGCTGATCCCTTTACTTTTCGTTGATATTTCTTCTTTTTCTCTTTCCATTTCCTATTCATTTTCTTATAATGTTGCTTGGTTAACCTTTCTTTCTTATTTTGACGACCATGGTCGCTCCTACATGAAGAAGTAGAAATATCCAAACCAGATTTTGTAACAACACATCCTGTAGTGAACTTCCCTCTTAATTCTATTTTAGCTTGCCTTTGGGCTCTCAAAGCTTCAATTTTAGCCCTTAGTTAATCAAGCTCGTCTTGCATGATCTGTCTTTCTTCTGTATTATGATTGACATGTGATATAGTAGCATGCTCATTTTCACTTCTTATCCCCTCATTCTCAATAGGGGGAGCTTCTTCAATATCGAGATCCATGTCTCAAAGAATTCTGAAGTCGAATCTACCACCAAAGTATGATCCACAACTATGATTTCAAATAGAACTATTTAGGCACCTCTCACTTCTACTGTGGTCGCCAATCAGGTGCAGGTAAAAACTGGTTAAAGGGTATTTGTGACATGTATTAACTTTATGGGTGGTGCGTAGAGAGAGAATAAAGATGCTATCTTAATTGATTTTAAGAGAGAGAACTTAACTCACCCATTAAATGTTATTTTGATCTTATTTATAGGATTTATAAGATTCGTGACTTACCAGATCGGTTCTCACATTCAGGTCAATTAGATGGGTTTGGAAGCCTAAGACAAGATGAAACAAACACTTAGTTTACTATGCTAAAAACACAACTTATTCATCATTATTTTTGTTAATAGTCTGAACTAGCCGAAATACTCTTTATATCCACTTCCAATATATTCCATACATTCTGCTAATAATATTAGTTAATTTTAGATTACGTAGTATATTTAATTTTTTTTTTTTAAAATGGTCATATTTTAAAAATACATATTTAAAAAAAAATTTAACAATTGAAATCCAACAAAGATAAATCAAAATTACCTAATCTCAATTGTATCCGAAATTTTTTTTACTCACCTCTTTTATTTTATTTTTCCACACTTTTTCTTATTGTAATTGTTCCTTACAAAATGTTGAGGCGGCCGAAACCAAACCTTAAATATGATTATATTTGTTTCATAGTTCTAAAGGGAAATGTCACACTAAATACCTTCTCACCAAACTTATTACCATCTAGTACCCAAACTATTTTTATGCCTACTAAATACCCATCTCACCAAACTAATTCCTTTTTAATACCCAGCTAATATTTCCCTTCCTGAAATACCCTCAAATGTGTGTCAGTCTCAAGAATGGACAAGAACTCTCTCTCCTCAATATCAATAAACCTTTTAATCATCTCTCTCACCTTCGAACCTACCTACACATTTAGAACTCATGGACACATCAAATTCAACACTCCTACTCATAACCAAGCCGAGAATATGATTTCGTCAGCGATACTGATCATGATCATGATCATGGTGAATTTAGTTTAGCAGACAGAATTAATATCAGGGTTAGCTAAAAGAAGCACAAGATCAATATCAGGGTTATGTGCTGCGACATCTAATGCAGTGCAAGCTCCAAGATATTCTCCAACGATATATATTGGTTTATCTGGACAACATAAATGCTCTAATCTCACTATATTTTTATTACAGTACCAAATAATGAACCAGACCAAGAACAAGTGGATTAGACGTTAACAGAGCACCACCGTCTACGACAAAGCCACAAGAAAACAGAACAACGGCTCTCTCATGTTCTCCGTCGAACAATGCAGTGTCGTATGATATGTTAATCTAGTGTCATATGATGTGTCCATTTTCATCAATCTAGCGTCAGAAGGATAACTCGTCTAGCGTCATAGTACGTGCACATCTAGCATTAGAGTACGGCTAATCTAGCGTCATATTACAGTTACATCTAGCGTTATAAGACGTGCACATCTAGCGTCATAAGACATGCACATCTAGCGTCATATGATATGTTAATCTAGCGTCATATGATGTGTCTATTTTCATCCATCTAGCGTCATAGGTACAACTCGTCTAGCTTCATAGTACGTGCATATCTGGCGTTAGAGTACGGGCTAATCTAGCATCATATTACGGTTACATCTAGCGTCATAAGACGTGCACATCTAGCATCATATGATATGTTAATCTAGCGTCATATGCAGTGTCTATTTTCATCCATCTAGCGTCATAGTAAGTGCATATCTAGCGTTAGAGTACAGGCTAATATAGCGTTAGAGTACGGGCTAATCTAGCGTCATATTATGGTTACATCTAGCGTCATAAAACATGCACATCTAGCGTCATAAGACGTGCACATCTAGCGTCATATGATATGTTAATCTACCGTCATATGATGTCTCCATTTTCATCCATCTAGAGTCTTGTTAACATAACATCTCGCGTCACAGTCATCCATCTAGCTGTACTACTCGAATATGACAGGTTGTGCTGGACTTATCTTTGAAAATCTCAAACCTCTTTTCTTTCTCTCCCAAGGCGTTGTAAACCTTACCGTGCTTGACGAGCCACGACTCGTACATCACCAAAGAACTCATTGCAACTTAAATCAAGGGTTTGTAACTGATTCAATTTCTCGCGTTCAGGTCCTAACTTACCTGAAACACCATAGCTAGAGAGATTCAATGAGATAACACGGTGATAATCGTCACACCCGGGCTCGATTTTCAAAACAATAAAAGGATTTCGAAACACCATATCTGATGAAAATCAAAGATAGGAGAGAGAGAGAGAGAGAGAGAGAGAAACACAGTAATAAATCGAAGGAGAGAGAAGGAGATGAGTATCAATAATAACTTATTTTCTGTTTCTTCTAGTATTATGGCTAATTTAGTAAAAATATTAGCTTCTTGCTACTAGTCTAAGAGTCTCATATTTGGGTACATATTTGAGATTACATACTTGAAAAGGTATTTAGTGGTACTTTTACCAGTTCTACAATCACTAATATAAATTCAAATAAAAAGTTTAAATAAAACAAAACCATATTTAAAAGAAAAATTGATTTGAAAAATCGATTCACATTTTTGCTTCAAACTGAGATGTAAATGAAGTGGCTTGTAT
Source organism: Limnanthes douglasii subsp. nivea (assembly GCA_036936605.1). NCBI lineage: Eukaryota > Viridiplantae > Streptophyta > Magnoliopsida > Brassicales > Limnanthaceae > Limnanthes > Limnanthes douglasii. The sequence continues at coordinate 202,767,675 of JAUPFV010000001.1, read as the reverse complement.
TCTAGTTTATAAACTCCCCATTTAAATGTTTTAAAAATTACACGGGAGTAGTTTTTTTTTCTTAACTTTAATTCAATCGTTCACTTCAAATATTTTACAAAGTAGCTTTATAATTATCAGATGTTAATTCAATACATATTATAAAAATTATAATAGTAAATAAATTTGGTGGCCGATTTTTTTTTTTAACCAAAAATTATAAAACGATTGTGTGTATATATAATATTTGAGATAGGAAGTCTTAAGAGAATTTCAAGAGGTCTAACAATTGCATATCATTAAAATATAGGTTAAGTTCTATTTAAAACTGAATATCCAAAGTAATTTGCATTTAAGACCCATATTTTGATATATCTCCAAAAACTATTCGTTTTTTTGAAATATTTACTATCTAAGATACATTAATACATTTTATACCCCTACTTAGTTATATAAAAGCTTTGATATTCATACATGACTCTTTTTCTTCCTAATTGTTTTCTACGTGACTTTAACAATGCACTACTATGATAGGGAATTCTCCACTCTTAATCGATTTTTTGTTTTTTATTGTTTTTTGTTGATTTTGATTGTGATTAGGTTAATTTCGCAGTGAGTTTTATTGTTATAGGTTAGGATTTCGAGTTTTCTTGAAATTTTGGATCCCGAGTTTATAACTCTGTCTTAGGTTAGTCGATCTATTTTTTTTGTGTTTTTAGTATTCATCTGTTAGTTTTTACGTTGTTAATGCAGTATATTGGTGGTATTAGCATTAGTTTTCGTTGATTTTCAGTCAGTGTTCTAGTTTTTATAAGTTTCAGTCTGCGCGTAATTGTTTTTTGTTTCTACGAAGCAAATGTGAAACGTGTATTATGAACTTAGTGATAGTTGCAAAACGTGTAGGTTTTTCTGGATTTGTTGATGAAATATGTATTTTTAGTAGAAGCGAAACGTTATTATTTTTATTTTGTGAAGATGCGAAACATCAATGTTCTTGATAGAGAGGATGCGAAACATGTTTTATAGATAGATGCGGAACTCATGTATTGTTTGCTAATAATAGATGTGAAACCTTTGTCTAATGCAGGTACGCGATGTCTAGTAGTAGGATGTGCATTTGAAAACTAAATGGGGAGCTTGCAATTTGTGACCTTGGTATGTTTTCTGAGTTTGAAGATATTGTTAAATTTGTTTTAAGTAGATATGATACGTTGGTTCAGGGTAAATTCAAATTAAGATACTTTTGTGGTGATCTAGAAAACATTATCTTAGGTTGTGATGGTAATTTAATTGCTTTGGTATCATTTGTTGATAGTTTGGGTGTTTCAAGTGTTACTATTAAAGTTGAAGGTGATGTTGTTGTTGGTGATAATATTAGAGAAACTGTTGAAAGTATAAGTTGAAGTTGTAAATAAAGATTTTGTTTGTGGAGAAACTGGTGAAACTTCTGATGTTAATGGTATTAGTCACAAGCATAAAGCACTTGCTACTGTTGGTTGGGTAATGAAATTAGTGTTGTTGGGCAGGTGTTTCAAGATGGAGCAGTAGGTTTAAGATTAGCTGTTAGTTAGTTGGCTTTACAAAAAGGTTTTTCTTTTAAATATTTGTATAACAATAAACAATGAGTAACTGTTTATTGTATGAAAAAAAATTCAAAGGGCTGTCCTTGGAGACTTTATGCTAAACAAGAGAGGTTTACTGTTTTTTTTGTGATTAAGAAGTACGTTGAAACTCATACATGTGAGATTGGTGTTAGCAAAGAAAATAGAAGGCATTTGTCATCTGATTTGATTTGAAATGAAATACGTGATTGTGTGAGGAGGAGAGTTGATGTTACAGCTACATGTGTGAAATCATTTTTAGAATTATGGTTTAGATATTTCTTACCGTGTTTCATGGCTTGCTCTAGAAAAAGCTAGGAGTGCTGTATATTGAGATAGTTCAACTTCTTATAAGCTTCTTAAGAATCATTTTAAGACGTTGAAGGTTCTTGATAGTAGTAGTGATTACATACTGGAGTATTCTTTGGAACCAATGTGTTCAAGCGATGTTTTGTATCATTCGGGTCTTGCCTCTATGGTTCGTCAAGTTTTATTTGTTGATGGAACTTTTTTTAACGGGAAAATATAACGGATCTGCTATAGCCAAAGACGGTAACAATGGTAAGTTTTAATTGTATTGGAATATATGTTATCTTTTAAATATGTTATATATGAATTTGCAAAAATCATGATTGGAGATGAATAACAAATAGATAGATGCAAAACGTTCTGAATAAATAACGTGATGGATGCGACATGTGTAATTAATGATTAATGTGCTAGATGTGAAACCCCTTGTAGTATATGATAACGAGATAGATGCGAAACACATATAGTATATGATTAATGAGATAGATGCAAAACCTATATATTAGTAAACAGTAGTTGTGAAACCTCTTATAATTAGTCATTTATACTATTCTTTGTTTTATATATTGGTTGCAGGTATTTTCCCTGTTGCTTTTAGTATGGTTTCATGTGAAGATACTGAGAATTGGGTATGGTTTTCGGAGATGTTGAAACCTCATTTTTTGGATCGCGAAATGACATTTATTAGTGATCGTCATTTAGGTATTGTTACTACTGTATCTGCTATATTTCCAAATTGTCATCATGGATACTGTCTTTATCATCTTATGAATAATTTGAGGCATTGTTTAAAGGCTACACCGACGAAATTTAAGAAGAATATGGTAAATCTGTTTAAAAGATGTGCATATGCTTCTAATCAGAATTTGTTTAATCAATATATGGATGAATTACTTAAGCATGGAGGTGAGAAGATTCAAAGTTTTTTAAAAAAATTATCTCCTGAGAAATATGCTTGTGCTTTTTTCAAAGCAAGAGGTATGGTTCCATGGCATCTACTCGAGCTGAATCTTTTGACAACCAAGTAAAAAAAAATTGTGGTTTGCCTATACTAGAATTAATTGATAGGACAAGAGTTTTAGAAATGAGTCAAATTTCGAGACGGTTTGGTGATGCTGAACGTTAGACTAGTGATTTGTGTCCTTAATTTGATGAAAAGTTTAAAGTTAATGTTGAAGACGGTCGCCCATGGATACTTCATTCGTCTAATCATCTTTTGCATGAAGTGTTTTGTGATCCTGTTATGGTTGTTGATCTTAGGGTACGTCGTTGTTCTTTTCGTTTGTGGCAACATGAGTGTTTCCCTTGTTCTCATGCTGTAGTTGCTACATTTTATATAGATGTTGATCCTATAGAATATGTTGAGCCATGCTATTTTGTAAGCTCTTATAAGGTAACATATTCATAAGTTATAGCTACATTTACTACTTTTGGTCAAGGATCTACTATAACAACTTCTTCAGATCTACTTCCTCGAGTTTTAAAAAGGAGAGCTGGACGACCTAAGAAGAAAAGAATTCCATCTACAGGAGAATGAATTATTCGTAAGATAACATGTTCTTGTTGTCGTAAATCTGGTCATAACAGACGCACATGTGTAGATATTTTGTAAGATAAATCAATTTTTTTGATACTTTTAGTTTTTTTAGGTGTGTTTGTCATAATGACAATACATTGGGAACATTTCAATGGATGCTAGTTGCGAAACCTTTTGTTATATGGACATGCTACATGTGAAACGTGTAATAACAATCATGGTGGGCTGTGATAGATGCGACACACGATTTACTAGATTTATTGAAGTTGATGTTAAACGTTTGATAGATGCGAAACATCTTACACACAAATACACTAATGAAATAGTCGCGGAACCTTGGATAATTAGATATATTATCTAGTGATAGTTGCGAAACGTTGTATTTAAGTACATTTTTTTGCAGATGCCAAACCAGCTCATAAAATGCATTTTTATCTAAGTGTTAAAATATGAATGCAAAAAAAAATAAATAAAAGGATCTAGTTCATTATGAAACCGGTGGAATACATGTTAAGTTTAGTAAAACGAAATACAAACTTAAATAAATTTAAAAACAGAGTCTCCATCTTCAAACTCTGTTTAACCAGATCCTTAGTCTTCTAGTTTGGTTTGGGTCATAAAAAAACAAGAAAGATAAACTTCTTCCTACCCATAGTTCAAAAAAAAATAAAAAAAGTAGACCTTTCACCTAACCATCAGTCAGAGTCATATTCGTTGTCTTCAGAGTTATCTTCCTCTGAATCTTCTTCGTCTTCATCTTCTTTGTCTTCATCTTCAGTGTCGTAATCCTCTTCCATCTGGTCATTTTTCTTCTTTCTTTTTAGGAGGACAGAAATACGATCCTCATCTGGATCCTCTTCATCTTCTGAATAAGCATCTTCGGTACAATCATCTTAGGAAAAAGAACCGAAACTTTGATCAGAATTGTCGTCTGAAAGCTCGTCTGTCGTTGTATGTTTCCACTCTTCGCTGTCCTTTGGGGAACAAGTGGGAAACCTGATATCAGTATAACAGGGACCATCGTCTGAAGAATAGTTAAAATATGACATTTTTGTAAAGCAAGTTTTTAAGAAGTGAAAAGGTTTAGAAGATTTTCACTAAGAATGAAAGGAGCTTTTGTGTTTGAGAACTGTGAAGAGTTAAGTGATATTTTATAGAGTTAGGATTTGAATAGTACATCATCCCTCGACTATCACGTTTGGTGGCAAATAGTCCCTTGACTTTCAAATGTCCGTTGACAGTCCCTGGACTATCGCGTTTGGATAAAGTTAGTCCACCAGATCCTCTGATCCATGAGAGGCTGCCACCTGTCACCATAATCCCCAGATTTTTGTATCAGCACTAGTCCCTTGAGTTTAGTTTTTCGTAATATTCTACATTTTGGGTTTGAACTAAACTCAAGGTACTAGTGATGATACAAAAATCTGGGGACTATGGTGACAGGTGGCAGCCTCTCATGGATTAGAGGATCTGGTGGACTAACTTTATCCAAACACGATAGTCCAGGGACTGTCAACGGACATTTGAAAGTCAAGGGACTATCTGCCACCAAACGCGATAGTTGAGGGACGATTTACTGATCAATGCATATAGAGTTAGCTAAAGTGTTATAAGAAGGTGAAAAATTTAAAGATTAAACATAAATAATTTATTGTTGATATGGTTTAGATTTGCAATTAATGCAATGCAATAATTAGTATCCATTATTTTTCAAGTTTAGAAAGTGAATATGAAATCAAAGTAAAGCCACTAGTTTGATTTTTTTAATTTTGAAGTTTATGTGTGAGATTAGTAGATTATTTTAACTACCAGACTAGAAACAGTTTAGTGAAAGAAAAAAAATAAAATAATTATACCAGAAACAATAGAAAAATAATTTAGTAGATGTGAAACACTCATTAGAATAGGAAAACTCGATGTGAAACCTTTGTCTAAAAGTGAAATCATAGATGCAAAACAGGTTATTTACTTTTCTATTTGTAGATGCAAAATGACATTTGAAACATAAGGGAATATGCTATGATAGATGTGAGACAGTGAATTTAAATTTTTGATAGGTTAATTTATTATGAATGTGAAAAGACTACAAACTTTTACCAAAGTAATATCTTTGGTTGATATTTGTGAGCTTTTGTAATTAATGCAGTGTAATGATGAGTATTTTAGACTTGTCAAATCATGTAAGAAAACATCAAATCAAAGTAGAGTTACTAGTGTTTGTTTTTAATTTTGAACCTATATATGTGTGAGATTGGTGGAGTTTATAAACTATAAAAACATATTTACTCTGCAAGTGGTAATTTGGATGAAACATTATTAGTCCAGAAGGTAGGAAAGAGTATGCAAGAGGAAAACTAAATTGGTAGATGCGAAACATGCATTAGAATCTAGAAGAGAGATGCGAAACCTTATGTAAAACATATATAGTAGATCCGAAACGTATTATTGAACTTTGTCTAGTAGATGCGGAAATGACATGTGAAATATAAGGAACATATGATATGCTAGATACGAGACAATGTATTTAAATTTTTTATAGGTTAATTTATTAAGAAGGTGAAAATACTACAAGCTTTTACAGAAGTAATATCTTTGGTTGATATATGTGAGCTTTTGTAGTTAATGCAGTGTAATGATGAGTATCTTAGACAGTTCAAATCATGTAAGAAAATATCAAATCAACTATAGCTACTAGTTTGATTTTTGACTTATATATATGTGAGATTTGTTGAGTTTATTAACTACAAAAACATATTTAATTTTTGTAAGTGATAATTGGATTTAGAGCAGAAGATATGAAAGACTTTTCAAGAGAAAAAATAAAGGGATAGATGCGAAACATGGATTAGAATATAAATGATAAATGCGGAACCCGTTTATAGTCTGAGATAGATGCGATACACGTGTTATTACAAGTTAGGTAGATGCGAACCCTTAGCTGTTAGACAGTTTACATGTAAAAAAATATTACAAATATCATAAAAAGAAGTAAAACAAATATTAGTAATCATCGTCCCAATATTTGTTAGTGTTCATGTCATTAAGAAACATATAGAACATTTCTGCTCTTCTTAATGGTGCAATCTCACAAGTTTTGTGAAAGTTAAGTTTCCCATGCAAAATATAATCTTTGAAGTAATTACAGACCATTACTTTGCAATCAAGTGATCCAGGTCTTTGTTTAGTAATCTTTAATGGACAAACTATCTTTCTTGGTTCTACTGATTGTAATATGTTTTTGTTTTGGAGGTATGCAATATGTAATTTAATAAACATACAAATAAATCAGATGATATATATATATATATATGTTCTATGAAATTATTATAAAATGGAGACACTTACTAATCTTTCTGCAGTTTTTCTTGTTGGATCTGGACGTTTTGGTATTGGGTTTAGATTTACTGCTTTTTTATGTTCAACATATATTTGTAATAATGTCCAATGGCTAACATTCCCAGGTCTAGCTTCTGTTAGAAGCGGAACAAAGATTAAACCTTCTGTGATGCCTCGTCGCTTATCGTCAACACATAATGTTACATCCATATTTCGGTTCAGCAGATGCTACATTGGAGGAGTAATAATCAGAAACATTTATGTTTATAAATTAACACATGTCGTAAAAGTATTTTATTCTTACCATTACGCTTCCAGATAAGTATGTTACTCTCATAAATTCTCCTTTACTACTTGCAACTGGTATTTGAAACTTGTGTTGTTTAAGGTTGATATATATATATAACCATCAATTACTTGTGTTGTCAAAAGTGAAAACCAGAAGTTTGTTAACATATGATTGAGGAAGAAATGAAAACAACGTAAATTTAAATTTAACTTCTGCCGTAGAGCTGATTTCATCTTCATCTTCTATCTCCATCAAAGTACTAACAAAAATATTTGATCCTGGTACATCTGGACATGACCATACTATTGGATCAGAATTGTTTTCTCCTATTTCAATCAGTTCTAATTTGTAGTATTCCTTTATGTCAATAGCAGATGTTACTTTGTTCGTAAATGGCCATTCTTTTCTGGTAATTTCCATGTTAGGTAGTTCTTTAGAGACTTGATGTTGCGTAGGATCTAAAATTAGTTCAAATGAATGACCTTCATCCAAATCTTTATGCACAAATGGGAAAGAATTGAAACTTTTAGAGGAGATAGATGCGAAATGTTCAGAAATATAAAGGATAAGAAAGAAGGGGAACAAAGCTAGATGTGAAACATTCAGAAATAGAAACGATAGATGCGAAACGCTTAGTTAATGAGAAATAATGAAAACCATGCTAGATGCGAAACGTACAGTAATATAATAGAGGGGAAATAAGGGAAAGCCAAGGTAGATGCGAAACATAAAGAAATATAATAGATGGGAAATAAGGGAATTTAATATAGATGCGAAACATTTAGAAATATAATAGAGGGGAAATGAGCGAAAGCCAAGGTAGATGCGAAACCTTCAGTAAATGAGAAAGTAGGAAAATATACTAGATGCGAAACAGTTAAGTATGACACGTGCGAATGTTTCACTTACTTTCTTTCTCAATTGCTGGGTCTATGTCACTGACTTGTGGTGTTTGGATTTCTTGGACTTCTGATGTCTTTTCCTTAACAAAACAGAAAACTGGACATTAGATGTGAAACATGAGTAAAAGTAATACACAAGGATGATAGATGCGAAACATGTATCTTTAAATACAAAACCAGCATTCAGTTAACTACCAGAGGCAGATAAAAATATAAATACATATAATATTACAGAATTTAAGTCAAAAAAGAAGATAATACACAACATTATATATCTTTAAATACAAAAGTTTTTCAAAACATGTTTTGCTAATTTTGGGTTATTTGTATCACCTCTTTGTCCACAGCATCTTCCTTGGTCACTTTAGATTCTTCAGGAACATCCTTTGCCACTCCAGATGCTTCAGCAACACTCTTGTCCCATTTAAATACTTCAGCTACAATGCTTGACGGTTCAGATACTTCAGCAATTGATTCTTTAACAGTAGGAACAACAACATTAGTACTTTTATCCTGTTCTTCCATAACAGTATTGGGATTTTGATCTTCTCTAACGTTAACAAGAACTGAGGGATCATATTTGTTTTCAAAACCAATTTCATATACTTTAGAAACTTCAGATACTTTAGCAACTTCAGTAGTAATTTCAACTGTGGGATTGTCTTTCTTTTCAAACCCAACATCACTAATAATAGTGGCATCAACTTGCTTTTCCATTCCAACTTCAATAGGAGTAGAATTCTCCTTTTCTATGGCAACAATATATTCAGAAGTAACAATATCAACATTAATAGGGGAATCACTATTAACAGTGGTATGAACTTGGTTTTCCACCCCAACATTCCTGTTTACAACAGCAAAAACATCCTCAGTTGTAGTAGCAGCAACATGAAATTCAACATCACCAACATGGTCATTTTCATCAGTAACAACAACATTATGATCCTGATTTTCCAAATCATCTTCACTTTTTTCTTGTTGGAGAGGTGGAACTTTGTCTTCTACAACAATATATGGTGTTTTTCTTATTTTATTTGGTGATTGGTGGCCTTGATCATTTAGTTTATTTCTTCTTGAATACGTTTTTGGTTGCTGTTCAGTTGATTCCATGTTTAGCTTCAACATAGGCAGTTTAAGTGTGTTTTGTAGTTCAACCTCAATGTCCATCTCTGCATCAGCTTTCATTTGTGTAATGATCTTCTCCTTTTTTTTTGAGTTTCTTTTTCATTTCATCAATTTTTTGTTGAAATTGTCGGAGTTCCATTTCAGTTTTTTCTACTTTTTCAAATGTTGGTAAGTCAAAGCTATGGCTAGAGATTGGGTCAGTTTGTGGTTTGTCTGCGTCTAGTGGTGGTGATGTTGTTAAAGCTGTGGGTGGGTGTGATACTGTGGTTGGCGCTGGGGCTATTGTGTAAACTTGCAGTAAAATAATAAGCAATATAAATAATAGATGTGAAACCTTTGGCATCAAAAGATAAATAATAGATGCAAAATCTTAACATTCATAAAACTAGATGCGAAACGTTGAATTCAAATCAAATGATAGATGCAAAACTTAAATAAAAAGGATAGATTCGGTACGTAAAAGAAATGATAGATGCAGAACTTAAAAGAAATGTTAGATGCGGAACGTGTACATAAAGATAGATGCGAAATGTGAAACAGAATGATAAATGTAGAACTTTGAACATAATGATAGATGAGAAACTTCAATTACAAGTAGATACGAAACCTTCAGTAATCATGATGCTAGATGCGATACATCTTTAAGATAATACTGATGCTAGATGCGGAATGTATAGCGAATATGATAAAACAGTAGATTTTTAACTTTTCTCTCGTTAGTAATTTCTTCAACCTTCTGTTCTCTATTTCTTCAACCTTCTGTTCTCTATTCACCTTTCTTGCAATTGGGGCATCAACTGTATCTACTGGTAAAGTTTTCTCTTTCACGTTCTGTACTGGTTTTCTTCGTTGTGTTGCGGTCTTTTTAGTTCTTGGAACGTTTTTGCGTGGTTGAACTATGTATTGGTCAAGTGTTTTTTTGCTATCAGTAGAATTTGTTGCAGCTTGTTCTTGTAGAATATCCCAATGCAAACCATCTTGATCTTCATTGAGGTTTACTTGTTCTAATTCTATTGGTGGAACAATATCATTTTCTTGAGGAGCATCATTATTTTCTCCATCTATTTGGAATTCTCCTCCAAATTCTTCTTCTTCTTCTTCCGTCAGCTTCAATTGCTCTTCAAGAATCTATAAAATTGTTAAAATGTCAGAGTAAACAGATATATGTCTAAAATTTGAAACAGAATAAAAAACATATCGTAAGTATACCTGTTCATTTGTTATGTTTCTTATGGCTTCAACCAAATCTAAATTTTTTTTTTACGTTCAATACCCATCCATATGAAGCATCTAGGTATCATGTCTTCAATTTCAATATCTTGACATAAATTTGTGTGTTCCATGATGAATCGCTACATATTAACAATACTTTAGATATCATTTGTTGACTAAATATTTAATATGAAATAAAAGGTAGAAAAATACTAACCAGTAAAAGGGCAACACAACCAACTACTTTTCCAAGTTTAGTTTCATGACAAGCTATTATTGAATTCATCAACTTTTCTCGGATTGCTTCAGCCCAATTTTAGTTGTTTATTTTATCAACGTGTTCTACATAATAGACCACATTCGAAGTTAGTACATCTCCAGGTGTAGAGAAAAACAAAGTAGAACAGGCTAGCAATATAAAGAGTATGACAACATCTTCTATTGCCTCTTGTCCATATGTTTTTGCTGCTATCTTTATTGCATCCTACAAACAAGCAAAACCATTTCCTAAATTTGATAGATGCGAAACTTTAGTAATTATATTGAGGTAGATGCGGAACATATGCAAACGGTAAACGATAGATGCGAAATGAGTACTACTTTTGGGAGATGCGAAACGCGTTTTAATTTGAAATAGGGCTAACGTGATAGATGCGAAAACTGATTTAATCGTAGTAGATATGGTACGTTTTTCAAAATGAAAGAGGTCTAACGTGTTAGATGTGATCCCTAGTTTAATATAAAGTAGATTAAAGAGATAGATGTGTAGCCTTTTGTAAACCAAAAGTTGTAGATGAGAAACAACTTATGCAAGTATTAAAACAGTCAAAAAATATGCGAGAGATTGAATTTGCGAACCTTTATAAGTTTGTTAGTGATTGGTCTTGCTCTGTTTTCATCAACTTTTCTTGATGTCTTCTCAGAATAATACTTTTTTATTATCCTTGATTTTTCTTCGTCTTCTAATTCTGAAAACTTAGGTTCAAAACGTTTTGCTTAAAGTGGCATATTTTCATTCCCATGTTAAACCAAATATGATCTTTATATCATTGTTTGTAAGCTTTAAAAAATTTCCCCCCAATTTAAATGTTTCTTCTTCGTCATCATATGTCATCGCAATCTATTCAATTACATCCTAGTGTTTTTGTATGCAATCTTCTTTGTCCGAAGATCATAGGATGTTTTTAAAAGTGAGTAAAAAGGTGTCTTCTTTGTTGCTTCTATATGTTCTGGCCTCACTTTTGTCTCTTCCATCTGTTTAACAGTGCAAAGAGGCCGGATCTGTAGAAACATGTTTTTGGTGCCATTTTTACCTTTAAAAGAAATAAAAGAGAAAATTATATCAGATGTGATAGATGCGAAATGTAAGGAGATGTATAATTTAAGGAATCTGGTTGATGCGAAACCTATACAGATCAATAATATCAAATATGTGCTAGATGAGAAACTCTACATAAAACTTGCAAATATGAGAAATATGATAGTTGCGAAACCTATGGAAATATAAATGCACATAAAATATTGATAGATGCAAAACCTAAGGAAATCTATAACCAGAAGGCCCTAGTAGATGCGAAACCTATATAAAAAACCTGCAATTACCTAAATTCTATCTGCGAAACCTATACAAAAGCAGTAACATTTCGTAAGGCTTTCTGTAATTGAAATTACATTTTGATTAAGCAGTTTCTACAGCGTATGATACTCTGTGAAAAACAAACTCGAAACAGTGTTTTTAAACCCTAGATTTTTCTGTAATCGTAATTGTAATCGAACTGAATAATTGAAATCGTAAAACAGTTTTAAACTTACTGGTTCACCGTTGTTTGTCGTCGTTGATACTCTGATACTCTGACCGGAGTCTTGATCAGAGTTGATAACGTTATCAGAGTCGAACAGTTGAGTTGAATTCGTTGGAGTTGTAAGTCGAACAGCGGTTGATGAATTCGTTAGAGTCGATCGTAGTAGCTACAGTTGTTGTTTCGCCGGAGTAGGTATCGTATTGATTCGCCGGAGTTAAACGAAGTTAAACGGAGTAAGTATCGTTATCGTCAGATTATTTTTGGAAGAGAGAGAGAAGAAGTTAGAGAGAGAGGAAATTAGAAAGAAAGGGAGAAGGAGAGGAGAGGTTGGAGTGTTAAAAACGGGTCTTTATATCCAGGGTATTTTTGACAAAATATTCATAGATTATTTTGGATCTTTATTGGTAATAGGTTTGTAAAACAGGTCTTTATTGATATATCTCCTTTAAAATATATGAAATAAAATAAAAGAGTACAAATTGAAACAAACAAAATAAAAAACACAAGATAAAAGATTTGAAAAATTCATAAGTTCTTCTTCCGGGGGATATGCCTCACCTATCATGGGTGCTTCTTGCGGAGGATAAGCCTCACCCATAAAATTACTCTCATTAGTATAAATTGGAGAATTTGAGGTTGAAAATCATTTTTCAACCTTTCGAACCATAACCTTTTAGTATTCCCTTTAAAATTTGACGGTTGTTGTTCATCGTCCACACTAAACCCACTGACCTTCCAACTACCACCGACGGTTTTTAGTTAGATACCGAACGCTTTTTTTTCTCGTTGACACTAGGTTTAGTAACCTTTCGTCTACTTCGGACGACGGTTTTTTAGTCAATGAGTCAATCAAAACATCGTCACCTAGCTTAATACTATCAAAATTTCACTGTATTTCATTGTTTCAACGTGATCTAGCTTCTGTATTTCTATTGCAACTAGGTTGCTCTACAAACTAGGTTGTAATGTATTGTTTTGTTTGTGGGGTTAGTGGTTTCGAACTCAATTTCCGATTTTGGTTAATGTGCATGTGAAAGTAGCACTAATCTCGCATCTTGTTCATTTGAAGATATACCAATCTTGCATATTCTTTAGTTGTGGTACGAAGGAAACATATGGTTGTATTGTCGGTGTGCATTTTGTGTTAGTTTGAAGGAAACACATGGTTGTACTTTGTTGTGCATTCTGTCTTCATCTAAGTTGGCATTGTTAATCATACCAAGAAATAACATGGTTGTCAACTTTTCAAATAAGTAGCATATTTAGTGTATCAAAAAATAGCATCGCTAATGTTTGAAAGAAATATCATGGTTAGTTTATAAAATAATCGCATGGTTGTAAGAAATGACATTGTTATTTTTTATTTAATGAACTCGTGCCGAAACTTATTTTTGTAGGAAATATGTTTTTGAAAGAATGCTTCCACATATCAGGATTAGTCAGCATCCTGAATTTTTTTTAAAGATAAAAGAAAGATCATTACATCGGAATATATCGAAGCTGCGAAAGAAACGCCATTCTACATAATTTTAAAACCATAATTGGACCTCTAGAATGAGAAATTATTGTTAAAAAAGCATTATCTTCTTATTGAACAGATAATGAAAATGTACTCGGCGAAGGAGGATACTTTCCGAATTAGGTTGAAACAAGTCAAGCTAACGACCAATGATGAAAAAGCAGTTTTTGGGCTTAAACATATTATTGTGGAAATGAGTTTAGCCAAACCAGGAGAATTCTTACGTCATTCAAAATTTGGTGCAGAAACGGAGTCAAAAATCATGCAAACATTGTCGGTACTATGATACATGTAGGTCTATATCTATGGCCTGTTATAATTAGGATGTTCAATTCTACTAATCTAGCATGGTCAGTACACTAAAGTTGCATGTTTGGTATAAGTAAGATTTTGATTAGCACTAATATCTCATGGTATGTTTTAACTATAATGGTCAGTACACTGAAGTCACATGATTATTTATCTTCCAGGGTAAATAATACTGAAGTCTATGGTGTGTAGTGTTTTATAGGAAGGAATAGACAGAGTTATTAGGGGAAGGCAGGGAGAATGTTGTGAATGACATTGATATTTTATTGATCTTGTTTATATACTCTACCTTATCCTATATAGTATCATGAGATATACTGACTTGGACAAATGTATATTATGTCCAAGATCTTCAAATAATAAACAACTACAATTGGTATAGAGCAATATTGCATAAGCTTCTTGAGTTAATTAGGCTTGTGTTGTTTCCGAAAAACCCGATAGAGTTATCACTTGTATTGAACTTTTATTCATAATAAATGTTACTACTTAATTAAATATAATTTTAAAGAAGATGTTCTGATGCTAATAAAATGCAACCCTTTATCATGAAGCACACAACCATTGCGCAAGCACTCACCCAGTTGAACGTGATCCTAAGATACTACAGATAATGGGGATTGGAGTCCAAACCATCACAACCATAGAGATGATTGAAAAGATTCACCTGCTGGAAGATGACGAGGTCTCAAATATATATCCTCGAACGGTACTATATTTTGTGTAAAAATGAATCGTTAAAATAACTAATGGCAAGCATGTTATTTATTACGAAAGAATTTCATTGGGTGTATATAATTCGCGTGGTAGTTTTTAGTACAATAAAACTCGCATAATTGGAAAACTAAAAGTACCGCATGATCAGTAAGAATCCAATAAGATTACTAGTGACATATGTTTTATTGGGTTGTTCTTCAGTGGATAGGTTTTGGAGGGTGAGTTGACATTGACGGAGCCTGAAAGAACAACATATGGATATAGTGAAGCAAGTGGGAACCGAAATGTTGTAAGAAGTCAAAGGCATAAGAAAAGGATTAAATTTGTAGCCTAAAAAATAAGAACAAAGGCACCACACCCAAGGCAACCACCAACCACCCAACCTTGAATACCAAGCTAAAAATACCCAATTGAAACTGTGGGTTAGAAGATGAATTTGGTTGCACCCTAAATGATTACATCGTCCAAAAAGCAATGACTCCAACAAAATCGAAGAAAACTCCAAAAACCTCAAAAAGCATTGCGACGGCATCCAACTCTTGGACCAAAATCTGAACAAATAATACAACCAATTTCAAGAGTAGTTTTATATTACGTCAGAGAGTAGAAGATAAAATAAATAGCACTACCTGCAGAAATTCTATTGAAAACAAATGTATGCAATGTTCGCTTGAAACAAAATGACAAAACAAGTAAGTACATGTCTCTCATCTGCTCTCGCTTGTTATATATTTTATTTGTTTCATCCTCACAAGTTTAATACCAATGTGTCTGGAATTTGAACAACTACATAAAAAACTATATGAGTTACGTCGAAATTTGAACAACAAGAACTTGAAAAAACAATCTCTTGATTCTTTTTGTTCTCCACAAAGCCTTAAGACAACTACAGCAACAAGACGAGTCGACGAATGAGTCAAAACAGAACCAGTGGTCCACGAAGATGTCCACTAAGACCACGTGAACAGGTTGTTGATATAACTGAATATCCTCTAAATGAGACATAAACTACACCACTAGTACCACCTGAACCGGAGACATAAACTCTAGCAGTGGTACCACCTAAAACGATAGTGTGTACAACTGAATCTCCTCTAAAAGAGAGGGAAACTACACCGTTGGTATTATTTGAACAAGAGACAAAAACTACACCAGTGGTATCACCTGAACAGGTAATGGGTACAATTGAATCTCCTCTAAAGGAGACATAAACTACACCACCGGTACCACCTCAACAAGTAGCAGTAACAAGTGGGTAAAACTGAATGTCTGCTAAAGAAGACATAAACTACACCACCGGTACCACCTCAACCGGTAGTGGTAACAACTGAAACTCCTTAGAAGTAGATAGAAACTACACCATTGGTACAAGTTCGTGAAGATGTAAGTGGATCTTAAGTACATTAATATTCAACTTTGGATATATATTGTCATACACTGTGTTTCTAAAATCATATATTATATGGTTGTAAAGTCAATTTTCAATTTCATATTATTTAAAACAGTATATGTTATTTAAAATAGCATGGTTAATGTTTCAAAGAATTTGCATTTTTAACACTTTAAAAGTCTCATGGTTTAAATATTAAAGCAATCACATGGTTTGAATATCGAACAAATCACATATTTAACTACTCAACAAAATATATGTTTAATATACAAGAACTTTCATGTTTTAATATGTTACGAATCACGTGTTCAAACACATGGAATATCATAATTTAGTACGTTAGATGTCGCATGGTTACAATAACTGAAATTAGCCTGGTCATCATATAATGAATCTCTCATAGATTGACTATAACTGTAATTCCATGTTCATCAATACTACGTATCACGTAGCCAACACGGTATCATAGCTTACAGCAACCCAACACCATCAATAACACCATAACCCCAAGAAAAATAATCCCAACACCACCACTAACAATAACAGGATTTCCAACATCATCATCAACAACCCTAACAACACCATTAACCCAAACAATAACAACTAGTCTTCACAAAAGGAGAAAATCTCACCCAAACCGAACCAGTACCAACACTACCACAACCAACTGAAAAGAAAGCCCAACCCTAACCGCAAGAGCCAGCCTCCACAAAGGAGAGCAACTCATCCAAACAGCATAAGGAGTCCAACAGCCAGCTGAAGAAGAAGCCCAACACCAACAACACCATCAACCTCAACAAGAAGAACCATCCTACAAAAAAAGCTAAAACAACTCACACTGCCAGTAGCAGCAACAGAAGTCCCACAACCAGCTGAAGAGGAAGCCAAACTCTAACAACCAGATTCAGGCTTCACAAAGTCATAACAATTCACCTAAAAAGAAGCAGTAGCACTTGTCCTTCAACTAGCAAACAAACATGAAGAAGAAGCATCACCATCAGCTGATACGCCAAACAAAATAGTATGTTTAGAACTAGCAGTGTTTGATGATTTATTGATAAAATATGCACAGTCCATTTTTTTGACGAAGTTGATCGGCTTGAAGCAAATCTTTTCATACAACAGAGTTTGGATTGTATCACGAATGATATGCTTGCTCATAATTTAGGAGATACTGTTGATGATAAGGTTGTATAGGAGAAAACATTATGTGTAGTCACTCGTGATTATGTAAGTGTATCTTTAGTAGATTATTAAATATAAAATATATATTGTCAAGTTATGTCACATCTCGCATGATCTAATATATTTATAATATCATGGTTGTAATATGCTTGGAATCACTTGGTTGTTATACCTAGAATCTCATGGTTGTCATCTGCTTAAAATCTCAAGGTTATAATATGCTTGGAATCTCATAGTTGTAATATGTTTGAAATCTCATGGTTCTTATACGTGGAATCACATTGTATTTGACACATAGTTTTCTATGTTCAAGACCATCAAAGAATCAATGCAAGACGACCATGTGTGGCCTCATTTGGATTTAATCGGTGAGACACAAGAGGAAAAGGTTAATTTCCTTGAATACCACAAAATCTCGAAGATAGAAAGGGTAGAAGAACAAGAAGAATAAAAATTATGGTATTTACCATTATCACAGTTCTCATATACATTGGACGTGAGTGTAAGTGAACTGATGCCGCTATTTTACACACGTAACCTGGACTTCAAGGTAAAATATACAAGTGTTGCATTGTAACGGTAAATTTAAAGGTAAAATCGCATATTATTTTAGTTGGATTAGTCTACCATGATTATTTACACTAGAAACACATGCTTACTGAAATAACATGGTTAATTTTTCAAATAAATAACATGCTTAATGTTTCAAAGAAATAACATGGTTGTATTTGTGATTCCTCAAATAGCAAGGTTAATGTTTTACAAAAATAGCATGGTTGATTTTCCAATAATCTACATGGTGTTTATTTTCCACTAAGATCGCACAATTAAGTTGTACCAGTCTTGCATGTTTGGTTATACACCTCATACTTGTCATTTGGTAGATTATTAGTGTTTAGGTTTATAAGATGGTTAAAGAATTTGATTCTGGAGTACCATTTGAAGGTTCCGAAGGTTCTTACTGTTATAAATTCATCGCGATATAAAATTTCTTCCCATGCAATGGTAAGTGTAACTAAAATTAGTCATTAATTATTATAACAAATTTTTTTGTAGTTTTTTTTTCTTAATGTAGAAAACAATGGACGAAAAAAGAGATCTCTCTAAAATTATTGACAAAGTATTCTAGGCCTAAAACATATTATGTATTCTTTTTAGTTTGCAACATAAAGAATGGTATAATAAAAACCTGTACGTTGGTGGTTACTGATATGGAAAACGGAACGAAAATAAACTCTGACCCACACATGAAAAACGGATGAGTGAGTGGTAAGTAATTTTCAAAGAAATAGAATGGTTAATTTTAAAAGAAATGACATGGTTAGTTTTTTTAAAGAAATATCATGTTTAGTCTTTAAAAAAATAGCATAGTGTTATTTGTGATGCGTGAAATAGCATAATTAGTTTTTTTAAAGCAATAGCATGGTTAATTTTTCAAAGAAATAGCATGCTTAATGTTTCAAAGAAATAACATGGTTGTATTTGTGAATCCTGAAATAGCAAGGTTAATGTTTTACAAAAATAGCATGGTTGATTTTCCAATAATCTACATGGTGTTTATTTTCCACTAAGATCGCACAATTAAGTTGTACCAGTCTTGCATGTTTGGTTATACACCTCATACTTGCCATTTGGTAGATTATTAGTGTTTTGGTTTATAAAATACTTAAAGAATTTGATTCTAAAGTACCATTTGATGGTTCTGAAGGTTCGTACTGTTATAAATTCAATGCGATATAACATTTCTTCCCATGCAATATTAAGTGTAACTAAAATTAGTTATCAATTATTATAACAAAATGGTTTGTAGTTTTTTTTTCTTAATGTAGAAAACAATGGCCGAAAAAGAGATATCTCTAAAAAAATTGACGAAGTATTCGAGGCTTGAAACATATTATGTATTCTTTTTAGTGTGCAACATAAAGAATGGTATACTAAAAAACTGTACGTTGGTGGTTACTGATATGGAAAACGGAACGAAAATAAACTATGACCCACAAATGAAAAACGGATGAGTGAGTGGTAAGTAATTTTCAAAGAAATAGCATGGTTAATTTTCAAATAAATAGCATGGTTAGTTTTTCAAAGAAATAGCACGGTTAGTCTTTAAAAAATATAGAATGGTTGTATTTGTGATGCCTGAAATAGCATAATTAGTTTTTTTAAAGCAATTGCATGGTTAATTTTTCAAGGAAATAGCATGGTTAATATTTCAAAGAAACAACATGTTATATGATATTGGTTTTACATCTAAGGTTCTAATTGTTCTAACTCTTGCTAACATTTGGCATATTGTATGAAAAAAGGATATATATCTAATGTCTGGAAGGGATAGAAAGTGAAATATGCAAGAGGTATCATACAACAACACCAGACAGTTTGCGGTCTTATTGTTATTGAATACGCCATAGACATTATCCGAAGAAGTTTTGTATCGGAAAATTAAAAAGAAGAAATGTGTCCAAATGTTAGAGCTCAAATCTTTTATCATTTCCTATATAATATAAACACAGACGTTCGGTGGTAGCTCTCTTGATGAAGTTTTTTTATGTGACATAATTCGTAATTTGACATATTTTGTAAGTAATTTATGTTGTAAGTAAAAAAACAGAAGAGTGAGTAGCCCTGAAATTGCAGTCTCGATTCTCACTAATCTCCCTTGGTTAGTAACAATACATAAATAACATGGTGACAAAATTCCAAAAATCACATGGTAGTTTATAGAACAAATCCCAATGTCATATGAGTTGTGTTGTCTATTAGGTAAATATAATTGAATCGCATGGTTAAACAATAAAGAAATCGCACGATTGGATATACTTGAAATTAAACGATTAATATATTTCAACTCTTTTTAACAAATAAATACGGTGATAACGGAGAATAACTAATACTTCCAACCAATTTCTTATATCAATGTTTAATCATTTTTATCATTTCAATTAGCTAATTTATTTCTCGATTTGATACAAATACATATATAATCATGAGTAAAGCAACGACTACAAAACAAAAATGAAAATCCAGTTACAGTTCTCCATATCAAGAAGAGTACCCAAATCCGTCAATGCAGTTATAAGCCACACAAATCAGCTACAAATCAAGATCTCTAAAGAATGGACTACTATCCTAACTCCACTATCTGCTTCTGATCGACTCTCTTGATTAATGGAGGATGAAGAGTGCTCATCCCCGGGTCATAGATCTACTGATCTTGATAGGAGATTTTCGCGTCTGAATTCTCGACCTGATTAGCTTAGGATCAGGGATAATCCCATGTTTGAATCTGTCACAAGCAATACAAAGCCATCAGATGACAAAGAATACGTTTACTGAGTTATTCAAGTATAACACGGGTAAGGTTTTTCATAAAAATGTTAAAAGAACAGCTGACAAAGACTATGTGGATATTCATTTTGAGCCTGAGGATTTGAATGTTCTTTAGCAAAGAGCTAATCCTACATTAGTACGCAAGTTCGCTAATGGAAAGACATCTTACTCTATAGTGAAATCTTTCTTGGATAAATTTAACTTCAAAGGGGCTTTCAGTGTCTCTAGTTTGGATTTCAGGAACATATTTATAGAATTCAGAGAGGTTGAAGACTTAAAGAAACTATGGCGTAGAAATGTATAGCAGATAGGGACAAGATAATGAGGCTATTATTGTGGTCTCCAAATTTCGACCCTAACATTGAGAATCCATAAACTCCCGTGTTCATAGATTTGACAAACCTCCCTGAGTTCATGCATATGGAAGAAATAATTCTTTAGGTGGTAAAAACTATAGGGAAGCCTCTCAATATTTGGCAAAAACATAGCTAAGCACAATTTTTACAAAATATGGGCTATATTGGATATTTCAAAAGCAATGCCTACAAGTATCAAAGTATCTTTTGGGTCCTACAGTTATTCGCAAGATTTGGTTTATAACAGCTATCCTTAATATGGTAAAAATTGTACTCACCTGGGTCATTTTGACAAGGTTTGTAAAAATATTTCTCAAAGGAAGCTTGTTGTCGAGTAAAAATCCTCCACTCCCTTGATGATGGAGTCATTAGTTCCTACATTTCAACTTAAGATGGATGGTCAAAAGGTAAATTCTGTTATAGTTGATAGAAGAAAATAAGCTACTGAGGATAAAAGTCAAAATATCGGAGAAAATGTGATTGAGAATCAGTTACCTCCGAGTGTTGAGAGTAATGAGATGATTGGGGCATCACACATGCTTGAAATGGGATCAAACAACAAAGAAATCAATGAAGGAATATAAATAAACTCTTTAATGGCAACTTCCTCACCAACAAAACAGTTCACTGGTAGTCTTCCATAGTAATTTAAATTAGTTCTTTTAATTCTAATTTTATTAGTTGTTGTTAATTGTTATTGCTTGTTGTTAGTTGTTATTGCTTGTTGTTAGTTGTTATTGCTTGTTATTAGTTGTATTAGTTGGTATTAGTCTAAATTTAGTTTTTATTATTTGCGATATTAATTAGGTTCGATTAGTATTTTATTGCATATTTAAAATTTGTTTTAAGTTTTAAAATGCCTATAAATCGTAGACTTACTAATGCTCACCAATCCGCTAATTTTCACTTGTAATGAATGATGTTTGTGATAACCAAAACAAATTAATACTGATAATAATAATTTTGTAATCATTATTAAAATTACAATAATAAAATTCAAAATTTAATATTAAAATTATAACAATATAACTTGTAATCTTTTACCATGATAAAATATGATTTTGGTTTAAAAAATAATAAATAACATTTGTAATATTTAAAACCAAATCACAATAATAATATTCAAAATGTAATATTAAAATTATAACAATATAACTTAAAAATAATAAATAACACTTGTAATATTTAAAACCAAATCACAATAATAAAATTCAAAATGTAATATTAAAATTATAACAATATAACTTAAAAATAATAAATAACACTTGTAATATTTAAAACCAAATCACAATAATAAAATTCAAAATGTAATATTAAAATTATAACACTATAACTTAAAAATAATAAATAACACTTGTAATATTTAAAGCCAAATCACAATAATAAAATTCAAAATGTAATATTAAAATTATAACAATATAACTTAAAAATAATAAATAACACTTGTAATATTTAAAACCTAATCACAATAATAAAATTCAAAATGTCATATTAAAATTATAACAATATAACTTAAAAATAGTAAATAACACTTGTAATATTTAAAACCAAATCACAAAAACAAAATTTAAAATGTAATATTAAAATTATAACAATATAACTTGTAATATTTTTCCATGATAAAATATGATTTTGGTTTAAAAAATAATATATAACACTTGTAATATTCAAAACCAAATCACAATAATAAAATTCAAAATGTAATATTAAAATTATAACCATAGAATTTGTAATATTTTAACATGATAAGATATAGTTTTGGTTTGTATTAGATCTAAAAACATAATAATAATATTCAAAATGTGATAATAAAATAAGTAATATTTAAAATTTTGGACTATATAATAATTACATCACTTAAAATATTAATAACCAAAACAAATTAATATTAACAAAATGTAATAATAATTCTATAATAATATGCAATATCTCAATATTTTTTAAATATAACATTTTGGTTATAAAATAAATAAAATCAGCATAATATTTACCAATAAACCGCCGGTTTTTTACAAATAAACCGTGGTTTCGCAGTCCTGCCAGGTTGCAGTCCTGTCGGGTTGCAGTCCTGCCGGGTTGCGGTCCTGGCGGGTTGCAGTCCTGGCGGATTGCAGTCCTAATGGGTCAATTTCGTAGGTAAACCGCCAGTTCTTAAGCAGGTTGTCAGCTTTGAACCGTGGTTCCAAAGTCCTTAGACACCTCTAATTGCGTGTATATTTAATATTTGAGATAGGAAGTCTTAAAGAATTTCAAGAGGCCTAACAATTCAGAAGTGCATATCATTAAAATATATAAAGTAAAATAAAATAAAAGGGTACAAATTAAAACCTACAAAATATAAAGCACAAGATAAAAGATTTGGAGAATGCAAAAAGAACCAAAATAACTTAACAACAACATTGGAGACGAATTGAAAAACAACAATTAGATGGTTGTAGCGAGATGAGCCTCATCTGTTATAAGTGCTTCTAGCAGAGGATATGCCTCACCTATCATAAGTCCTTCTGGCGGAGGACGTGCCTCACCTATCATAAATGCTTCTTCCGGGGAACGTGCCTCACCCATTATAAGCCCTTCTAGCAGAGGATAAGCCTCACCTATCATCGGTGCTTCTTGCAAAGGAAATGGCTCATCTATCATAAGTCCTTCTAGCGGAGGATATGCCTCACGTATCATCATTGCTTCTTCCCGGGGACATGCCTCACCCATCATAAGTCGTTTTAGCGGAGGATATGCCTCACCTATCATTAGTGCTTCTTGCGGAGGACATGCCTCACCTATCATAAGTGCTTTTTACGGAGGACATGGCTCACCTATCACAAGTGCTTCCAGCGGAGGACATGGCTCACCTATCACAAGTGCTTCTTGCGGAGGACATGTATTGGTGGCTGATGATTTCATCTTGGATTGAATCTTTCTCTGGTAAGGTCAATGTACCACTCTAGATCCGATAAATCCATCGGCCTGAGATGTTCAAGGCTAAGTTGTCCTCTCAAGATTTGAGAAAGGGTTTCTGCTATTTCTTGTAGGCGAACTTCCCTGGCTAACTCATTGGATTTACTAGCCAGTTTGCTTAACTCATGAGCCAAGAAAGATTGATTCTTCAATTCACGCCTGGTGTGTGGAGAATCCCTAAACTTCGTCAATATGTTATAGACATCGACCTCATCAGGCCATATCTCCCATATCTCTGGTTGAGAATTTGCAGGATTGTATGCAACAACACATACACCTGTGCCACAAAGAACAGTGAGTTCTTCAGCTTTTTTGAACAAAATTTTCTTTCTTTTATTGAAAGTGCGTACCCTAGCTGCTTCATCAACCATATATTCCAATGTTGTTTTCACCATGGTTAAACTTGTAAGAATAGTGAATGAGGCTAAAGTATCTGTGGATGTTCATTATATAGAGAGATGGGTGGAGAGATTAGAATTGACAGTTGGTATCATGGTATGGTTTTTAATAGTTTGTTAGAGATACTTTATAATATTTAATGGCTGCCATTAATTTTGTGACTGACAAGTGTATAGTAACGCTTAAACCTTCGGTTCATAAGAGTTACTGATTCTTATCTATAACGTAGATCATATTTGCCGTTTTGTTTTGGAAAAAGTATCCATAAATATCTTTTCAAGTATCAATTCCAAATAAGTATCCAAATATGAGTCTCTTAGCCTAGTAGTAAGAGGACTATATTTTTACCAAATTAGCCCTAATACTAGAAGGAAGAGAAAGTAGGTTACTATTTTTCTAATTTTTATTTTCCCCCCAAATCCTAAAAACATTAAGATACCAAAAAGACTGTAGGAGAAAGTTAGAGAAGAATTAGAACCCAAAAGAAGCCTGTAAACCAACCGTCTCGTTTTTTGCAAACAACCTCCAGCGTGCGTGAGATTATAAACTCCGGCGAAGGTAGAAGAAGGGTGGTTCGAAACTGTCGACGTGCATCGTATAACCTGTGTAGAACGGTTATCGTTTTTTCCTCGTCCGAAGCAAAAACCACCGGGGCAGGGGAAGTTCGAACGGTGGACAAAGCACATTGAAGGTTAGTAGATTTTTCTTAATCGTGTTTTGTAGATTGGATGTTTGATGATATCGATAAGAACCGTTTTTGGGTTAACTGGCTCATTCGTTAAGTAGTTGGGTTAGATTTTCTGGCCGGTGAGTGCAACGTAAGTTGTTTGCGAAGATCGAAAAAGTGGTTAACTGTAAGCCGGTTACTGTCTCGCGCGAGGTAGTGACCTGGGTGCAGTTGGAGTAGTTTTGCCCAGAAATGGTGCTTCGTCTCGCGTTAGTGTCTAATTGGTTTGCTTTAATTTTGGTAGCTTTGATTTGGGGCAGAGTAGTTCGTGGTTCTGTTTCGCCTTTGTTCTGTGCATTCACTGTTAGGGCAGTAGATGGTTTTGACATGCAGAATGATGGAAATGGTTGATTGAGATACCCGTATTAAGTGTTAGTATGGGGTGCCCCGTGACAAGGCGCGTATGACGTTGTCATCGTAAAACCTATCTCGTGTCAGCGTGGTTAGTATTTAGGTTGTGTTTAGTAATGGGTTTCAGGCAAGTGGGTCTCGCATACCTGTCATGCGACGTTTGGGAATCCGTTTCGAACTTAATAACTCGCGTGAGTCTAAGTAATGTATCGCGAAAGGAAGTAGTTTAATGAGAAGTAGGCATTTCAACCTGCTAATTATACGCGCGTTGTGTATATAGTGTGTCGCTAGACTTTGTATAAGTAGGCAGTACACTTGTCTTTGTTTTTAAATCGTGTGACGTTAAAGGAGTGACACGCGTTGTTATCCAATGGCTGATTGGAGTTTGGGTTATAAAGAGTTGTAGTAGGACATACTTTTGGTAGGGGTTTAGCACTGCTAAAATCTTACGTGTGTGTTGTTTTGTTCAAACAGGTTCTGCTATGGGCAAATGTACTTTTTACAGGTCTTGTCTGGTAAGCATATTGAATTTGCTGCAGAAAGACATAGTGACCCAGGAGTATATTGAGGCTACAAAGAACACGTCATTCTATATTTTGCTTAAAACTTCCTTCACGACAAGGAACGAAGACCTGCCGAAGAAGAGGTTTAACAAAATTATAGAGGAGATTATAAATAGATATTCTGTAAAAAATGAGTGTTTTAGAATAGGTTCGAAGCGGGTCAAGTTGACAATGAAGGATGTTAAAGCAATCTTCGGTCTTAAACACGGAACGTAGGAAATGCCTATGAACAGAGACGGGGCTTTCACTGGAAGATTTGCAGATGGTGCGAAGAACGAGTCTCCACTGATGCAAAAATATTTCTAACGTCCACGTGCTAGGAAAAGTAGGCCGTCAAACCAAAAGGCTATTTCAAATGCAATGATAAAGGTACGAATAACATATTAATAGATTTAGTGATGTTTTGGCATATATAATTAAGTATAGCAGTAGAAATAGTTGCAAAGGATGGTAGTGAGGAATCCGTAACGGACGTTGCGAAGGTTTTGATACTATTCATTTGTTCTACACTGTTCTACTCAGTGTCTGGAGATATAATGGGTTGGACGATGGTTTTCTACGTAGAAGACATGCTCAAAATTAATGACTATGATTGGTCGCGAGCAATTATTGAGAAGCTAACGAAGTCTATGGTAAACTGTTTGGAGAAAGGGACACCCGATAACGTCATCGGCTGCGTAGCCGTGTTGTTGGTTTGTATCGAACAATTAGTTTATTATTTTGTTCTCATATGAAAGTGATACGAGTGTGGCTTTAATTTGCATCCCTTCATAATCGAGCACACCATGCTAGGGGCAGATTTGGTAAGGCCAAACATGATACCTAGGTGCTACAAATGGTGGGGGTTGGAATGCAAGGAGGCCACTATTGCGGTTGTTAAAAGGGTGAGGAAGCTGACAGATGACGAGGTAATTTATTGTTGTTTGTATATGTTCTTACTATGATTCGCGCGATGTAGCATAAATATATCGCGAGGTATGTTTATTAGTTCCCTATAATGCGCTCGAGATGCATTTAGGGTCATTCGCGAAAATGGGCGTGTGTCGCGTAAAACACACGCGCATTGGGTTACGGATGGTAAAAACCAGCACCAAATTTTCCTCGCGTGCAACACACGCGCATTGTGTCAATTCGCACTGCAGGCGCAAGGTGCCTCGCGTGACGAGGGGACGATGTTACGACTCGCACGACATGAGTAATAAACCAACATACGAGTCGCGTATTAATGTAACTTCCGTGCACGTGCGCTATTGGTTGAAACGTTAATGTTGCTTTGCAGGTGTTGGATGCGGAGCTTGAGCTGACGGAAGCTGAAGAACTGGCATTCGGGTCGGGGGAGGCTGGGGCGGGTTCTGTAAGCAAATTAACAGGAAAAAGGAAAAAAAACGGTGATCCGTATAAGAGGGAAGCGGGCCAAGTATTGTAGTGGAGGGGAAACAAATAAGATGGATATTGGACAGGGATCTGGTATAATTGATTACCAGGGAGGGGATGCGGATTACGGGCAGCAGCTGCAGGGGTGGATGGATCAGCAAAAAGTTACACCCAAGAAAAAGGGCAGCTCAAGTACTAGGACCAAGATGATGAAAGTTTACAAGGCAAGCGCTTGTAATATTTTATTTAAGAAAATGTAGCCTGTTAAGAAGAGAACTAGTGTTAAATACAGATACTCCGTAGAAAATAAAAGGCTAAAGATTTCTCTTGCCCGAAAGAATAGACAAGTAAGTCGTTCAACAGGTTTTAAATTGTAATATCGCATTTACATTAATTTGCCTAATACTTGTTGAATTTCACTACAGATTGAAGAACTCCAAAGGGAGGTTACTTTGTTGACTTCGAAGCTTCAAGAACAAGCTGTTAAAGGTGACGAAGAAGATGAAGAAGCTGGGGTGAATGAAGCACTAGAGAAGGTTTGTGGGCTACCTTTCTGTTCTTAGAAGAGGAGTCACCAGGGAAATGGGTCAATGTATCGGAAAAACTGGATGAGGTTCCTAAAACAATTGTTTATGTCTCGAGAAAACATGGGTTCAAAAAGTTAGAAGAAGGAGAGAAAAAACTTGATATAGAAGAAGTAGTTGTAGAGGGTTCTACACCTGATGACAATGAAGAAGAAGAAGACACAGACGAGGGGGTAGAAGATGGAGGTGAAACGGTTGAGGAGGATAATGCATCTGGAGCTCCTGAAGGACCGAATGATGCTACTGAGACATTGGGGGAGGGGCAAGTAAATAAATTTTTTTTGTATGTTTTGGGAGTTGACAAATGTAGGCTTGTCCCGTCCACGGTTGAGGTAGAGATTGGTGTCGGTGCAATCCAAACCACGGTTGAGGCAGAGATATGTGTGTGTGCAGTAGGAGCGGATGCTGAGGGGGAAATTGGTATTGTCTCGAATGAAGAAGAACCGAATGTTCTTGTGGCTGAAACTGCACAAGAGTTTGAAGACCAAGCTGAGCAGCATGAGCCAAAACCCATCGAAGCAGAAGCAATTTATGTAACTGCAGAAACTGCTAAAGAGTTTCCAGATCAAGCAGTGCAAAATGCTATTGTGCCAACAACAAATGAACCAATACCAATAGTTGCAGAACCTCTTGAGGTTGTAGCTGAAACGACAGATGTTGATGGAAAAGGGACTACGAATGAGACTGCAGGAGAACATAATCGCGATGAGGCTGCAGTTGATACAGTTTGTGGTGATGTTGATTCAAAAGGTACGGAGGGAGATTTGGCAATTGCAAATGTAGGTGAGCAAACAAGTCATACAGAAATAAATAAAACTGGGCCACATGAAACTCCCCCTAGCGTACCGAAGGCCGTGAAGCAAGGACATGAAGATGTAAGTGGATCTTAAGTTATTTAGATTCAACTTCTTATAGCTATTTTAAAGTACATTTGTTTTTAATTTGGCCACGCTGTTGTTTTTCAAACTTTGGATTTAAATAGTGGGTTTTAACTGTTGTTTAATACAATAGGGAATATTTTTAAATTTTCAAGTTCCGCAAATATTATGTTATAGTTGTTATGTTATTAGTAAGGGAGGAGAATGTTGAAAGATCAAAAACCTGGCTCAAACGCGAATATGTAAAGTAATAATTACTTTATACAGGAACCCTATGGCATGCGTAAATCGCGCTAGTGACAAAGGTCTGATATGCCACGCGCGAGTGTAGTGAAACCGTATGAGTTTAAAGGATGTCTCTAGCGTCTTATGTGTCGCGATTGATGGGACTCACGCATTACGTATTCTTGTGATCTTGAATCGTGTGACGTTATGCTACGGACATGTTACCATGGATGAATAACTCGCGCATCATGGAAGCCCACACAGGCATGTGGCTGTTTCGTGCCGCGCGATATGCAGCATCATGTGAATCGTAACGCGCGGGTTATACCTTATGAATCACGACTCACGTCGTCTTTATAATGTAACACGCGCACTTGGTTACATTTTTTCTAGCTATGTCATGTGAGAAAGATAAGGTTACAGAAAGGAAATGTCGCCAGCACACCAAGTGTTACTCGAAAACCCAAAACTGAAACCGGGGTGAAATTGGGAACTGCTGTAAAATCAACAAATGAGTTGCAAACCAAGTTGGAAGTACAACGCAAAGAAAAGTTGGAAGTAGTAGCACAGCCCGAGATAAGAGAACCACTAGCAGTGGAAGTGGAAGCATATTTTTTTGATCTTCCAAACCTCGATGATGCATTCGTATTATGTACACAATCATTTTTTGACGCAATTGATAAGGCGGCGGCTATACACTCGAGTGGAGGAAAGTCGGGGGACATTAGTGCGTCGAAAAGTCTGACCAGAGATGCACCTACAATGGTATGTTCTGAACTATGATATTGGTCATATACATAGTTGTAACTTGGGAATGGTTATTTAACCAGGTTTATGTTGTTTTACAGTCAGTGGATAATATAAATCCAAATTGGGATTTACTTACACAGATGCAACAGGCAGGAAATAGTGAACACATTTGGGAAAAAGATACAACAACTACGAAGTTAATAGATGTTCGTCAATACCGCAAGGTCGTTCGAATACAACAAAACGAAGATCAACTAGACTCTGAAGTATGGTATATGCCAGAACATTAATTTACATACCGGCTTAGTGTTTGCGTGACAGAGCTAATGGCCGTTGCATACGAAGGGGAGCTAGATTTCAAGGTAAAGCTTGAAACTTGATAGAACACAAATAATTGACAACTAATCTAGATATAACTATGTTTTTTACGTGCTTTAGATCATCGATGCCTGGATATATAAGCTGCTTCAAGATTCAAACTCGACCGTACCTTTGAAAGGGCTCGATGACGAGTACAATTGCAAACAAAATGCTATTCAGATTTCAGGAGTGGCAACGGTTAGTATCTAATTAATAAATACCCATTTGAAGTGATGAGAAGTTTGATATTGTTACGGTGTACCCTGGTTCTGTTACAGACATTACTAGCCAAAAAAGCAGATGTTACAAACGTTATTAACGCAGTTTTTGAGAACGTGAAAGACACGTTTATCGCATTCATTCCGGTATGCACCATAAATGAAAAAGGTACTAACCACTGGAAGTTGTTGGTAATAGACTTGGAGAATGGTTCGGCGAAAAACTACAATTCCATGGCCCCTCTTAGCAAATTCACTCCATACGACACTAGGAAAACGGGCGATGATTTGGTAAGTAGTATGAATCATTATTGTGTGACGATGTATGTTCATTGTTTGCAGGCTCCTTATACATCTCGCGTCAGTGTGTGTGCGAATCACGTGTAAACGGATGGAACTCGCGTCCTAATGTAAAGTGATTCGCAGCATTTTGAGTACACATTTAACTTCAAAAATTGAAACTAACATTTTTCTTATTTGAAAAGCTCAACTATTGTATGAAGAAGAAATACATACTGCGTGTGAAGAATTGATACAAAGTTAAAGCAGCTATCGAAATCCCACAGCAAGATAAACATTTGCTTGACTGTGGAGTCTTCGTTTGTCAGTATGTGAAAGACATTTTCCAGCACAACTTTGTAGGCAAGAAATATAGCAAGTGTATGCCAGCTAGAGCACGCGCAGAAATCTTCAACCACTTCCTGAATGACAAGAACACTAATTTAAGGGCATGCGATTTGTAGCATTGAATGTTTTACGGGACTCACGCCAGAACATTATATTTTGTAGGACTTTTTACCCCACGTGACTCGCGTTTGAGGTTTCACATAAGTAGCATATCATGTTTTTTGTAACTCGCGGGCAATGTTATGCATAGCACGCCTTGTTTTAATTTCAGACGCATTGTATGTTGTATGTCATGGGCGATATAATTGTTACGTAACTAATATTTTAAGGATGTTGACAGCCGTATTACTGAGCAATCTATAACTGTGTGTAGTATGAATATCGCGCAAGGTAAGTTAAGAAAGAATCACTATGTATGGTAAACGACTCGCACAATATGATTATGCAGCTTCCTCCCCGCACGACACATGATATGAGTGTTTTGTCTGACTCTGACTAACACGCGATTTAGGAATGCAATCCCAATAGTTAATACGCGTGATGGAGTGTATCTTATACTCCCGCCAAAAGTGATTTTTTCATTTTTATTTCCCCGCCAAACACCAACCTAGATAATATCACCCGCCTACTTAACAAAGTATTATTTTGCCCTTATATATACCTCCACAAAACTACATATATTAAACACTTAAAAAATTAAAACACTCCAAATACAAAATAAGTATGAGTTGGTGCGTCGATGAAGACCAACACTTGCTTCAAGCCGTGAAGTACGTGAAGAGAACAAGCTCAGATGAAGAGGCAGACATTTTTTTCGATCAAGTGTTATGCAGGATGTACTTTGAATATGGGAGGCTTGGATTTGTCAGCCCCCACGTTCGAACACGAGAAAGCGTCGTTGTGAGGTACAGTGAACTGAAATCAGAACCCTTGCTATGTGTTTCCGACCTTTGTTTAGATTTGCGCTTAGAGGTAGGAAACGTATAGTAGTGGGAAGATAATGATTGGATATCAAGAGATATGATTATCTACCATCGTACAGAGAGAAGATGCAATTGTTAATTGCTCACCGGTTAGATGAAAACAGAGTTTTTTCAATAAGTTTTTTTTTTGGTTTTGGTCTAAATTGTAACTTTATTCGAAGAACAAAGTAGTATTTAGATTGGATGTGAAGGACTATATTTTGTTAATTTTTTGAATGTATGACTTTTTTGGTTAGTGTAATTTTCAAAAAATGGTTACGAATCTTGATTTCATTGATGTTAAGCATCAATGTAGCGTCATAGAAGGTAGCTTAACAGAAGGGGATAATCTACGTTAATAGTTTTGGCCAATATAATGTTTGCATCTCGAGTCTGTTAAAAGTCATGACTAGCGAGGTGTCATTTGGTTTAACATACCTCGCGTTGTATGTTTTTTTTACTATATCCACGTCTAGCGTGATGTCACACGGTTTAACAAGATCTAGCGTCATATCTTAGAAATAACTCGCGGTATACATTCAAACTCCAACAGCGTCACATTTAGCGTAGTGGGACAGGAACGTCTAGCGTGGTATAATATAGTAATCTCGCGTAGTAGGTCCTGGGCATTATCCTCTATCAAGTGAATTCTATACTTCATGTATCGATAAATATTTAACCATCTCACGTTGGTTAACGTCTGGCTGGCGATGTAGTGTTCGAATTAATTAACAATGTCGTGTGCTGTTGTATGGGGATGGACAGTTTTTTGAATATCTAATTGGGAAGTCCAAATATTCATGTATTTATAACGCACGTAACCATATACTATTTGGTTAATCGTAAATTATAAAATCTAAAAATTTAAAAAGTTAGTAATCAGAATTAAATTCAAAGAGGGGAGAGTAGGCTTTGGTTGTCGTGATTCAAATTTTAAATTAAATCGCGTCATACTTAATGGCCAGTGAAAAGACAATGGGATATCTTATCACTAATTGCAATGGGTTTATTAATAAAGAATGTGACTAGGGTAGATAAAGCACTCATTGCATGTACATTAAATGCTCACTAGGGTACACGTTGTTTTAGAAGTTATTTAAATAGGGGTCTCGCGTTTGCTTGCATGGTTATCCATAAGACTATTCAGATTCTAAAAATTGTTTCTCTTCCATAGCAAACCCGAAAACGACGATGAGCGGTTCAGACTCATACGGCAATGAAGGGTCAGAAGGTTTGTTTTCCGATCAGAGTTCTAGGCGCTCCGACATGAACTATAAGCGGGAGACTAATACAGAGTACTCTTCTGACGCCGAGTCGAATCCTTTCACTCCATCTCTTTCGCCGACTGACTCTGACTACTCTGAGTACTCCATGTCGTGGTCGGAAGAAGATTCCGATATGGAGTGGTATCCAAAATGACAAAGGATAGTGAAGAACATAAAGACGATGTAGGGCAGGAGGAAGATAACTCCTAAGAAGTCCTCGAAGAACTCATCCGATGATGATTATTGGGGGGAGGAAACAGACGAGGAGGATGAAGAGACATACGAGGACTTGGACGATAAGGAGGACGATGGGGAGGACACATCTGACGAGGGTAACTCTTCAGATTATTAGTTCATGATTGTGTTGTTTTAAACTGCTGTTGTGTTTTGGTGTTTTAAATTGTAAACCCTTTTGGATTTTGCTGTGTTTTGGTTAGGGTTTAGTATCTACGCACTGGTAGGCCCTCTGTGATCGAAATGTATTTCTGTTATTTTTCTTTGTTACTTTTCCAACGTATAAATTATCAATCGATCTCATTCTCTGTTTCGATAGTTTGATGGCGTTTTTTACACCCTCCAATTGAAAAACAAAATACGGTATAGATGGCTGCTAAATATAATTGTCACGCGTTTGAAATCGGATATGATTCGCGCGGGGGGAGTGTAAAACTAACAAGTAAACACATTAAAGTTTATTCTGCATTACTTGGCACGCAGTGTCAATCGGCAGTGAATCACATAAGATATAAGACAAACATGGATGCTGGCTGAAACATCTGAATCGTGCCTAGCGTAATAGGGAAGCGATGTGTCGCGTTGTATCATGGCTATGACTTGATTACCGCACCTAATTGCAGCGTGATGACGAGTTGTTTCATAAAACATTAGTATCTCGCGCGACGTAATAATGGGATGGGTAATATAGCATAACACGATTCGGACATCACGCATCGTATGTGCAAACTTCAGCTAGGGTACCATCTCTGATGAAAGATTCTATGGCATTAAAGGGTATAAAATAAAAGAGTCTATGCGAATTCCACGTTCACATCTCGTGTTAAATAGTTTGTGCGTATCGCGTAGTATAAGTTGTTAGAGCATGATTTGCAACTAGTTAACACGTCTAGCATCATATAGCATCAATATGTCGCGCTACCTAAAGAAAGGGCAACGTGATTACCGTTAACAGTCAATTACAACTCGCGCGATGTAATCTAGTAACACCGCATCTCGTGTCGAAATACGCGAACATATCACGCAAAGTGTACAAATAACACTTGTATTAAATTATAGAGAAGAAAACTAATATGCCATTAAAGGGTTTCGACTGAAAAAGTTAGGGTTGATTCAATGACAAAGATACAGAGCAAGTGGAATCAAATTAATACATACTAAACAAAACATATGTAAACAAAATAAGTTTTTGATGGGCAGCTCATACTGTCATATTACAGGTCCTTCGGTTGTGTCCAAATTTAAAGCAGCGGCCGCAACGCAAGTGGGTAGATGATACTTCTCCTCTAGATGGAATCCTCTTCTTCCTTGGCCTTCCAGCTCGCCTTTTTACGTTGGGAGGTAGAACAACATGTCCTTCAGATTCATCGGATGACGAACTTTCACTATAGTCGGTTATTACAGGTATGCTAAACGAATAGGTGGATCTATAATTACTTACCCTGTAGAATGGTTCTACCAAAGTCATAGGATCTTCGTTCACGGATGTTATTGCAGCCAATGAGTGAGGACATGGAAAACACTCTTGCAGCCATGAACCACAGTAACACTTAAAATCAAGTATATTGACAACCATAACTGGGTTAGAATAAACTTCGAATGAACCTGCAGAAGACTTAGATACCACCCAGGTTCGACCCGTTTGAACATTCTCCTTTAACTGCTTCTCATATTCGGGGCATAAAAAACTGTTCCAGGTTAGCCCTTCTGAATAACTTCTGGAGATCTGAGTCATTAGGATAACTCTAATCTTATCTATCATTTCAACAATCGGTAAATTATAAAACTTTTTAATCTGATTGTTAAAGGATTCAGCAGCAGATGATGCTATCGCTTCATAACGTTTTCCCTTGACGAATGGTTGGGCGTACTTATCGGGAGGAAAATTATCGATAAAAGCCTTAACATTTTTACTAGCTCTACTTAAAAACTTGGAAAGTCTCTCATTAAAAAGTTCAACAGTTGGAGCGTAAGCACAACTTTTGAATCGCTTCAACATTTTTTTCTTATACTCGCGGTTGGTGTTTTCAACAGCTGACTTCAAATTATTAACCAAATGATATATACAGTAAGCATGAAAACAGCTTGGGTAAACAACGGAAACAACATTAATAATACCAGAATGTCTGTCGGAAATAAAATTGATTTAACGGTTCAATAAATGAGGTTTAAGACATTCCATGAACCACATCCAGTTATCAATCTTCACCACCAAAAATACCAAAAGCAACTGGAAAAATTCCTGCAATATAAAAAAAGGTTTGCTGAGTGTATAATACATCGATATATGTATAGGCTCATGTGCGATTGCTTTGATGCAGTTACTATCTCGCGTGATGTTTAAAAACTATATCGCCTGAGGTTGGCATGTAATGGCAAATCGTATCTAGCGTCATACGCAATACCTAACTCGCACGGCAGTTAAATTATATCTAGTGTAACATTACAGTACATCACGCGCAATGTTGCGAAGATTTAATTGGGTATCTAGCGTCGTATATAAACACCATCTCGCGCTACATATGTTAGACTAACTAACTTGGGGTCTAAACACTATCTCGCCTAATGGGTTCTTAAAATATAGCTACGCGCGATACATACTATATCTGAATACTATAGATGTACATATAGAAGAGAGTACAAAACACACTGTTATTGCCGTCCTTGGCCACTCAGACAGCAAGACACCCCCATGCTTGCTGTTTAAATGGGTTCCGTCCACGTACAGCAATGGTCGACATGAGTGAAAGCCTTGAATTCATGATCCGAAAGATATAAAACACCTCCTAAAGACATTTCCTAAACCAACCTCCAAATGACAATCGGTAGTAATATCTCTGCTTTTTAATCTTCTAAAATATGCATTCAGCAACCCAAACGAAGTATTACTGTCTCCAAAAACTTATCTCCTCGCCTTCTCTAAGGCATTCCACGATAAACGGTAGGAAATATCTAAACCATAGTCTTGTTTGACAGAAGACTGAATAGTTTATGTTGTTAAAGAATGACTTGTCCTAATTGATTCATGTATTTCATCCGCAATTAAATCGGACGTCAAATGCCTACCTTTTTTTGGAAAATACCAGGCTACATGAATGGGTGTTGACAAAGCGCTTGATCATCATGAAACAAGTGCTAGAATCTATAGATGCATACAGTCGCCATTTGCAACCTGACTTTTTGTTGACACAGTAAGCAGTGATCTTAGTGGATGTATTATGCATATACTTGAAAGCAAAACCTAGCTCTAAAGCATAACGATATAAAGATAACCTTAAACCGGATGCACCATCAGCGAATATCTGACCAACTCCTGTTATAGCATCCACCCAACCAGTATTAGCAAGATGTCTTTTTTTTTATGCTAAGAACCGATTAAACCATTATTACTCTCCCCGCTTAGTAAATGATCATCACAGGGTTCCACAAAGCTTACGGTAGGCTGTTTACCAATGGCTTGCGCATCTGTTTGAACTACTTGTTGTTCTATGAAGAAGCTAACACTTTTCAGACGCTCCACATCGAAATAAACAGTCAAACCAATGAAATCAGTCTCGTTAGTAAACAAGCAATAATTTTTACCGCCACAGGAGTAGGAAATAGTGTAGCAACCCTTGACCAGATCATCCTATCTACCTTCAATATATTTCTCGACAGATTCAAAGTTTTCAAACGCGCTAAAAGGAACGATTGAGGTCTGCTTCAAATATTTAAAAATACAAACTCTTTGTTTAGACATCTAGGAGGCTGCAAATGAAAAACGTAATCACGCTAGGGGAGGGGGTTGCCCTGAATCGCGTCAGACAGGCTTGACTCAGGATGTTTGCTAATACGGTAACTCGCGTTGGTGTGTATACTATCTCGCGCTAGACACCGATATGGGATTCGTGCTAGATAACAAGGAATATTATAATACGTTATTAACTTACGCGATAGAGATTGAACTTGCCTTCTTTATAACTTGCGCAAGAAAAATAAAGATTTGCAGCGCGAAGCGTTAACCTAGTATAGGACTCGCGTTAGCTTCTCCAAGTGCAAACTTCAATCGCGTTACAAGTAGACTCTATTCAGAAAAATGAATCAAAACACGGGATATAAGGTTATGGAACGAATAAATCGCGAACACTACTTAAAGAGGTAAATCGGGCGAGATATAACATACAGCTAAAAGCAACAGTGTCGTCTTCAACAACACAGGTAAAAACACAAGTAAGCTTTAAACCCCATTAAAGAAGCTGTAAACTTGAAATCTTTGAAATGTTCAAACACCAACTATCGACTTAGAAAAAAAATTAAAAAACTATTTAAAAAAAGGTCTAAACAAAAAGAAGACTGTAAACTTGAAATTTTTGAAAATGAAAAAAACAAGGAACTAAGAAAAACCATGAACTAACAAAAATTGGAGAAAAAAACACAGCTTCTATTGGTGAAATGCATAACAAAAGTTGATACAGACTTATCTGTGATCTGAAGAAGGAAATCAATTTAAACAACGAGATTGATTGAAAATGGTTTCTTCAGATAAAAGTATAGATTCATTTCTACTTTTCAAAATAGCAGAGTAGGTTGTACTATTGAAAATTCAAAATTTGAACCGTGGTTCGAAAATAATCACATTTGAGGGTATTTGAGGAAGGGAAATATTAGCTGGGTATTAAAAAAGAATTACTTTGGTGAGATGGGTATTTAGTAAGTATAGAAAATAGTTGGGGTACTAAATGACAATAAGTTTGGTGAGAAGGTATTTAGTGTGACATTTTCCCTTTTTTTATTCTTGTGACACTTTTAGTCTTTTATATATGTTTCAAAATATGTGTAGTTCAACCATTAAATATAGATCTTGCCATTGGAATGTTGGGTGGCAAAATAGTTATACTCAATGATGTAGTAGCTCGTAACATTAAAAGGATGGATCATATTTATCCTTTTCAAAAATTAAAAAGAGTATAAAATTTTGTCGAGAGAGTTTTCGTGATAAAATATTTTATCACGAAACAATGTCGTAACAATTTATTTATAACGAATAGTTCAAATTATAATTAAAAAAATATCTACAAATATTCACTCATTTATTTTATTATTATTTAGTATTTAAAAAGGGTATACTACTAATAAATATTATAACCTAAAAAACTATAAAAATACTCTCATTAGAATAAATAGGAGTTTTGAGACTGAAAATCATTGTTTTCCCCTTTCGAACCATAACCTTTTAGTATTCCCTTTAAAAGTTGACAGTTGTTATTTATTTATCGTCCACACTAAACCCATTAACCTTCTAACTATCTCCGACGGTTTTTAGTTTGAAGTTTCAATCAAAACATCGAACGTTTTTTTCCTCGTTAACACTAAACTCAGTAACCTTTCGGCTACCTCGGAGGACTGTTTTTTAGTCAATTAAAACATCATCAGCTAGCTTAATAGTATTAAAATTTCACTGTATTTCTTTGTTTCAACGTGACCTAACTTCTACATTTTTAGGTAAATAGTGTATTCAGAGCGTACTGTGATGTATTTATTGTAACTAGGTTGCTCCATAAACTAGGTTGTAATGTATTGTCTTGTATTTGTGATGGTTGAAATAGCAAGGTTAGTTTTTCAGCGCAATAGGACGGTTTGTTTTTCAAAGAAATATCATAGTTATTATTTCAAAGAAACAGTGTGATATATAATATTGGTCTTAGATCTAAGTTTCCAACTACTCTAAACTCTTATTAACATTTGGTATATTGTATGAAAAAAGGATACGTATCTAATGTTTGGAAGGGATATGAAGTGAAAAAATCAAGAGATATCTCAAAAAAAAAAACAGGGAGCTTCAACTGTGGCGTTTTTTGTTATCTTTTTTATGAAACCCTATAGTGATGAGATAGTCAAGACTAAATCCGATTATGAGAAGCTGTAGACCAGCTATACTGTTTTACAGTCATCTACTTCCACATAAATCAAGTCGTTAAAGGATCAACAGAGTAGGGATAAAAGTATTGTCAACCATTTGTTTGAAGAGAAATATTGAGAAGATCTTCCTATGAAGAATGAAGAAGACATTGCATCTCTTAAAAAGAAAAATACTCAAGATATAGCCGATGTTGTGCATGCCCATGCCGAAAAAATACTAGATTCTATGCAAAAAAAGGATGACTCCATCAAATCGGATAAGGTAATGTTATTTCATGTAACATTTCTGAAGCTGTCTCTTGGTAATATGTTGAAGTTTGGGCCATATGAACAAATTTATTTTCATACGATGTATGTGGGTGATAAGCTAGGTGTTTCTTCGAACGAATCCGACTCTGATGATGAAGCTGGGGATGATTCGGATGGTTATCATTCAGAAGAACAATAAGGAAACAAGAGAGATGAAAATCGAAGATAACGAGGCATAAAGTTAACAATATTTACATGTTTGTGTTTTAAACTAAATCATTGATGTGTGCAAGGTATGTTGTTGTTTTTGGTTCGTATTATCTACTAAACTTGTTTCTACAAGTCCTTGTCGTATATAAGGCATTTTCTCATGTATATAGATCAGAGTTTTCTCATAATTTAAAGGTATTCTATGTCATCTTTATTTTAATCTAGTTTATGTCTCAATACATATTTTACTTCCGGTGATCATAACTAAGTATTTTATTCAAAGATAATTAAAATTTAAAAAACTTTGTCCATAGTAATAAACTAAATCCGATCATTCCATTCGAAGGTGTTCCATTCTAAGGCAACATGAACTTTAATTTAACCAATCCATTTAAAGGTAATCCATTTGAAGGCAGCAAACTTTAATCCCATGAATTCATTCAAAGGTAATCCATTTGAAGGCATGTAAAACTTTAATGCAACCAAACCATTCCAAGGTAATTCATTCGAAGGAAAGCAAAACTTTAATTCAACCAAGCCATTTAAAGTTAAATAATTTGAAGGAATCAAAACTTTAATCTCATTAAGTCATTCGAAGGTAATCCATTCGAAACCATACAAAACTTTAATTAAACCAAGCCATTCAAAGTTAACCCATTTAAAAGAAATAAAAATTTAATCCCACAAAGCCATTCGAAGGTAATTTATTCGAAGGAAATATATTATGAATCAAACCAGATGTAACAAAGAAATTTTTATAGGAAAAAGATGATATATTGATTAAGATTCAGACACCTCATTAAAACGTCCCCGCGCCACTAGGGTAGGAAAGAGTATGCTCTATAATATTTACATTGAACTAAATCAAAATAAATATTTACAAGATAAGTTTATTCGAGGTATAACCTTAGGTGTTCAACGTTCCAAGGATCCTTCAAATGATTGTCTTCTTTTTCAAAAAGCTTGTACGTTCCTTGCCTAACCCTTTCATAGACAATGTATGGTCCTTCCTAGTTTGAAGCTAATTTTTGAACTTCTTTTCCTTAGTGTGTAAATATATTTTTATTCTTACTTTAGATGCAAACCTTCTCCTCATCAAACCTTGGTAATGTGCTGTTCTTAGATGAGCTTTCACTCTCTTTTCCTTAATTAAATCTAATTGAGCCCGTAGTATCATTATTCTTTTTGGAATAATTTTGAACTCTAAAGGAATGAAGAATAGCTTCTATAGGTGTAATTGCATCCATTCCATAAATTAAAGCGAATGGAGACTCATATGTAGCTGTGTGGAGAGGTGTTCAATATGCCCATAGTACATTTTGTAAATAAATTGGTCATTTTCTAGCTGCTCCTTCCAAATTCTTCTTTAAACCCGTTAAAATTGTTTGGTTAGTCACCTCAAATTTTCTATTGGATTGAGGATGAAAAGGATATGAGAAACAATATTGAATTCCTTTTGACATGCAAAATACTTCCATGTCTTTATTGTCAAATTGAGGCCCATTATCTGTAGTGATGTGCTAGAGAATACCAAATCGGCACCATATGTTAGGTCGAATATATTTTATCACTGCTTTAGACGTTGTCCCGGATATGGTTCATATTCAACCCACTTGTACAACTAGTCTATTAACAAAATTATAGTGTGGAAACCCACTAAAGTCATCGGAAGGGGTCCGACTAGATCAAGTCCCCATCTGTCAAATGGTATTGCTTCGGATACTGTCTCAATGATGACAGATGGTACATGGATTATATAACCAAACCTTTGACAAAGGTCATATCTTCTCACCAAGTCTTTAACATCTACCATAATAGAAGGTCAATAATTCGATGTCAAGAATACGCTTTTAGTTAAACCTTTATAGTAACAGTGTGATAATCTTTCTCATCATGTAGTTCTTGCGGAACACTTTGAGATTCGTTGGATCCGAGACAATGCAACAAAATCCTACTTAAGGTTTTTTTATAAAGAACCCCCATTAGAACAAAAAATCTACGAGCTTTGTACTTTATCCTTTTGGTAGAGGCCTTTTCGTGAGGTAAAACTTCATTGATGATAAACTTTTGGATCACATTTCTCCAATCTTTAAAAGACATGGTGTATATATATAAAATTTCTTCCCCTTCACCATTTATTTCCGAATTTGTGAGTATGGAAGGACATTCTTGCACGAATATCCAAGAATATGCTTCAGAATAAGCTATAGTGGCTAAAGAGTCAGGCATTGAATTTTCCGATCTAGGACATGCTCCTATTTATTGTGTTTAATCTCGGTTGTGATTACTTTCA
This sequence comes from Limnanthes douglasii subsp. nivea, assembly GCA_036936605.1. Taxonomy (NCBI): domain Eukaryota; kingdom Viridiplantae; phylum Streptophyta; class Magnoliopsida; order Brassicales; family Limnanthaceae; genus Limnanthes; species Limnanthes douglasii. Next base: position 202,725,655 of record JAUPFV010000001.1, on the reverse strand, counting down.
ATACTTCTAAATACTTTATCAAGTGCTCTTTTTTGGTTTCATATTTCCCATATGCGTAATGAATGAGCCGTTGTGAATCGATGATCAATCAGACTCTTTTGGCACCACATATATGAGCTAATATTAATTCAGTTATGGCTGCTTTATATATGATTTTATTATTGGATGCTCTGAAACCAAAACGTATAGCTTGGTACATAGAATCCCCACAGGGGGAGATTAGACGGACACAAGGCCCACATCTCATTGTATTGGAGTCACCGTCAGTTTGGATTATTCATTCCTTCTTGGACTTACTGGTTTGAGTTTCTTCATAAGGCCTTTTGGAGTCAAATTCAACTAAACAATCAGCCACAACTTGAGCCTTAATTGCACTTCAGGGTGCAAATTCAATATCATAATCCTCAAGTTCAACTGACCACTTGCTCATTCGTCCCAATATATCCACTTTTTATAATACATTCTTCAAGGGGAAAGAAGTTCGAATTGTGATAGAATGTGCTTGAAAATAAGGTATCATATTTCTGGAAGCTATCCCCAGTGCCAAAACTAATTTTTCAAACTTTAAGTATCTATTTTGAACTTCCAACAAGCTCTTACTTATATAATACATAGGGAGTGGATAGTTATCAACTTCTCGTACCAACACTGCACTCACAACATACTCTAAGGTGGATGCATGGCTAATAAAGCATTTAATTGATCTAGATCAGGTTGGATCCTTTTTTAACTTATAATGTAGCGTAGAAACACAAAAGATACATTTTTCATGATTTAATTTCAAGTTGATTTTTTCTAATCTAGAGAAAGTCTCTTAGAGGTCGGATATGTGGTTTACCTCTTTATGGATCCTAACCATCATTTCATTGATATAAACTTTTACATTTTTTCCAATCGGGCTAGCAAATGCCTTATTAAGCAATCGCTGATAAGTGGCTCCCATCATTCTTCAACACAAAAGGTATTATTTTATACCAATGAAGCCCCCCGTCAGTGATAAAAGTTGTGTGATATTGATTATTCAGATCGATTTGTATCTAATTATACCTGGAAAAAACATCGATGAAACATAACAACTTATTTCCCGGTGTGGAATCTACTAGCTGCTCTATCCGGGGGTACTAGAAATGGATTATTGGGGAAAGATCTGTTGAGATCAGTAAAATCTATGCACATACGCCATTTTCCCTTTTTATTTTTGAATAAGATCAGGTTAGCTGTCCAAAGAGGCTACTGAGATTCTTTAATATGTCCCATCTTTGTTAACCAATCTACTTTTTGGACTATGGCTTCATATTTTTCTCTGGGGAAAAACTCTTCTTCTTTGTACCACCAACCCTGCATCGGATCTAAAAGACAGTTTGTGAGTAATCACGCTTGCTAGGATTCGAGTTTCATCATCGTTACAACAAGCAAACATGTGTATATTGTTAGATAAAAATGATAATAATTTTTCCTTCAATTATAATGATAATTTAGATCCGACCTTAACACTTTTACCTTCCGCCAAGCGATGAACTTCAACTTTTTCAATTAGGATCATACCAGTGGGAGCCTCCGTTTGATCATCTATCTTGTGATCTAGAAGAAGACTCCATTAACTGCTATTTTTAGCAACTTTAACTACTTCTAAGGACTTTGGAGCAAGAGGAGTGACATAACATTCTCGGGCTACCTTTTAACTACTTCGGACGAAGCCTAATTGGCCTCCTACAACATATTTCAAACATTTATAGATTATGGACACTACTGCATGCATCCTAGATATCCAAGACCTACCAAATATAACATTGTAGGACGTCGGACAATTAACTACCACAAACAAAACTATTATCAACTTCTTGAATGACCATTTTCCCAACAAGACCTCTCCTTCAAACTCATAAATCGAATCGGCTGAGTTACCAGTAAATCGTACTATAGTCCTATTTGAACGTTGGATGATTGAAGGATTCTTCATTTGCATATGGGTTGATAAAAATAGAATATTTTATGAATTTCCTGTATCAATCAAGATTCGACGTATATCATCGCCCTCAATGGATGATCCTAGTACCAGATCATCTTCATGCGGGCCTGCAATATCTCTCAAATCATCGTTATGATATATAATGAATGAAGTTGCGCTATGATAGAGATGTGTAGAAATTTTCTCTTCAAAGTAAGTAGTTAGACTAGTCACATGTCTTTTTTCTTGAGTAGCTTTAGGGGGCAGTCAAGGTGTCTCCTCCAAAAATGGTCAAGAATTCAAATTAGCTGCACATATCAGATATTGTTGCGGTTTTTTCCATTATCATTCCAACCTAATTCTGATCCGGATCAAGTTCTAAGTTTTCCAAATCTACATCAAATCGTTCCACAATCATCATAACATCTTCTTGTTTGGATACCCTCATACTTTATCCTATAACATTTGGTGATATTTCTTGTGATGTGCTTGCACTAGGCTGGGCTTGCATATTAACTAACCAGTTGCCTCTTATTTTTAACAAAATCAGATAACTTCCCACTTTCAATCAAATTTTTTACTTCTTGCTTTAAGAAAATAAAATCTTGGGTATCATGACACACATCGTTATGGTATTTACAAAAATATTTGCTCCAATTTTATTTTGGAGATTGAATTTGCACTGGACTTCGAAAATGAACAACATTCTTAGTTCTGTTATAAATGGTGGCCACATTTTAACTCAATTTAGGAAACTATTCAGGTTGGATCCATTAACTTCTTCTTGGCCTAGACGGATAGCTTAATTTGACTGACTCTTTCTCGGACGATGCAAACCCTCTTCGAAATATTTAGGTCATTAATTGAATCTAGCTTGGGAGTGATTACTTGCTTGCGGGATAGTAGTTGTAGGAGCAGACCTATTATGGCGCGGTACTCTTGATTTTTTGGTTTCCTCCATTATGATTTGTTTTCCTATCGGATTTAATAATCCTCTTATGTTCATTTCCTTCTTCTGAGTCACCAAATCAGCCAACTTACCCAACATTAAACCTTGTCCTAAAGAAGTAATAGCATATTTCTCAAAACAATCAGTCAATGCATTCTTTGTGTTCACAAAATGGCTGATGTAGTCTTTTAAAGACTCATTTGGTTCCTGTGCACAGTGGATGATGATATAACCATTCCCTTTAAGTTCTTTACTTCCCACAAATTTCTTACGTAAGCAATCCAAAATACATCAAAACAATTAATAGATTATTTATTGTGGTAAGCTGTTATACCATTTTAGTGCGCTTCCCTTGAAGGTCTGCAAGAAGGCCTGACATAGAAGTTTATCATCATCGTCAAACCCCATTGGCAGATGTCTAGAGAGAATCTTTGAAAACAAAGGTGATTGCCTCCAATTGTGGCTACAGCTAAACATATTGTGTTCATCAGGAGTGGTAAAGTTACCCGCTTCAGACTGGATAGAAAATTGATCACTTAACAGAAGATCAATACCGTGATCTACCGATCTCTTTACTTTCACTTAATATTGTTTGGTTAACCTCTGTTTCTTCTTCTGATGACCATGGTCGCTAATAGATGAAGCAGTAGAAATATTCGAACAAGATTTTATGGTAAAGTTTTCAACAGGGTCTGATGTGTTTGTTAACTGCTTAGCCCGGTGTTCCTTATTTGAACCCATGTGAGCCTTCAGAGATTGATCACTTTCATCTTGTTTTTTTATTTTTGTCAGGTTCATTTGTAACAACACATCCTGCATTGAACTTCCTCTGTATTATGATTAACATGTGATATAATAGCATGCTCATTTTCACCTCTTGTCCCCTCATTGTTAAGAGGGGGAGCTTCTTTCATATCAAGATCCATGTCTCAAAGAATTCCTGAAGTAGAATCCACCACCAAAGTATGATCTGCAAGTATAGTTTTCAAAAAAAAAACTATTCAGGCACCTCACACTCCCACTGTGGTCGTCAATTTGGTGTAGGTAAAAACTGGTAAAGGGTATTTGTGGAATGTATTAGTTTTATGGATGGTGCGTAGAGAGAGAATAAAGATGTTATTTTAAATTATTTTAAGAGAAAGAACTCAACTCACGCATTAATGCTATTTTTGACCTTATTTATAGGATTTAGAAGATCTATGGCTAACCGGGTCGGTTCACATATTCGAGATAATTAGATGGGTTTGTAGGCCTAAGACAAGATGAAGCAAACATCTAGCTTACTATGCTAAGGAAAAAGCTTATTTATCATTTTTTTGTTTGATAGTCTGAACTGCCTCTCTAAAAAAATCTGAAATACTCTTTATATCCACTTCTAGTGTATTCTAAACATTCCAGTAGTGATAGTGAGTTAGTTTGATTTTATGAATATATTTAATCTAGTGTTTATTAGGATGGTTGTATTTTAAAAGATTTATATCAAAAAAACTTAAAATTTGAATCTAACAAAAATAAATCAAAATTACCTAACCATAATTGTAGCCGAATTTGTTTTTCACCGACCTCTTTTTTTCACACACCTTTTTCTTGTTGTAATTATTTTTCCAGCTTTTTACAAGACACGGTTCTTGGAAAAATGTTGAGGTGGTCGAAACCAAACTTCAAATCTGATTATAGTTGTTTCATAGCTCTAAAATCATTAATATAAATTCAAACAAAATGTTTAAGTAAAACAAAACGAGGAATAGCCGAAGAAATTTAAGATTAAATTAAGTTGCAAGAAAAGCTTTGTTTCTACTCCAATAAACAGAGGTCTTGAATTTCAATCTTTCAATTCAATCGCTGTAGCTTCTCACCTATTCAAGATCCAATATCTTTCTCCAAGGATCTCTCCTCAATCCTGTTTAAGTTCTATTTAGATCTCAAGCGGAAAACTAAAGAAAATCAAAACCAAGTCTAGTCAAAATAGAGTTTTCAAAGCAACAATGATTCCGACAAACAAATCATATCTTGAGGCTGCAACAAAATAATTCTTGAACAAACAGATCAAGCCAGAATCAAAAAATTATAAGACTTCTCATATTGATCTACAATTCAACGAAACAATCCGTGAAAATTTTACAGTCTTGCACTACATTCACACTAATTGGGAAATTCTCAAAAGGTCTCTCTAAAAAGCAGATTCTGGACAAGTTTGTTGAAGAAAGAAAGTTTGAAGGAGACTTCTCCTATACTAACTAGGATTCGCATCACCTCTTCCTAGAAATTTCCGTAAAGATGATATCAGCAAGATTTCGAGTCGAAGTTCGTGAACTGTTGGACACCATTTAATGAGAATTTTAAAGTGGCTTCCCTCTTTCACCTCTAAGAAAGAATACCATATAGTTCTGATATGGGTTTATATTGAAAAGTTGCCGGAAAAAAATATATAAGAAAGATATTATCCACTCGAAAGCATCAGCGTTAAGAAGTCTAACTAAATCTTGGATACCCCAATAAGACAAAGCATTGGACAATGCTTGTTACGCCTGGGTCGAGATCGATATATCAAGACAAATACAACACAGTATGTGGATTAGCATTAGAGATAACTATAGTGCTTGGATTTAGCTCAATACAAGAATGTTCTTGCATATTGTGATCATTGTTGTCATGTTGGGTATGGAAAATCTTCTTGTAAAAAAACTGAATCATACCAGAGTACATATCAGCACTTAAATGATCAAGTAAATAACAATTCAGATGAAGACCAAGTACAGAAGCCAAACGCTCCTATCACAATAACAATGGATTTACAAAATATAAATCAAGTAACTAAGAAAGTTACCAAAAGACCAGATGAACTGGCCATTGTTCTTAGCCTTAAACTAGTTGAACATAATGTTACTAACGAACATAATGTTACTAGCATACTTGATATTAATCCAAATGTTACTAGCATAAATGATCCAAGTTTATCAGTTGAACACAATGTTATCAGCATACCTGATCCTTTGAAGATGAACACAACTACTGATGAAGAGAGGTCGGATGAAAACATTGTGGAAGCTATCAAATCCTTAGAACCAGAAGAATTTTATGAAGAGATGACAAATGATCATTACACTAGATACATTACACCAGAGAAAAAAAAACACAGGCAGCCTCCCCAATACACCTACTTTAAGCAAGAGAGATGCAAACTCAAGTTTTCAAAAGGTTCTTAACATAAAGTTAAGCCTGGCAAGTTAAAAAAATCACAGACAGCTTACAATACAATCTCTTCCTTGTAAAGAGACAAGAAGGTCAGCAATAATAAATCCTAAATGATTAAGGCTTTGTGTTGGAACGTTAGAGGTGTGGGAAATAAAAGTACTATAAGAAGACTGAATTCAATTATTAAAAAGGAAAAGATCTCTCTGTTATGCATTCAAAAACCTATGGTTGAAAGTATCCAAGTTGAGTCTCTCTCTAAAAAGTTAAGTCTCCCTAACTTCTTTGCTAATGTGTCTAACAAAATATGGTTATTTTGGTCCTCTAATTATCAAATAGATATAATCCTAGATAACAATCAATGTGTTCATACTCATATTAAGCATAGTCTATTAACAAAGTACTTCTCTATTACTTGCATATATGCTAAATGCCAAAGATCAATAGAATGTACCTCTGGGATACATTAAGGAATATGGCTGAATAAGTGAGTGAATAGCTATTAATGAGAGATTTCAACATTGTAACATGCCCCTCTGAACAAGATGGCTTTGTTAATTATTGTAACCAAAGTTCTTCTAACTTTAATGATACAATCAAAGACTATTTTCTTGACAATGCAGGTTTTTCCGGGACTCAATACACATGGACTAACAAGACAAGGTGGAAACAATTAGACAGAATTCTCATTAATCAGGCTTGGACTGATTACTTTGTAGAAATGAACGTTATGCATATGGCAAGAACGTGCTCTGATCACACCCCTTTGTGTGTATCTTTCACTAAAGAAAGAGACAATCTCATTAAGAGCTTCAAGTTCTTTAATGCTTGGACACTAGATGATGAGTTCCTAAGCATTGTTGAGACTAGTTGGAAAGACCCAATAAATGAATACCTTTTATTCATCTTTTGGAAAAAAAATTAAAAGATTAAAATAAGCTCTGAAATGTTGGAACAAAAATCATTTCAAAAACATATTTGACAAACGAAGGAAGCTAGAGCAGAACATCTCCTTGCCTTCACTATGGAAGAAGAGTTTTGGAAACATAAATGTTACTCTAACTGGCTCGAGGATGGTGATCGAAACACAAAGTTATACCATAACTTTGTTAAAATGTGAAGGAGAACATCTAAAGTGTTCGGTATAAAGTTTCAAAATGAATGGATCTCTGATATTGAAACTATCAAGGTTCTGCAATATATTATTTTAAAAACAAATTAGCATCTCCTTCGTATTCTAATCGCAATCAACAAGCTGAATACAAGAATAATGGAATCTTTAATGTTATCCCTAAACTTATTGACAACACTGACAATGCTTTTATCCTAGCTGTACCTACAGAACAGGAGATTTGGAGTTCAATACATAGCCTAAACTGAGAAGGAGCTCCAGGATTTGATGGCTTTAACAAACATTTTTTTACTACTTGCTGACATATTATTAAGTTAGACCTATGTAGTGCTATATAATCAATAATCCAAGGTCAAGTTATCCAAGAGGATATCCTAGCTACTCGCATTTTCCTAATTTCTAAAGTTGAAGATCCTCAATTTTGGAACCAATTCAGACCAATAAGTCTCTGTACAATGCTCAACAAAATAATTTCTTAGCTGCTATATAATAGATTGTCTTCTCTTCTACCTAAATTAATTTCAAAGTTTCAGGGAGCATATGTTAAAGGAAGGCTGATCCATGAGAAAATCCTTATTGCAAAAGAACCGATTCATGACATCAACATGAAAACAACACATTGTGGGCTAGACTAATGCACAGTATTTACTGCAAAGGAAATCATCCACTACAATTAAAATACTCAAAAAAGGCTCTTAAACGTGGAAGAGATTGGCTGACATTAAAGAGTTTGCAGAAGAGAGATTCAAGTGGAAGTTGGGGGAAGGTAAATTTGATATGTGATTGGACAATTGGTATAGCTTTAACACTTTAATCAAACTAGACCATAACTCAAATGATAGCTGGTTTAAGGGAATTCAGGTCTGTTTCTTCTGGGAAAACAATGGATGTAATGTCAATAAACTTCTTAAATATCTCACAAGTAAACTTAACATTAATCTAATACTTAAAAATAAAATCATAGAAAATGCTAAAGATGAAATTATTTGGAGCTTATCTAGAAATGGAAACTTCAGTTTAAAAGATATTTTGCAGGGCCTTAAACGAGTCATTTTTAGTTCTTCCTTATTTGAAAAACCGTGGAACAACATAACTCCAAGGAAATGCTCTTTCCTTGCTTTGAGACTCTTGAAAAACAAACTACCAATTGATTTTATAATCAAAACTAGTCAAATTCAACTTGCATCCAAATTCCAGTTTTGTTTTAATGAAGAATCAAAAGATCATTTGTTTGTTAACTTTAATTTTGTGTGGAGTATATGGCTTTACTTTGCATGGATGCTAAATGTGGATGTAAGAAGGCACATGAATACACAACACTTGCTCATAACTTGGGCTTGGTCGTCTCTAGGAAAAATCCATGTCAAAAAAATCTTACCTCCACTAATATGTTGGGCAATTTGGCAGCAACGAAACAAGACAAAAATCAATGGAGATAAATTTTCTTCAAGGACTGCCATCAACTACATTACAAACATGCTTTCTAATCTAGACCACTATAATCTACTTCAAATAAAGCACTGGAAATTCACTGAAAAGGAAGAACCAGCTCTTGGCTGTGTTAAACATTTGAACACTAAACATAAAATTACTCACCTCAAATGGAGGCCTCCAATACCAGGAAGATTCAAACTTAATTAAGATGTGTGTTGTTTATGTTCTGGGGAATCAAGCGGGGGGATAATTATCAGAGACACCAAAGGATTTCTAATCATTAGCTATGGAAATACCTACGGAAAAATTACTCCTCTAAAAGCTGAATCAAGGTCAATACTTGACAACGTTCTTCTTTGCAAAATTATCGGTATAAGGGAAGTTTATATTGAATCAAATTGTAGAACTCTCATCTCTTTAATTTCTTCTGGAAAAAACATAAAATTCTTCGAATCATTAATCGGCAGAATCAAATCGATTATCACTGCCAATATGTTTATCCATTTCATTTTTAGGGAACAGAACAGAGCTGCAGATTGGCTAGCTCACTGGACCTTAAAGTGTAAAATGAAGATTGATTTTAAGGATTTCAAGCCTCCTCCTCATTTAGAAGCAATTCAAAAATTGGAAAGCCTAGGAATAAGCTATATTAGAATGAGTTAGTGATCAAGATTTACCTTTGTTTTGCAGAATCAACTAGGTAAATCCAATAAGAAAGGGACTGAGAAATAATGGAGAACTAAAGAGTTGAGAAGATGGAAGGTTGAAGGTTGAAGAAGTCAAGAGGACGAATTCAGGAAGCTTATTGGACTCTGTTACAATGATGAAAATATGGAGGAAAAATTGAAAATCAGGAGAGAATCACGTTTTCACTTTCAAATTTCAATTTTAGTCCCTCTTCTTTGTAAATATTCAAATTGAAGACTCCAAATTACAAAACCTATCATTTCTACCCCATTAATACAGTTTTTCTTTAAATAAAAAAGTAAAACAAAACTATATATAAAAAAATTGATTTTATTATTACTAAGTCGATACGGTTATAAGCCTAATTTGTTTTATCAAATATCAAACCTGAAGTTCGTACACTAGTTCAAAAAATCCATATTCAAGCGCTTTAAAAAATAATTTTAACTTTAATTCGATAGTTCAAATATTTTAGCTTTATAATTTTAAGACACAGTTGTAGGGAATATAGAGCCCGTATATTCCGCTTTTGTATATAAGTAAGAATACCCCAATCTCCACACTAGTGTCATATTGTCTGCTTTGGGACCACTGGCCCGCACGGCTTTGCTTTTGGTCCAATTCCAAAATGCCTCACACTAATGGAGTTGTATTCTTAACTTATATACTGATCTTTCTTCCCATGTTTAACCGATGTGGGATGTGGGACTTTGGTCGCACCTAACAACAGTTCCAATTATCTCCAAATTCCGAACTCAGAATGTTATTTTAAAGCTAATACATATTATAAACATTAAGACGGTGAATAACTTTGGTGGCCGATTTTTCCTTTTAACCAAAAAATATAAAATCGTGTAACATTTCATAGCTTTGTTTACATTACTTTAAAAATTGAGACAAATAATTCCTAATTTTAGTTTTGTAATTTTGAATGTTTGCAACCATTATTTGTAAGAGGTCTAACAATTCAGAAGTGTATATCATTAAAATATATAAAATAATATGGTTAATATTTTCAAAAATAGCATGCTTAATTTTTCAGTAATTTCGTATGGTGTTTATTTTCCACTAAGATCGTACAATTGAGTTGTACTAGTCTTGGATATTTTGTTATACGCTTCAAACTTTCCATTTGGTAGGTTATTGACGCTTCGATTAATTAGATTCTTAAAAAAGCCAATTGGAAAGTATCATTTGAAGGTTTTGAATGTTCTTACAATTATAAATTCAACACGATATAAATTTATGTCAATGCAACGGTAAGTGTAAATAAAATTAGTTATGAATTATTATAACATTATTGTTTTTTATGTTTTTTCTTAATACAGTAAACACTGACTGAAAATAGAGATTTCTCTAAAATTGTTGACGAAGTATTCGAAACTATAAGGTCTGAAATAATGATACAATGAACCACTGCACGTTGGTGGTTAATGAAATTGAAAACGGAACAAAAAGAAACTCTAAGTCACCCATACCTCACAGTAAATTTGCAACAGACTACATAAAAAACGGCTAAGCCAATGATAAGTTCAAAGAAATAGTATAGTTAATTTTGTCAAAGAAATAGCATGATTAGTTTTTTAAAAACAAATAACATTGTTAAGTTTTCAAAAATAGCATTGTTGTATTTGTGATGCCTAAAATAGCATGGTTAATTTTTCAAAGAAATTGTATGGTTATTATTTCAAAGAAATAACATGTTATTTGATATTGGGCTTACATCTAAGCTTCGAATTGCTCAAACTCTTGTTAAAAGTTGGCATATTGTACGAAAAATACATACTAAATGTTATGAAGGAATAGAAAGTAAAAAATACAAGTGATATCCCAAAACAAAAACCAAACAACCTTTATTGTGGCGTTTTTGTTTGTGAATATAACACAAACATTATCTAAAGAGGCTTTGTATCGGAAAATAACAAAGAAGATATGTGTCGAAATGTTAGAGCTCAAATGTTTTATTATTTCTAAATGATATAAACACAAACATTCGGTGGTAGGTCTTTTGATGAAGTTTTTTCTGATATATGATCTAATTTTTAATTTGACATATTTTGTAAGTAATTTCTGTTGTAAGTAAAAAAAACAGAATAGTAAGTAGCCCTGAACTCGCAGTGCCGATTAGCACAAATTCATACATGAATAGCATGGTGATAAAATGCATAGAATCGCATGGTAGTTTATAAAACAAATCACAAGACTATATAAGTTGTGTTGTGTGGTATGTTAATATAGTATAATCGCATGGCTAAACAATAAAAAACTCGCGCAATTAGATATATTTAAAATTTAACGAGTAACAGATCTCAACTCTTTTTAACAAATAAATAAATTGGTCACGAAAGATAATTAATATAGTTTTTGTCAATTAGCTTCCAACCAATTTGTCATATCAGTATTTAAACATGTTTATCATTTCAATTGGTTAAGTTATTTTTTTATTTTATATAAGTAGTTATATAATCATGACTAAATCAATACCTACAAAACAAAGATCGAAATTCAGTTAGAGTTATGCATATAAAGAAGAGTACCCAAATTCACTATGTTATTTTACATAAACTCGTAAAAGCAAAAGACTCGTATATCTTCATATTCAAAAACCATTGCCTATTTCCCTTCATATAACGACTAGTGTAGCTACTCATCCTCTTCATATCATGGATTTTCTGACTCTTCGAACCCTTTTCTCGTAGTACAAAAGTTCAACAACTACCAAGTACTCGTCGGACTCTACTAGAAACGAGTCAATATATTACTTCCGTAATTAATATATTTTCAGACTCTAGTTCATTCTCGGGAGATAAGTCAGACCCCAACCAAATTTTAAAAAATAGAAGAGAGAGGGCTCGTAGGAAAAAGAAGAGGAAGAAGAAGTCTCGAATACAAAGAAAGAAAAAGAAGAGGTTGATGACGAGATGCATGCAGATGAGGAGTCTGAAGAAGAAAACTATAACAATATTTTTTGTTAGGGTTGAAAGTATGAAAATTGTTAGGGTCTTTTTTTGTTCATTCCATACAACTTGTAATATTTATTTAACTAATATAACAAGTGTTTGATCTCATATGGGCTTTCTAAGTACATATGATGGTCTAATATACAAGAAATAACATGTCTAATATATGTCTACTATAGTTGAACGTGATAATATACAACAATTTACACGTCTACTGTACATAAACTCGTATAGTTAGAAATATAAGTTCTAACATATTAGAGATACTTGAAATCGAATGGTTTAATCTAAAATTAAATTGCATGGTTGGTGAGTTAATCAGAGTTGCTTAGATAAATCACATTCTTATGTTTAAGAAAAAATCACATGGTCTATTCTAAGACAAGTTGTATGGTCAATTATAACTACATTATAATATACAACAAACTAGCATGGTCAATGTACCTGAAATCGCATGATTGGATATACAAGAACTAACATAGCTAATAGACTTAGAAACAAATGGTTTAATATACAAGGAATCTCATGGTTGGTTTATATATAAGAAGTAGCATGTTTAATATACAAGAAACTAGCATGGTCAATATACCTAAACTAGCATAGTTGGAAATATAAGATCTAGCACAGTTAATAGACTTCAAATCGAATTGTTTAATATACAAGGAATCGCATGGTTGGTTTATGTAAAAGAAGTAGCATGTTTAATATACAAGAAACTAACATGGTCGGTTTAAAATACAAGAAAGTTACAAGATCTGTACGCAAGGAATAACGCATTAATAAACTCTAAATTTGTTATTGAATCTCTTGAATCCTAGGCTTGCATATAAGTATAAAAACATAATAAGCTTTATGCCAAAAAGGAATACCTATAAACGTCATGAAATTAAAACTACAAAATATAGGGAACAAATATTTTTAGTATTTAAAGTAGGACCTCATAAGTACTTTTATTATCGTTTGATTTCGAACAACGACCACACCTTAACTGCTTGGTTGTTATTTCTCCTTTAGACGGAATACACTTCTTGTCAGGCCTTCTAACTCACTTTTTAATGTTCGGAGGCATAATTTATGGCTTTGACAAATCATTAGAGATTGATCCTTCTCCAATATTGGTTATAGTCGGTATGTTAAAAGAAAATGTTGACTTGTAATTGTTAACAATATTGTTGAGTCGAATGTATTACAACAAAAGCATGAGAACATAGAAAATAATCTTGTTTCCAAGCACCACAAGAATATTTGAAATCCAGCAAATTAACAACCATAACATGATCAGAAACACTACAAATATGTCTGCCGAACACTTACGGACTAGCCAAGTACGATTTTTTTTGACATTTTACTTTAATTTCTTTTCATACTTGTAGCATAATTTAAAAATCCAACTAGGACCATCCAACAATGGGTAGAGTACACAACTTTTTAATAATATTGTTAAATGATTCAACCGCACTAGATACCATAACACCATATCGTTTCCTTTTAATATATTTTTAAGCATACTTCTCCCGAGGTAAAATATCAAGAAAATTTTCAATTCTCTTATAACCGTCACATATAAAATCTGAAAGATATTCATTAAAAATATCTATAATTGGAGCATAAGCACATCGATTAACTAGACTTAGCAACATAACTTTAAACTCTATATTAGTATTATTTAGAGCATACCTCAAATTATGAACAAGATAGAAAATAAAGTAGGCATGATAGCAATTTGAATACAAGACAAAAACAACATTAATGATACTTAAATGGCTGTCTAAAAATAATGTGATTTGACGCTCCAACAAATGAGATTTCAAACTCTCCAAAAATCATAGCTAATTGTCACCATCTTCACAACCAACAATACCAAATGCAACATGAAATATACCTGTAAAATAAACTAAGTATTGGTTCTATATGTCTCGTATGGTCAAATATACAAGAACTCGCATGGTTTAGTGTACAAGAAAATTACAAGTTATTTAATCAAGACCTCACATGTTTGGTGTAATATACTAATAAACATATAATATAGTGAATATAAAAATGAATTTCCTAGTCTATTATATGAAAAATTTGAATGTTTAACATATTGAAACTGGTGTGGATTATTTATGTCTGAGGGTAATTTGGTCAGGTGTTTTGTGGTGTTTCAAAGGTATTTAAGGTTTAAGTGGTTTGTATTGAGAGATTTGAGCTGCCTGGTTGTATTAAATGTTCATTACCCTTATTAATAAAGGTGGTTGAGTATTTATACCCTTAATTATGGGCCACGTGGGCTTTCAGGTCATACTTATGAAACCGAGTTGAGTTCAAAAATCCATTAGTTTATTAAGCAGATTAGCAATTAGCTTAGTCAGAATGTGATTAGCTTTTAATACTTTAGTCATGTTCGGATGGTTCAGTGTGTGGTTTTTTTCCGAATTGCCCCTGTCCAGTTTCTTCAGTGAGTAGTAAGAAAATCCAAACTCATTAGTATCCCCTTTTTTAGGTTATGTCCGAAGGCCTTTGGCAAGACCTAAAAAATCGCTCTTGAGCACCTGTGACAATGTCCGGACCGATTTCGATTTGTGTAAAGGACTTATCCGGACTGAGAAAACTCTCAGAAGCTCAAAGGTTTTGCCATGGATCGTGGGACACGTGTCCCATTCTGATTTGCCTCACCAGTCATTTTTCTCCTAGAACGGTGCTCCCACTCATTTCAAAAAGTAACCTCTTCAATTAATGTTTGTGACGTCAACGTCGTCTTTATTCATTACTTCTATCTTTTCGTATTCTCTTAGGTTTCAAGGTATCTTTTGTTTCTTTAGTATAAATCAACTCATTTTTCACTGTTTTACCATCTTCATCATCTTTTCACTCCTAATATTCAAAGCTTCTATCTCTCTTTTTCAAAAACCCTTTTTGGTGTAAGTTTATGTTTATAGCAAGAAACGCACTGGTAAAAGGTGGGTCGAATAATCTTTCGGAGTTAGAGAAAGCATAAAGAGTCGAACGAGAAAGGCGCATTGCTGTAGGCCTCCCAATTTCTCCTATTGACAAACCTGAAACACCAAGCTTAGAGACTGATCGAGGTTCGTCTTCTGCTAGAAGCACTAAACCTAGAAGGTTATTTCAACCTTGTCTTTCACCAATCGTCTCAGGCTCATCGGTCCAGGAGTCAAAACCTATTGTCGAACGAGAGCAAGCAGTTACAAGTACCAAGAGACTCTCCCAATATATATCCATGGGATCAGATGCTGACATCTCCTCAGAAAAGCTAACGCTCCGACGAAGAGGTCGCTTAGTAAAAGGCCAGGCTGTTGCTCTATAGTCTAAATCTCCAAAATTAATGCCTTCTAAGTTTGGGGCAAAGACAAAGTTACAGGGTCAGAGGCACCCATCGGAGTTCCCAAGGATAAGTTATCTGATCTGGAGGCTACCTGAACAAGTCTTCAAAAAGAACCCTACGAATCTGAGCCCCAACAGACACCAGACCACAAAAGAAAACTCAAGCTCAGCCATCCGGACAGCCCACAGAGTCGACCACCAGTGCTCTCCCACCAACGATAACTTACAATCCTTCTAGAGTGATGGAAGAAGTGATAGAGGACAGTGTTGAAGAAGTCCCTTTTGAGACCGAAATCTCCGGGCAGATGAATGAGACTGCTATTGTTAAGAAAAACAAGGGTAAAGAGAAATTGTGTTTAAAACACCTGGACCTGCCGGAGTGCCTTGAAGGGAGAGTAGGACCTTGCTTCCATAAAGTGAGTGTAAAGTATCTGTTAGCCATGCAGAACATTAACTATACTTTCATTCACACTGCTGAGCTTGGGCGGATCCAGACGAAGTGGGGGATCCCAGAATATGTTAAAGTAAGGATACCGGTTGATCCGGAGACGCCAATGGACTGCAAGCTAAGTGAAATATTTTTTTACACAGAATTGTTCAACTGGGGCCTTAGATTTCTCTTGGACCCAGAGATCGTCAGATATTTCCATCTGATAAAGCTCTGCCAAGCCAATTGAGCCTCAATGCTTGGTTCATCCTCATGTCCTGTATCATGGCTTCCAGGCTCTTTGGAATCCCGCTTCCGATGGAGCATTTTGTTGTTGTTGCCAGCCTTTGGAAAAATCATGTTATCCCCTTCTACCATTAAAATATGGGTGACAACTTTAAAGTGGTAGATGACTTGATTGAATCAGAGAAAAACTGGAAGACTCAATTCTTGTTTATCTGCGGTGCTTGGGAAAATAGGAGAAAAATTAAATCTAATGTCAACCCATGCATGCTTACCAGTAGATGGAAAAGTGAGGAAATCGCTTCCACAACTGTTTTACCGACGACAACTTGGTGAGATCCCATCTCTGGAACACAACCGGCCGGAGAGACTTGTCTTAGGAGGAATTAACCACTCCACCCGGAGGTCATTCTTTAGAAGATAGATGCAAAGGATGGAAAGCTAGCCTTGCCGGGCAGAGCTAAAGCCCCAAGCAAAATGAATGGAAATAAAGGCAAGGCTAAGCCAGACGCAGCTGAGGTCAACCCAGGTGGTGTTGAGGAGACTGTCCCAGCAAACTAAAAGGGGCAGGAACAAGGAAGGATTGAAGCTGCTTTGCTTCAAGTGGTAGAAAACAAGAGTACCAAAGAGGCAGTTGGATCTCCAAAGCCCCCAAAAGCTCCCAGGAAAGATCGAAAACGGGGAGCTGAAGGTGGAGATATGGAAGCTAAGAAGAAGAAAACCTCCAAGGGAGATGAAGTTGCTCTCCGGCCTCCGGAGCCTCTTCCTCCGGTCGACCCAATAGACCTAACTCCAACAGAGGAAATCCCAAGTGACTTTCACACTGGAGAGGGCGCCGAAGGGATATCAACATTGATGGAGTAGACATAAGTGGGCTTCAAGGGATTGGCCTTTATTTTGAAGACCTTGAGAAGGACGACTTCGCTGGCCCTTACATCCCCCCAAGCTCTTCGAACATTGTCACTTTCAACGGTAAATCTTTTTCTGTTTTAGGAGAAAATGACGTGGTGACCCATTCCTTGTTGAGCAAAATTCAGCCGGTTCTCAACTTGGAGAAGCAGGTGCGAAATCAATCAGCCATCATCAACACACTCACCTCTGATAAAGAGAGTTTATCTAACAACCTCCTTGCTGCCAACCAGAACGTTGAGGCATTAAAGAGAGAGAACGAGGAGTTGAAAAGGGGGAAAGAACATTTGGCCACCAAGCTGGCCACTTCGGAGGGAGTTATCAAAGAACTTCAATCCAAGTATTCTGACTTGGAGAAGAATCTTTACACTTCAAAAGAGGAGGTGAAGGCCAAAGAGAACGTCATTCCGACCCTGACCAATGACAAAACTTCGCTCGAAGATGCTGTGTCTAAGGCTAAACAGGAAAAAGATGACTTGTTAAAGGAGCAGGAGAAGACAATCCAAGCTAGGATTGATGCATACACCAACAAGGTGACGACTCCCAAGAAGAAAGGTATGCTGAAGTCGAATCAGACATGGTCTTGCTCTTTCATCAGAAATTTCCGAAGAGGACACTAGGAGATCTATGGCGATTTGTGGAGTAGGATGACATCCCATTTCAAACGATGGTGGATGGTGATAAGAAAAACTATTCTAGTGGTTGGGATGATACAACTGATGAAGATTAAAAGACCAGAGAGAGTCCAGATGAGGAAACCAATGATACCAAGAAGAAACCAAGTGAGGCTGGGCCATCTAAAAAAGCTCAGCCTTAAAGTATCAACTATCTTTCAATTTTTGTGTTTGAACTAAAGTCCTTGGATGGCTAAGGCATATTTGTAATCGTATCCGGCCCTTGTCCGGATAAACCTTTTCCTTTAAAACTTCAAAGTTCTTTGATGGCCAAGGAATTTTACATATTTTAATAGGCAACTTTATCTTACACAACTCTTACATTGTTTTATGGTTTCCCAACTTCTATGGCTAATGTTTAAACAACCCTTAGTTATTTTACAAGTATTTTAAAGTGAGAGTGTTTAATTTCTCCGATGACAAATGTTTAAGTAGTCATCACTCTACCAATTCAAACCGGTCTGCCATTGATATACTTTAAAAAAATTCAAAGAAGCTATCAATCGAAACACTTAGAATTTTTCAAGAAGGCCTCGAATTTCATTAAAAAGCCCGGATACCTCATTAAAACCTCCCCGCGCCACCAGGGTAGGAAAGAGTATGCCCCCTAATATTTACATGGACTTTAAACAAGTAAATATTTACATAGTTCTCATATGTCGAGCATAGGATGTTTGGTTTCTTCCCGTGTTTGGCGGAAATCGGGTGTTCTTCGCCATTAACTAGCGAATAAAACAATACATACGAAAATAACTTTTAATTTAGTTTAAAGATTTTCAACATTAATTGGAATCGCAAATTTTGGTTGTTCCTCTCTCCATTTTGTCTGATTCGTTCCAAAATTAAGTTCTGATTTGTTTTATGTGTTCTAGGGAAAATGGAGCGAGTGTACTATGGGTTTCCGAAACTAGTCGCCAAATCTGCTCGGTTGTTGAATGATTTACAGTGGGTTTGGCTAGGTTTGGTTGTTGCGAGGGAGTGACAGAGTCGAGATCTTAAGGGTAAGAGGTGAGGGTGGAAGAAAAGTTTAGGTTTACTTTTTGGTTTAATTTAGTTTTAGTAAATATTTTAGTTTTAATTTAGTATTATTTTAGTTTTAATTTTGGTTGTTTATTAAAATTAGGTTTTTATTAGGTTTTTAAATTTTTTAAATTTTTTTAGAGAGAATGTAGAGAATTTGCATAATCAATTCTAGATGTAATGGAAAATTTACTGGTGATTAGAGCTCTTATATTTTTGTAGAATCAATTCCAGATGTAATGGAAAATTATCTATAGAAATAAGTGAAACTAGGAATTCTGAATCTATTTCTATATCAACTAACCTTATTCTTTGGATTTTGCATATTTGTAGACCATCATAAAGTGTTCGAGCTCCTACTTTGAGAGGTGTAAGAATTCCATAATTGTTGTCATAATCATGTATGATCTTTCCATTACTATCTTGAATGATTACAACACCACTTGATTCTCCAGAAGTAAGGCAACGAACATCAGAGTTCAGTTTGAATCTTGTCGGTCTAGGTGGAGTCCATTTGAAGTAGGAGATTTTCTTCTTTGTGTTCAGATGGTTTGTGCATCCAAGGATTGTTGTCACTGCTTCTCTTTATTTCCGGTGTTTATTCTTCAGTAAATTTTCATGATCTAGGCTGATTAGCATGTTAGATATATACTGTATAGTTGAGGATGCTGAAAATATATCACCAATTATCTTTGTCTTGTTCCTTTGTTGCCATATTGCCCATGTTATTCTTGTGGGCATGATGGTTTTGATGTGAGTCTTGCTTCGTGAGGACCACAACCACACTCTAAACATATGCTTTATAGTCATAAAGTTATGTATTTCAACCTTTAGAATACCTGCATAGTAAGACCAGATTTTCTAAGCAAAAACCTAAGCTCTAAATAATGGTCCATTGATTCAATATTATAATAAAATTGGCATTTTGATGCCATTGTTGTATGCCTTTTCTGCATAATTGTATCAACATGAAGTTTGTTTTGAATGATTCTCCAGGCAAAAAAGGAACATTTTCTTAGGGATATCTCATTCCATTGGTTCTCAAAAGAGAAGATTTATATAAGATAGATCTAATTGTGTGTATTGTATCCTTAATGTTAAAAATTCCAGTTTTTGAAGGTACCCAATGGATGGTATCATTTACTTGGGAGTTGATCCTTGTTTTTAATACCAAATTTTTATTAAAGTCTGTTAATAGGGACTTCAAGTTAATCACATTCCATTTGTTGTCATTCGATGATGTATTGACTCTGATACCTTTAAACCAACTATTATCAGACTGTGAATTTAAACAGATAAGAGGAGGCCTGTCATACCAGTTGTCCAGCCACAAATCAACGTTACTTTTTTCAAGTTTTCACCTAATCTTCTCTTCTGTAAACTCTTTTACATCTGATAATATTCTCCATGCTTGTGATCTCTTTTCTTGAGTAGTTGACTTGGAGTGGATGGCCTT
Organism: Limnanthes douglasii subsp. nivea; assembly: GCA_036936605.1. NCBI lineage: Eukaryota > Viridiplantae > Streptophyta > Magnoliopsida > Brassicales > Limnanthaceae > Limnanthes > Limnanthes douglasii. The sequence goes on along the minus strand of JAUPFV010000001.1, from coordinate 202,705,300 downwards.
CTTTGTAGTAGATAATTTGTAGGAGGTTAGACCAAATAGAATTATTTTCTCTAAATCTTATCCAAATTTTACATAATAATGCATTCTGAATATCATTTAAGTTTCTTACCTTTAGACCTCTCTCACCAAATAATTTACATATTGCATGCCAGGAAGACCAGTGTAATTTTCTTTCCACACTGCTTGAGCTCCAAAGTAATCTATTCATCATTCTCTCAATATTTGCGATAATGGAAGGAGGTAACCAGAAACTCTCTAATTGTATAAAGGAATATTCATTAGTACTAAATTTATTAATATAAATCTACCATCATATGATAGCTTTTTTGCATTCCAAGTTGCTATCATGTCTTTTATCTTGTCCACTAGAAAGGTAGTTTGATGTTTTGTTGTGGGGGCTCAGTGTGATTCCTAGGTATGTAGTTGGTAGATAACTTGTGCTAAAGTTCGTCTGAATTTCCAATGACTTTCTTCTGTTCTGTGGCATTTTAGCTAATGTTATTATGACCGTTTTAGCCTTGTTGAGTGGTTGCCCAGAGAAATCTTGGTAAATATGCAAAAAATATCAATTTTCTCCATAAAAGTAGTTAGTCCATTATGGAATATTAGCATATCAAGTGCAAAATAAAGACTAGGGATAATTATCTTGATTCTATTCGAATATCTTAATATTTTGATAGATATAAACATAGCATTTAAACCTCTTAACATGAGTTCTTGTGCTAAGATAAAGAGACTGAGAATAAAGGGTCCCCCTATCTAACACCTCTCTCAAGCTTAAAGTAACCAACTGTTTTTCCATTTTTAAATGAAAGCATGTACCTTTTCAATTAATTTATTTGCCAGAGATATTACTTTATTATTGAACCCAAAACACTTAAGGACTTTCAATATGAATCTGTAAGATAGATTGTTAAAGGTCTTTGACATCCACCTTAATAACTATCTTCTCTACTTGAGTCATCCTGCAAAGATCGTGAATCGGTTCTTTTGTTATTCAAATATTCTCATGTATTGATCTACCTTTTACATAGGCACCCCGCATTTCAGAGATTAGTATAGGAAAAAAGAGTAGATAGTCTTTTATTTAATAATTTGGACATAATTCTATTGAACATTGAACAAAGGTTTATAGGTCTGTATTGATTCCAGTAAGAAGGATGCTCTGTTTTTTGTATTAGGAAAATTCCAGTAGCTAGAATACCCATTGGGATGTCTTGGCCTTTAATAAATATTGTTAACGCATTGCAACGATCCTGTTTAATGAATCTCCAACATGATGTAAAGAAGCATCTGTTAAATCCATCAACTCATGCTGCTTTTTCAGCGTTCATTCCTTGAATTTTATTCCAAATATCTTGCTCTATAGGCAAAGCTTAAAGAAGGTTATTTTCTGAATCAGTTACCAATTTAGGAATCATATTGAATATGTTATTGTTTAAATATTTATTTTGTCTATCAGTATTAGAATAGGATGAATAAGAGAGAATATCTTTGTAATAGGCCACAACTGTTGATTTAATAGTATCATCATCTGAATACCATATGTTGTTCAACTTTATTCCTACAATTCTTCCTTTCTTCTCTTTCTTTTCACGTAGTTGTGATATGTTCTGTTATTCCTGTCTCCATCACCAATCCATTGGACATAGTGTTTTTGTTTCCAAAATTATTCTTCCATGAAAAGAGCTATTATATGGTCAACAGGTTTCTTCGAAAGAGGGATTTTTTCTACCATGCTGTTTGAGATGGTATATCGGGATTCACAACTTTTGACAATATCTTCAGTCTGAATTACTTTGTATAATACGTTTCCAAATTGCTTCTTGTTCCATTCCTTCAAGGTATTTTGCAGCATCTTTAATTTATTCCAAAATATAAACAATGGATAGCCCTTCATAGCTTCAATCCAGCTTGTTTCAACAACGCTTCTTATGTGTAGTTTTATCTTTGATAATTCATATACATAGTGGTGTGGGCATAACATGTTCGTGCCATATGCTCTACTTTAGTTTCTGCAAAGTAATTTGTCCACTCGTACTTGATTAACACCCGATCTAGTCGCTTCCATTTTGTCTTGTTTGTCCACATAAATTTGGTACCTAAAAATCTTGCATCATCAATAAAGCATTATTTAATTATATCATTAAATTCAGTAGAACTTTGATATCAATATTTAGTACCACCTATTTGTTCAGAAGAAGAGATTATAGCATTGAAGTCACCCAAAAGTAACCATTTGTTTGTTGTTTGAGCAATGCTTCTTATTGTATTCCATAGCTCTATTCGTTTTTTTTTTTTTGCATTTTGCATATACACATGTCACATAGATATTTGAGTCTTGGATACGATGATTAATGTTGATGTGGGTGCATTGAACACAATCCAGCTAGAATGGTAATCTCTATGTCTTCCTTCCAGATTATCCAAATCTTGTTGGAGACATTTGCAGTGTATTTTGAGAGTTAAAGCTATTCTAACGTGATTTTGACCACACTACCATCAATCGTAGGTTATTGTATAAATATGATTTTTATATTCTCTTTTTTTACTATTGATTTCAATATTCTAACTAAGGCTTTATTTCCAGCGCCTCTTATGTTCCAACATAATCCTTTAATCATTTAGGGTTGGTAAATGAAGATCTTCTTGTCTCTTTAAACTAAAGAGATTTATCACTAAAGGCTTATTCTTCTTGTTTGCTCTGGCAAGTTTGAGTTTTCTGTCAAGAAGTTTTTGAAAACTTGGACCAGTTTGTCTCTTCCTTAGCATTGGAGTAATAGGTAGACTACCAGTATTATCTTTATTGGATGTCAGGTATTATCTTGGTGTTGAGTCAGATTCATCAGTTTGTTGAAGGTTATGATCATTATCCAAGAATTTTATCTCTTCAATGATTTCTTTACTATCTTCCATTTCAGCATGTGTATCTTCCTGATTTTTAGAAGTTTCTTCTTCATTATGCCTTTTATGACTTTCTTATGGGAATTTCGTTTTCCTTGCTTCATGTTTGCTAAGGTACTCAGTTCTTCTATTGATCTATTCTTCAAAAAATTATGATTGCTTCCTGGATTTTGTCTCTATTATCAACTATAATTGACTTGATCTTCTTTGGCTCTACAAATTTATCCTCTTTTTGAAGTGGTTTTGGTGTTCTTGTTTGCACTAAGATGTTATTTGTTTGCTGATTAGTAGATGCATCAACATCTTCCCTATTGAACTTTTTGCAAGATTTTTTGTCATGACCAACATGGAAGCATCCTTCACAATATTTGGGTATGTTCTTGTAGCTAATCTGTATCCGTGCTCCTTTGTTATTTTCAAATCCTAACCAAACATTATGCTACAGTTTCTTGGAGGTATCCATTTCAACCCAAGCATAAGAAGCATTATATAATGCTTTGTATTTGGGTCAAATCCATGATTTCATTGGGGAACCCACTGCAGATACAATTGTGTGAATAATATCTTTGTTGTATAGATGTCAGAGTAGCCTTTCTATTCTTATCCATATTGGCACTATAGGGAATTCGTTTTTTGGATTAAAAAATGGTTATCATTTGAGTATCCTCATGGGACTTTGGCCTAGTGTCTATTTCTCGAGACCATATCTTACTGATATCTTCTTTGATAGAGAATTCCAAGAATAGGTGCCTTGAGTCTCAGTTTGAGTAGGAGAAGTCTCCCTCAAATCTTCTTTCTTTAAATAACTTGTCAATAATCAGTTTTTAGGAAGTCATTGAGAAACATTCCTGATCAGAATGTATGATGAAAATATTAGTAGAACATTATTAACATTCTCTTAAAATTGCAGATCTATGTGATTTTCTTTGTGATTAATATAAGATGGCTTGTGTTTTTGTTGAGTTTCCATGATTTGCGACAACTTCTAAAGTACAACTTATGGTTCAGATTTGACGGAGCTCTTAGATGAGAGGCTTGATTATTCATTTGTCATTGGCGATGAGGAAACTATTCCATTGTTGAATCAATGTACACTTGTATTTGAGATTGATAGATGGTCAATGGTAAGAAGCCATTGAATCATCCAGTAGAGAAGAGATTTGTGCTTGAAAAATGTGTTTCTTGATAGACGAGAAAATCAGTTTTATGTTTTAATTCTTTTGATTGGAATGACCTTAAAATACATAAATAGATAGAGATACATGGATATTTACAGTTTGACATAATCCTTTAGTTTTAAATATTTTTGTTGAAAATATTTTATAATATGTAATAATTTTCTTACATTAATGATTATGACTGATAAGGGAAGGATACATAGGTGGTCAATATGTAATTTACTCCATAGATAAGACCAACATTTGTATATTTAGTGGTTAATGACAAAAGTTAAGCAAACATAAGATATAAAGGGGTTAAATGATACATCCCAAGAACTTGTCTATAAATAGTCACATAGTGGGGTGAGAAGTCCACTTTAGTGGTGGTAATTATGTAATTTTACTACCTACCTCATTTACTATATAAAGAATATTCCCTTTTGGGGAAAGGGGGAATGATTAGTCAATTATTGAAACATTTATTCATTTTGTCCCTTTTCCTTTCTAACACCCACTGATTTAATTGTTTGCTGTCACTTCATACGAATATTCCCTAGTCCGATCCTCTCTCATAAATATTTCCGCTTCTGAACTACACTAAGGATTTTCTGAGTTCATTAGTGGCACCGTCTTCGAGAACCTATTGGTACCCAGAATTAATTTTCTAAAACCTTGAGAACTATATTTTAAAAAAATATGGATACTGAAGCTCGTGGAAAGATCGAGACGAATCCGACAAGGGATCTAGTTGGTGTTGATTTTGGTAACCATTTGATGGAAGAAGAAGTCACAAACGAAGGCAATGGCCTAAATCGATATGCTGAAGAGCTTCTTGGAGAATAAGTCATGGTCACTAGACGTAAAGAACTATTAAAAGATATCTAGAGTTTGAATGCGGAAAGGGAAGTTATGATGGTGAGTTCCGGGAAAGTCAGATCATAGGTTCGACAAGAAAGGATCGAGGCTGATCAGATCCAAGATGCCATTCAACCTAGTGAAAAGAAACGAACCATCCGAGTCTAGCGAATATACCTCCTTAAGTTCTGATAGATCTTTGTCTTCAGACACAGATGCCAGATACAAAGCAGACCGAAGACAAAGAGATTCGAGGATGCGTAAGCACACCATCGGACTAGTCGTAGAAGGAAGGAGTCTAGGAAGAAAGTTGATCCTCGTAAAACAAAATAATGTACTCTGAGGAGCAGGATAAGACAGGAAATGTTTGAGTCGAACATGTCACTACTCAGATACAACCTCAATCTGATAGTTATCCTCAAGATTACCGAGTTAGTAATCATTTTACTTCTCAACGGGCAGTACAAAACCAACAGTACCAACCGACAGGACAAACAGCTCAGTAATATGTTAGACCCGCGTACAATAGATGAGTCCGACCAACTCATTATGCTGAATTGACCAAGTGCGTGTTAAACATTTTCGAGAAAGTACGTGCGAATGTGTATTTTCGCAAGCCTTTCCCATTACAGACTTCGAGGGAGCACAAGGAGAATAGGTATTGTCAGTTTCATGACGACATCGGGCATCACACAAAAGATTGTGTGGAATTAAAAAAGAAGTCCGGTATCTAATAGAGAATGGATAGTTAGTTGATTTTGTCAAAAAGAACACTGTGATTGCAGCAAAGCAAGAAGCTGCTCCAAAGCAAGAAGACACCATGATGATATCTGAAGCGGTTGACGAAGAATTTATTGATGCGCTCCATATAGCCGCAGAGTACCTTGATCTGAAGCCGGGCAAGAACAATGTGAACATGGTGGAAGAGTCAATCACCATCGGAAAGGTAAGTGAATTATGTGTGTTTTTCGAATCACTAACCATTTTCGGTGGAGATACGGTAGCAGGTCAAACTATTCCCGAAAAAGGCATATTGCGAATCTGACGACACAGTTAGAAGTAGGAGCCTCATCACCCCTATATAGAAACCCATCACCAATTCTTTGCTTCGAGGATGATGACATTAGAGACGTAGCTGGTCCACATGAGGAGAATTCGAGGGAATGGTAGAATTGGGCAGAGGACCATTCAAGAAGATAGTCATTGTACTATTCATAGTGGTAGACGCCCCCACGTCATACAATTCCATCTTCGGAAGGTCATGATTGTCTAAGATGCATGTTGTGCCATCTACTGTTCACTAGTATTTGAAATATGTGGTGGGTAGCAATGTTGGAACAGTAAGAGAGAGTCAAAATATGGCTAGGGAATGCTACAAAGCGACACTGCCCCCCAAGCAGTTGAAGGGGGTCAGACCAAAAAAGAATAGCAGCTAGAGGGGTCTCTCGCGGATTCTGATCCTATTAACGATCCAAGGGAGACCTCTGGGTTTATGGTCCCTAATGAAGGCTCTGAGGATCATGCTTTTTGCTCCGGTAAAAGTCTCAAGATTAGAACAAGGCTATCTCTAGAGGTAAAAGAAAGTTTACTCATATTTCTTTCTACCAAATTACATTTGTTTGCTTGGTGCACAGAAGATGTCACAGGGTTTCCGGCAGAGATCATCTGCCACGGGTTAGCTATACAGAACAGTGTTCGACCGATCATTCAAAAGAGAAGTATTTTTCTCAGGCTGAAACGATAATGGCGGAGGTATAGGGAACAGGGAATCAAAGTTGATTTGGTACAGTTAAATGCTTTGTGTACCATGGATCCACCAAAAACGATCAAAGAGGTGCAAATTCTGACTGGAAGGCTGGCCGCATTAAACATGTTCATATCAAGGTCATCGGATAAATGCGCCCCTTTCTTCCAGGTACTGAGAAAAGCAAATTGTGTCGATTGGACATAAGAGTGCTCAGACTCCTTTAACCACATCAAACAACATCTTTCATTACCGGAATTCTGACAAAGCCGCATCCGGGGGAGAAGTTATTCATTTATCTGGCAATGTCCGATTTTGCAGTCAGCGCGGTCTTAATCCAAGAAGAGTCTTTTGGAGTCTTTTGGGGAGTCTACTATGTGAGTAAGAGTCTTTTGGACGCGGAAAAGCGATACCTCAAGCTAGAAACGTTAGCACTTGCACTGGTAACATCCGCGCGAAAAATGACGCCTTGTTTCCAAGCTCATTCGCTTGTGGTGCGAATATCTTTTCCCTTGAAGAATATGCTACAAAGGCCCGATGTATCGAGAAGAATGACAAAGTGGTTGGTAGAACTTGGGGACTTTGATATTGAATTCGAACCACGAACCGCAATTAAAGCGCATGCACTAGCTGATTTTTTGGTTGAATTCCATTATAACAAGGATAACATGGATGTTGAGGAAGAGAAGTCTGACCCAAAATGGTTAGTCCGAACCGACGGGGGATCCAACTCATCTGGTTGTGGTGCAGGAGTACAATTGACTTCCTCGGAAGGTATTGCAATGTACCAGGCCATTCGACTCGGATTCCAAGCATCAAAAAATGAGGCAGAGTATGAAGCGGCTCTGGCCAGATTAAGACTTGAAAAACGTTGCGGAGCCAAACGAGTTAAGTTGATATGTGACTCTCAATTCTTGGTGAACCATACTTTGGGGCGGTCGGAAGCAAGAAAATATTATTTAGTGAAGTACCCGGAGGTCTTGAAGGCTTCAACCTTAGAGTTTGAGGATGTCAACTCGAATACATTCATAGGGAAGGGAATTCAGAGGCTGATTCTGTGGCCAAAGAATCTTATTCCGAGGAACACCTATTGATAGTCACCCAAGAAATTTCGTCAATCATTAAAGGTCCGAACTGGTTGAAGGAGGCATCAAACCTTTCCAAATTTCCACAGGTCTAGTGAAAGATTGGAGAAGTGAGATGCAAGAGTTTTTAGTCCATGACATATTGTCAATTGCCAAAGTAATGGCAATAATACGGTTCAAAGCATATGGATACGTGGTATTGGGTGATGTATTGTATAAGAAATCTTTTACCCGACCTCTGCTCCGTTGTTTAGGAACGGACGAGTCACAGTTAATACTTTCAGAGCTTCACGATGGGGAAGGATCTGCGCACTGTGGCTACAAAAAACTGATACGAAGAGTTCTTATGGATGGTTATTATTGGCCGACCATCTCAGCGGACACCAAGGAATTGGTACAAAAATGCGATACTTGCCAGTGATTTGCTAACTCAATCCATATGTCGGGGGTCCCCCTCGAATCAATATCAGAATCTTTTCCTTACAATCGATGGGGGATCGACCTAGTTAGACCGCTTCATATTTCCTCAGGAGGGTGCCTTACGATCATCGTCGATGTGAATTATCACTCTAAATGGGTAAAAGCTGAACCGTTAGCAGGAACGAGAGCGAAAGATGTGATCAAATTTATCATCTCCAACCTCTGCTGTCGTTTTGGTGTACCGAGGAAGATTGCGATGGACAACAGCCCGCAGTTCGAAACAACGAAATGAGAGCTTTTTGTGCGTCCAAAGGAATACAACCGTGTTTCTCAGCGCCTTTACACCCTTAAGCGAATGGCTAGGTTGAAGTAACCAATTGTACTATTGGTGATCAATATGTAACCAATCGTACTAAGGGAAGGAAAACATATGTGATCAATATGTAATTTACTCCATTGATAAGACCAAGATTTGTATATTTAGTGCTTAAGGACCAAAGTAAAGAAAACATAAGATATAGAGGGTCAAATGATACACCCCAAGAACTTATTTATAAATAGTCAATTAGTGGGGTGAGAAGTCCACTTTAGTGGTGGTAACTATGTAATTTTAATACCTAACTCATTTACTATATAAACGACATTCCCTTTTGGGGAAAGGGGCCAATGATTTGTCAATTACTGTAACATTTATTCCTTTTGTCCATTTTCCTTTCTACCAACCACAGATTTAATTGTTTGATGTCACTTTATACAAATATTCCCTACTCCGATCCTCTCCAAAGAACATTTCCACTACTAATATACACTAAGGATTTTATGAGTTCATCAATCACTAAATTAAATGGTTTGGAAAGCTATATCTTAACTTTTATCTAGATAAAAGTAGTTTCTAAAACTTTAAAATCTTAAGATAATATTTGAATAAACTTTTATATATAATGTAAACAATTATACAAAGACGATCATATTTTACAAGTCTTTCATTAATAATATTATTGAGATATTTACAAATTTAAATCACAATTATTTATATCTATTAAAAAATACATGAAGTTTGTCCACAAGAAATAAGTTTTAAAAAGTAAATCCTATAATACTAATTCAATACTCAATAATAATATTTGGGGTTACCAAATTTATTATTAAAAGATGATAAAATTTATCATATTTTATGTTTTTTGAGAACTCCAACAATTTTTTCAATTAGAAATTGTTTACAAGACTTAAGAGAAATATCCAGAAATTTAAACTCTATTTTCTATAAATAATTGAAATTATCAGTTCTTGTTGACGAAGATAGAGATGATTTCAGACGACGGCCGAAAAAGATGAATTCAACGTTGACTACCCTCAAATTTGTGTATGTCCTGAATACCCCCTGCCCGGAGATCATGAAGAATGAAAAACTGGAATAAACAAGAAAGCACAGAAAGTGGGAGAATGATGATTACATCTGTCGCAATTACATATTAAACGATATGTTTAATACTTTGTTTAATGTATATCAAAATGTCGAATATGAAAAAGAGTTATGGGATTCAATTGAATCGAAATACATGGCAGAAGATACTTCTAGTAGGAAGTTCCTGGTTAGTAATTTCATAAATTACAAAATGGTTCACTGTAGACATGTGATGGACAACATAATGAATTACTAAGAATTATGGGTCAACTTGGACTGATAAAGGGGTATTCCCCAAACGGACGGAATATAAGATGACCGAGCAGGTGCAAGAAACAAGAAACGCAAAGGACGAGCTCGAACCATAAAGATAATTAAACAAGGCCCAGTAAGGCATGACGACCGACCTGATCTCATAAGTATGAACGGGTCGACCGAACTGACCGCGTAAGAATCAAAAGATGGATGAGCTCGTATGTGATCGAACGACCTCAAATGAAGACGAACAAGTACGACAAAATGGAGTAAGCCTTGCTCGGACTATACCGTGTTCTAAGCCAAGTAAATAAAAAAACTATGGAGATCTTCTCTCAGTTGAGCTTCGGTCAGCATACGCTTCAGTTCGAAGTTACCATCTGAAAGAGGTAACAGTGTTCGAGTCATCATTTAACAATATCGTCAGTTTTGGGTCAAAACACTTAATGAGTCTGTCCTAAATTATAGCAAAAGTGGCGTAAGTTTAATAGTGGAACCACTAAGTGGGATTAAATGTGAATCTAATCGTGCACTAACAGGAGGAATTATAAATAGGAAAATTCTCATAGATGAGTATAACTTTTACTTCTCTTTTCTGACTCACGGGATTTCACTACTTTGGCATAACCTTGTTATTTCCCCTAAAAAAATTGGCACCGTCTGTGGGAAATCGTAATCAGACATTAACCTTGGGAGTCACTAGGTGAGGAATCAAGAGAGAGAACCAATAATCAAGTGAGACGGTAATTAGTAGGAGAGCAACAAAGAATCCCCCACCTAGGCAGAGTAGTTTGTACGCTATTCCTATTGCTGCCAAAGAGACTGACCTTGTAGCACCGGTCGGTGTAATAGAACCAGTGGGCCAACCGTTGTCAACTCCAGCCTCAGAGACCCGTGGCAGCCTAGGAGGTGATGGAAGCCGGTGTAGCTATTAGTTCGACCGTACACCAATTGGAACAGCATATCCAATCGTCTAGGCGCAACGACAAGAAAGAAAAGAAAAGATAAAATGGGGGTAAGAATCCAGCTAAAGAGCTAGATCCTAGAACAGAGGCGGGCCCGACGTCTTCAAAGCGAGCAAGAGAGGATGACGATTTCCATTACAACCAAGTTCGCCTGAGGTTGTCAGCCTACATACTGAAGGAACTCACCATTCTCCGAGAAGATTCTCGAGGCCAACCTCCCCCGAAAATTTGATCATTTACGAATGGAGGCCTATGATGGAACTGGGGATCCGAAAAGACACTTGGAACAATTCTGCAACATGATGATGGCTTTCAACTCAGATGATGCGATGTTGTGTCGAGCGTTGTCTATGAACCTCAAGGGTAAATGGATTGGTTCAATAGCCTGCCGAAGGGATTCATCTACGACTTGGTTGGTCTTTAGAAACTGTTTTGGGAGCGGTTCATCAAAAGTTATGTTATAAATGCCTTAAAAGTTATGTTAGACGATTTGTTCATGCTATAAATGCCTTGCCATATTTAGCAGAAAACCTAGCGGTGACGTCACTTAAAGGGGGCTTGACCAAAAAGGGGACCTATATGCTGACCTCGTTAAATTCCTAACTAAAAACATAGGAGACCTCCTCGTACGAGCTGATACCTTCATTAGAGTTGACGATGCTTGGAGGGGTGGCTCACCTGAGCGAAATGGGTCAGATTCCAAAGGAAGAGTATTGGAGAGGCAATGAATGGAGGAGCAGCCCGAAGGAAGATCAGTCGGCGTCCTAATCAATTCTAGCAGCCAACCCGACGGTTCACCCCCTTAACCAAAGCTATTTATGTAATTTTTACACAATAGGGAGAATGAAGTATCGAACGCCTAAAACGATGAGTGCTCCCAGAGTTAAGCGGTTTAACCAGTACTTCTGTGTCTATCATAACGATCACGGACATTCGACAGATGAATGCTGCCAACTCAGGGAGGAGATCTAACGACTTATTGATAGAGGATAGTTAGTACAATACATTAAACATTCGCACAAGGATCATCGCGAGGAGGTTCGATCACCCATTACTGTGAAGCCTAGAAATGAGGAAGCATGAGAGTCCAACAAACATCAATGGCTCCTTATGATCGCGGGAGAAAGCTCGAAAATAAAAAAATCGAAGGTCGACGATAATTTTGTACCAAATCGTAATATATCTTCGTCCCTCTACACAATTGCGGTGGGGGGGAGATCTTACAGGTTCACAGGGGACCGCCTCTAATAAACGAACAAAGAGTGAATTGGATGTATACGAAATAGATGCTAACTCCTACCGCAATTACCTTTAACGGTTACGACCTTAGAGGCGTCAACTTACCTAATGAGGACGCGCTAACCATCCATATGGACATTGGGGGAGTAATAGTAACCAGTGTTCTAGTTGATGGGGGCAGCTCTGCTAATATAATATTTAAAGATAGTTTCGACTGTATGCTAAATGTTCCCTTATATTGGCCAATTCACCGAACGTTGGTCGGCTACAAGGGAAGAACTTTGTAATGCGTTGGAGAAGTCGAACTGTTGGTAAATATGGGGCACATAGTAACGAAGAAAGAGCAAAAAATGTTGTATATCATTTCGGACACACCGAGCATGTACCATACCATTATTGGTCGATCGTGGCTGCATAGGCTAGAGGCAACACCATGTACATTCTTCCAATGCGTGAAGTATCCTGTGGGGAGCTAAATGGGTGTAATTAGAGAAAGCCAAAGGACATCAAGAACTTGTTATGCGGTCATAGTGGATCCATCCAAGCCGTTGCGATAACAATTAAATGGCGAGGGGGTCAACTCTCGCGGGACCCGGCAGATGACCCTCGTGAGCTCGACCATTCTATTGATGCAATTTTAGAAGTAGAGGACTCAATCTCCAAAGATCGACAACTCCAGATGGGGAGGGGGGGTAAGTTATCTCCAAGTTTTAAGAAAATCTTAATTACTTTATTATCCAAGAACCTGGATGTGTTCGCATGGGAAGCAGGTGACATTTCCCGGGTTAGCCCCTCTATCGTACGCCATGAGTTGGCTATTAACCCATGTGTTAAGCCGGTACAACAAAAACACCGATCTTTCTCGGTGGAAAATCAAGAGGCCATATTAACAGAGGTGGCCAAGTTAACTCGACTCGGTTATATCCGGAAAGCACGATACCCTGTCTCGATAGCAAATCATGTATTAGTCAAGCATAAAAATGGTCAATGACGGATGTGCATGGACTTCATCGACCTAAACCAAACACGTGTAAAAGATGCATTTCCTTTACCATGTGTCGATCAATTGGTAGATTCTGCTTCTGGTTGCAAGTACTTGTCATTCATGGATGCATACTTCGGGTACACTCAGATTTGACGTCATTAATCCGACCAAGAGTATACAACATTCCAGACTGAGCGAGGATCTATATACAAACGTTTGATAAATCACATTTTCAGGATCATTTAGGAAAACACCTAGAGGCGTATATTGATGATATGATCGTCAAAACACATACCGATGAACAAAATCATGAGACATTGCAGGTCGTTTTTTGATTTGTTGCGACAGATCAGTCATAAGCTTAACCCAGATAAATGCTCTTTTGGGGTCGATAAAGGAAAGTTCCTTGGCTACATAGTGAGTCAGTGACGTATCAAAGCTGATCATGTTCAGCTAAATGCGATTTTAGAAATGAAACCTCCTAAAAATGTCAAGGAAGTGCAATGCCTCATAGGACGCCTGGCTAAACTATCAAGGTTTATTTCTCGGGCATCAGGAAAAAGCCATTATTTTTCGAAATTCTAAGAGAAACTAAGAAGTTCAGATGGATAAAGGACTACGATAGAGTTTTTGCCGAGCTCAAATTGTACCTTACTTCTCCAAAGATTTTGTCTGCGCCAGTGGTCGGCAATCCTTTATTCTTGTATCTCTCAGAATCTCCGTTCTCTAACAGCTGAGGTTGGTCTATGACAAAAATGGGATACAATGACCGGTGTATTACACAAGTAAGATTTTTGTAGACACATATACAAAGTATCTTAAGTTAGAGAAACTAGCCCTTGGTTTAGTCAGAGTTGTAAGGAGAATGCGCCTGCACTTCCAGAGATATGTAATCAATGTATGAACCGCATTTTCTTTATAAGCACTACTGCAGAAGCTTGATGTATCAGGGCAACTAACTAAGCAGAGTATCGAGCTCGGTGAGTATGATTTAAAATTTGAACCACGCACGGCTATTAAAGGCTATGTCATTGCTGACTTCCTGATAGAATTCTCCTCCTCGAGGCCAGGAATGGACAAAATACAAAACACCAAAGTGCACAACCAGAATCAATGGATCATTGAAGTCGATGGTGCATCTTTCACATCTGGTGGAGGTGGTGGAGTAATGCTACTAATAAGGGAAGGAAAATATAGTTGTTTGGCATATAATTTAGCCTACTAATAAGGTTAAGAACAATGTATTAAGTGGTTAAGGACCAAAGTAAAGCACACATAAGAAGTGAGGGACTTGAGTGATAGTCCCCTAGAACTTGTTTGTAAATAGTAAGGTAGTAGGGTAAGAAATCTATTTTCATAATGGTAAATATGTAATTTCACCCCTACCCTTTTTCCTATATAAAGGACATTCCATTTTGGGGAAAGGACGAATGATTGAGTGATAATTACTTCACATATTCCTTTTGTCTTTCTATTTCTAGCCATTCACTATTCACTGCCACATCATACAAACATTCTCTAGTCCGACCCCTTCACACAAACATCTTCGCTTCTAAGCCTCACTAAAGAATCTTTGAGCGCATAATTGGCGCCGTCTGTGGGAACTCTTGGTACCCAAAATTAATTTTATAAAACCTTAAAAACTAAAAACAAAAAAAAAGATGTATACAGAAATGTATGGAGAGATTGAGGCTAATCCGACCAAATACTTGGCTGGTGTTGAGTCTGGAGATCATCTGATGGACGAACAGGTTACGATCGAGGGCACTGTTCCAGATCGGCGTGCAAAGGAACTCTTAGAAGGATCGGTTTTGGTAGCCAGGCGGAAAGAGTTATTAGAAGACATCGAGAGACTAAATGCTAAAAGGGATGTTATGGTGGCAAGCACGAGAAGGGTCAGATTAGAGGTCCGACAAGAAAAAGTCGAGGCCGAGCAAAAATATCGGCCATCCGAGTCGAGCGAATACACTTCATGGAGTTCTTACAATTATTCATCTTCGGAGACTGACTCAAGGTATAAAATGGATCGAAAACACAAAGATCCGAGGAAGCATAAGCACTCTCATCGGACCAGCAGGAAAAAGAGTGATTCGATGAGGTAAAACGATGCTGGTAAAAGAAAAATGCACACCGAGGACCTTGCCACTACTCGGAGGCAACAAGATTTTAGAGTCAGTAACCATTTTACTTATCCAACCGAGGATATATTATACCCAACCACAAATGATAGTCCGGGAAGGAGCACATATAAGGTCGGAAATAATTGGAGCTCGTCACCTCTCTCCCCGGAAATTCTCTCCGGACACCTTCCTAAATGGTTCGATATCTCTAAGCTAGAGAAGTTCGATGGAACTCAGGATCCCGACAACCACATCGAATAGTTCAAGAACTTCATGATCAACTATGATGACGATGATAAGTTGATGTGTAGAGCTTTCTCTTAGATATTCAAGAACGCTGCTTCTACTTGGTACAACCGACTACCAAAAGGGTGTATAAAGAATTTTGACATGTTCTAGAGTATGTTCCGACAGCATTTCGTTGGAAGCAAGAAGTTTCGTACTAAAGGAGATACCATTTTTTATTGTCGACAAAAGATTGGAGAAAGTTTGAAAGATAACACTAAGCGATTCATCCAAGTCAAGACGCACATGGAGTACTGCGAGGAAAAACTAGCTCTGGCTGCCTTCCGAATGGGTCTTCTTCCGGGGGTGATGACGGATAATGCTGCAGAAACGCAAGAGACGACGTTTGGAGCTTTGCTGGATCAGATAGAAAAAAGAATTCTAGTTGAGGAAACCAGGACCTCAGAGATCGAATCAATGTCTCAATTCTATCGGGATCCGAGCTTAGCCAGAGCTAGTACGACGACAGTGGTTGTTCGACCACAGGCTACCCAACCGGTCGCGATAGTCCGAGCACGCATTCTGAAAGTTCAAGCAACGAATCAAACCCCTCAGCGGAATCAGAACCAACAATATGAACAGGCTGGTCAAGCAGTTCAGCAATATGTCATACCGGCTTCGAACAGGTGGGTCCGACGGGCTCACTATGCTGAGTTGACCGAGTGTGTCTCCACTATCTTTGAAAAGGCACGGGCAAATATACACTTCCTCAAGCCTTTTCCATTGCAGACCCCGAGGGATCACATGAAGAACAAGTATTGTCAGTTCCATGAGGACATCGGACATCACAATAAGGATTGTGTGGCTTTAAATAAAGAAGTTCAATATTTGATAGAGAGCAGAAAAGTAGTTGACTTTGTCAAAAAGAATACCGCAGTGGTGCCTAAACAAGAAGTTTCTCCAAGAAAAGATGGTACCATGATGATTTCTGATGCGGTCGAAGAACAATTTCTAGATTCTTTTGATGTGGCAATAGAGTATCTTGATCCGAAGCCGGGTCAGAATAGTATAAACATGGTAGAGGAAATGATCCCTCGAGGGAAGGTCAGTGACTTATGTTCATTTTTTGAATCACTAACCATTTTTGGGGGAGATCCAGTGGCAGGAATATCAAACTACTCAAGGAAGAGACACATCGTTATCTTAGCAACACAGTTGGAAGTGGGAGCCTCATCACACCTTTATCGGAACCCGTTATCAATCATTTTTTCTGAGGATGACGACATGAGGGAGATTGCTGGCCCACATGAAGATACTGTGGTGATTGGAGCGAAGATAGCGGGAAACAAGATAAGAAAGATTCTGATTGACACAGGAAGTTCGGCCAATATCATGTTCATGACCGCCTACAATAAGATAACCAACCCTCCAACTATCAACCGGTCCGACAGGATAATAGTAGGGTTCACCGGTGCGACCGCAAACGTCATCGGATAATTCGAAGACATGGTGTAGTTAGGCAGGGGACCATTCAAGAAAATAGAGACTGTACTGTTCATTGTAGTGGATGCACCCACATTGTACCATGCCATCTTTGGAAGATCTTGGCTGTCTAAAATGCACGTTGTACTGTCCACGATCCACCAATTCTTGAAATACGTGGTTGGAAGCAACATCGGAACTGTAAGATCAAGTCAGAAAATGGCTAAATAGTGTTACAAGGCAGCGTTGGCCCCTAAGCAATTGATGGGGCTCGGATGCAGAAAAGAATAGCAATGAGAGGGGCCTCCTTCGGATTCCGATCTGGTTGATGATCCGAGGGAGTCCCCTCGATTCATGGTCCCCGATGAAGGATTTGAGGATCGTGTGTTTGTCTTTGGGAAAAATCTCAAGATAGGAACAAGGTTATCGCCTGAGGTAAAAGAAAGGTTAGCCAGATTTCTTTCGACTAAATTAAATTCGTTTCCGTGGTGTACAAAGGATGTTACAGGAGTGCCGGAAGAGGTCATTTTTCACAGATTAGCTATTCGGAATAGCGTGCGCCCAATTATTCAGAAACGAAGATCTTTTTCCGAAGAAAAAACTGAAGCAATAATAACAGAGGTAGATCGTTTGACAAAAGTTGGCCACATCTGCGAATCACAATATCCGTTATGGACCGCTAATCCGGTCGTGGTAAAACAAATGGCAAATGGCGGATGTGTGTAGACTTCACTGATTTAAACAGAGCCTGCTCTAAGGATCCTTTCCCTCTCCCACGAATAGATAAGCTTGTGGATTCGACGTCCGGAAATCGTTTACTGTCGTTTATGGATGCATATGCTGGTTGCAATAAAATCCGAATGGATCCAAGGGATCAGGAGAGCATGACTTTCATAAGGGGAAAAGGTCTACATTGCTACCAATTTATGCCATTTGGACTAAAAAATGCGGGGGAGACGTACCAGCGGCTAGTGAACAAGGAACTCAAAAGTCAAATCGACAGAAACGTGGAAGTTTACATTGCCGATATGTTAGTAAAAATCTTAAAAGATGAAGACCACATGGCTGACCTAGAAATTTTTTTTGTTAATCTGACCAAAATAAATCTTAAGTTGAACCCGGAAAAGTGCACGTTTTGAGTAAGATCATGAAATTTTTTAGGTTACATAGTTTGTGAGCAGGGCATCGAAGCAGATCCAGTGCAGTTAAGCGCCCTATGTACTATGGATCCACCTAGAAACATCAACGAAGTGAAAATTCTAACTGGAAGATTATCTGCTTTAAACATATTCATATCCACATCGTCGGACAAGTGTGCTCCGTTCTTCCAGGTGTTGAGGAAAGAAAACCGGTTCGACTGCACTCAAGAATGTTCTGAAGCCTTCAATCAAATCAAGCAACATCTTTCGTCCCCGGAGATATTGACGAAACCGATTCCGGGGGAGAAATTATTTCTATACTTGGCAGTGTCCGACTGTGCCGTCAGCTCGGTTTTACCAGTTTATTATGAAAGAAAAAGCCTCATAGACGCAGAGAAAAGATACCTTAAGTTGGAAAAGCTATCCCTCGCCTTAGTAACATCGGCTCGAAAAATGAGGCCATAATTCCAAGCTCATACAATAGTGGTGCGAACACCTTTTAGCTTGAAGAGTATGCGCTAGCAGATTTTTTAGTGGAATTTCATTCGGACAGAGACATTGTGGACATCGAAGAAGAAAAATCGGACTCTGAGTGGCTAGTCCGAACTGATGGGGGTTCTAGCTCATTGGGATGTGGAGCAAGTGTGCAATTAACGTCACCGGATGGCATCGCAATGTATTAGGCAATTTGACTCGGTTTCCAAGCATCAAATAATGGGGCAGAGTATGAAGCAGCCCTGGCCGGATTGCGACTAGCAAAGATTTGGGGGGCCAAACGGGTTAAATTGATAAGTGATTCTCAACTCCTAGTCAACCACGCCCTTGGACGTTGGGAGGCGAGAAAGGATCATTTGGTAAAGTATATGGGAGTATTAAAAGAGTTGGCTTTGGAATTCGAAGACATCCGATTTGAGCATGTTCACAGGGAAGGAAACTCAGTAGCTGATTCATTGGCCAAGGCATCTTACTCGGAGGGGTACCCGTGGATAGTGGACCAAGAAAATCCGTCTATAGTCAAGGCATCCGAATCATGGGAAGATAGCATCAAAGCATTCCAGATATCGACAACTTTAACCAAAGATTGGAGAAGTGAAATACAAGACTTTCTAGTCCATGACATGCTGCTTGTTGACAAAATCAAAGCCAAGAGAATACGTCTCAAAGCCTACGGATACATCATCCTCGGAGATGCCCTGTATAAACGATCTTTTAGTAGACCCTTAATTCGTTGTTTAGGGAAGGATGAGTCGTAGCTGATACTCTCCGAGCTCCACGATGGGTAACGCTCTGCTCATTGTGGATACAAGACATTGAAACGAAGGGTTTTTCTGGCAGGACACTATTGGTCGGCCCTCTCAGCGGACGCCAAAGAGCTAGTACAAAAATGTGACACGTGTCAGCGATTTGCTAATTCGATCCACCTACCTAGGGTACCTCTAGAATTAATATCAGAATCTCTCCTTTCGACCGATGGGGGATAGATCTGGTCGGACCACTTCCCATGGATTTAAGGGGACGTCAAACGATCATCGTCGCTGTGGACTATTTGTTTAAGTGGGTGGAAGCAGAACCATTAGCAGGAACAAGGGCAAAAGATGTAATCAAGTTTATCATTTCTAACATTTGTTATCGTTTTGGCATACCAATGAAGATAATGATGGATAATGGCCCCCAATTTGATAATAATAGGATGAGAGCTTTTTGTGCCTCTAAGGGGATACAACAATATTTTTCGACCCCATTCCACCCCCAAGAAAACGGTCAGGTCGAAGTAACCAATCGAATGATCTTGGACGGCCTAAGAAAAAACTTAGAGGGCAAAGTAGGGAAATTGCCAGACTACTTACAAGAAGTGTTATGGGCATATAGAACCACTCCTTAGATAGCAACACATGAGTCACCATTCACGCTTGTATATGGGATGGACGCGGTAGTGCCATCGGAAACAATGTTCCCATCTTTCCGATTGAGTGAATATTCCGATGAGAGGAATGACAAAGGAAAACGCACAGAACTTGATCTGATAGAAGAAAAGAGAAGAAAGGCTCAACTAAATTCCTTGCATTATCAAACGTTGATGAGAAGCCGTTATTCGTCGAAGGTCAGAAGAAGAGAGTTGGAGGTGGGGGACAGGGTACTAAGAAAATTCATCCTGCACACAAAAGACAAGAAACTCGGGAAACTCGCCCCAAATTGGGAAGGGCCATACACGATCACACGGAAGTTAAAACCAGGGACATACAGATTGAAAGATAAAGAAGGAAGAGATCTTCCCAACCATGGAATATTGAGCATCTAAATGCTTATTTAGTTTGATTAAGTGATTTGTAAATATTTTCGTTAACAGTTTATGTAAGTTCCGGTGGCATACTATTTCCTACCCTGGTGGCGCAGGAAGGTTTTAATGAGGTGCCTAAATAGCCGGCTTAATATCATGTTTTATTGCCTTCTTTAAAAACATGAGCAAGTTCATCTTTTTTAACTTAAAACGCACTCCAAAGAAGTTTGGACAACTAAGTTCATCTTTTTGCATTCAAAACGCACTCCAAAGAAGTTTGGACAATCAAGTTCATCTTTTTGGACTCAAAACACACTCCAAAGAAGTTTGGACAAGCAAGTTCATATTTTTAAACTCAAAACACATCTCAAGAATATTTAAACTCAACACATGAATAAAATACCATGATAAGAAAACATCGTTAAAAAGTTCCAATTACAAAAAAAAAGTATTACACTTAAAGTTTTTGTCACAGCGATCATACAACAAAACGTTAACAAGGTAAAGACTACCCAACATAAGCTACTCGGAAGCTGAATTCTCTTTGCTACCAGCAAGAGAATCTGAGTCCGACGAGGAACTCTCCGTGTCTTCACTAGATTCACGATCTTCCATAGATACTCCAGGGGGACGATGTTGTTCGATGACTCGAGTCCAGAGGCTGCCAAGGTGTAAGTCTAGGAACTTCTCATGAATTTCTATTACCATGGCTGATCTCAGCTTAGCATCTCGCTCCTCTAGACGAATGATAACATTCGCAACATACTCATCAAGACTTTCCTTCTTCTTAGCCTCGAAGTTTGTCTTCAAACTCTCATGGGCTGCAGTTAGCTGTTCAAGTTCTTGAACACAATTCTCGAAGTACACCTTGGCTTTGCAATAACCTTGGAGAAGACCATCAATGGTAGTATCGCACTCGGCATCTTTAGTCATAAACTTCTCCATTTCATCATCAAACTTTGTTTTCTCCTCAGAAAGCTCAGCCTCAAGGGAAGTAATAGTAGCCAAATGCTCATCGAAGGTTTTTTTCTCCTTAGCCAATTCGTCAGTTAGCTCTTCGAATTTTTTCTTCAGCTCTTCAAACTCGGAAGATAGGGACTCCACATTGGCGGTAACTTTCGATGTTTTGGCTAACTCCTCATTTAGCTCATTGATTTCTTTTTTCAGATCGTCGGACTCGGCAACTAAGCCTTCTACTTTAGAAGATATCTCGGTTTGTTTCGCTACCTTATCGGTCAAGTCTTTTACTTTGCTCTTTAACTCAGAAACCTCCTATAATAAAGTTGTTACTTCTGCCCTCCTCACAATAACTTCTTTTTTATAGCGATCCTTCTGATTGGCCTTACGTTCGAGTAGAGCAGCAGCATGTAGTAGCTTGTTCACCTCCTTCTCCACGTAGTCGTTGCCAAAAACCTCAAAGTATGGAGATTCCGGGGAACAATACCCTTCTACGTCGGAACCACCTTCTTGACCTTTCCCCTGGTTGGAAACAAACTCTCCACCTGAGTCGGAATCAATAATCACAAGTTTTTGGGATGATGGCTGACTCGGGCGATTGGTGTCATCACTCTCCTCCCCACTTGCAGCATTTTTTTTCTTTTTCTCCTCAGCTGTAAACTTTCGTGGTCGGGTGGCACCAGCACGACCTTGAGGCCTAACCTCAACCCGATTATCAACATCATCTGGTTGAGTGTCAGGTTGAAATGAGGGAGAAAATACTTGAGGTTCGAGCGGGACTGCTGGTTGAGGATCCGATTGTGTCACAACCGGAGGCAAATTTACTTGGGCATTATCATGATCACCCAGATTCTGCGAGAGAGGACTGACTTGCACCTTTTCTTGGAAATCACCCTGAGGTTCGGGTGCATCTTGATGACTCAGAGCTAGAGCCCGAGTAGGGAGTTAGACGACATTATCAAAAAATTCCAACCGTGCAAGGACGTCATCACCTGGAGGAGCCACTATAAGCTCCGAGGGGGTCCTCTTTTTTACTAAGGTCGAATCGCCACAGGTTACTTTTAGCAAATTTCATCGGCATAAAGCTTTGATGGAACTTGTGGTCCCGGTGCTCACGAGCCTAGAGGCTTAGTTTCTCAAAAATAGCTTTACCTAATTTAGCGTGACGCTTAAAAGATTTGGTGATCCCTTCATAGCTGAAAAACCAAATAGTCAGAATTTACCAAAAGCATCGGGTCGGAAACTATTTAGGTAAAAGCACTTACCTCGACCAGTCCACTGCAGAGTAAGTCGATGAGGAAGGTCTTCGGAATTCTCGAACCCAGTCTCCCACAGCCTAGAGATGAACAAAAACTGTTGCTTTCATTTTTTGTCAGCCTCTAAAAAATCTTTTATCACCTAAAGGTTTCTCGCAAAACCGAGTGAATAAAATGGGTAGTGAAAGCCAGTAATGCCATAATATCTGGAGAGATGTGATGCCATAATGCAAGCCAGTAGGGTGTACCACATTTTGGCCCCAACTTGAGAAGGACAAAGGTTGATCAAGTGAAAGTAATCGGCCAGAAGAGGGTCAAGGGGCAGTCGGAGACCCCAGTTTATCAATTCGGTGTAAAAAACTAGCTCATTAGGGCGGCCGACAAAGGAGTCTCTCCGACTGTGGGGAATCGGATTGTAATATTGGTAGGGATACCCCATCGGTCCCTTAGCTTAGTCTCATCGGTCGGGTGGAAATATTAATACTTCACTTTGTATAAAGCTAAGAGATGTTTGGATTTGATGTTACGAAGGTGATCGCTCAGGAAATATTCCACATTCGACGGTAGGCCCGTCGAACGTGTTTTCTTCTTCTTTTTCTTCTTTTTTGGCAGGGAATTTTCACCTGGATGAGTGGAAGGGTCAGCTATAGGTTCTGAGGGGATAGCGTCGGTAAGGACGACCTGAAGAGGCTCTGCCTCAATCACTACAACGTTCCCAGGGCGATAAATGTGTTCCTGAACTTCTAGAATAGAAGAGAGGGATGGTTCTACCCGGGTCCCCCTAGACGAAGTTCTTCGAGGACTAATATCTGGCGCTGTTTGAGGAGAGACCTGGGAGTGGTAGAGGGAGTCTGCTCCGAGGAGGAAATCCTCATTCGAACTGATTTAACGGCCGGATCCGGCGATCTTTTTCTCTTAGGCCGGTCTTGATGTTCTTTAGTCGGTGTTCTTTTTCTGTCCTCACCTATTATGACGAAGGGGGAGGATCGGAAAGCAAGATTCGAAGGAGTTAGATAAGCAGAGAGATCAACCTCACCACTTGAAGGGTGTGTTTGACCAGTGGAGGATGCAGTAAGCCAGGCAGAATATTCGCGAGCAAGTCGAGCAGAACGTTCGCAGATCGGATCCCAGTTATCTCAAAAGTTGGCTTCCCAAATATCGAAAGGAGAGATATATTCTCTTACAGTAGAAGGCCCAGCAGCAGCAATCCGATTAAAGTTACGATACCACCTCCAAAGTTTATATTTTCCAATATAACAAGACTCTTCAGGCATGAAAATGCGAATTCAAAGTTTTTGTTTGACACGGCTTCTCTCTCTAGAATGAGATTTGTATTAAGGAAACCAAAAACCTTCATTTAGAAACTAAGTGGGCTATATATAGGCAAAGGGACAAGAAGTTGAACAGTTGGAGCGTAACGGTATCATGACACATGTCATGACAGCTGCGCCGCCTAAAAATGTTTTTAACTCGATAGCAGCGAACCTAGCACGCGGGTCTGATATTTAATGATTATTTAGGTGAAATCAGCCTGAAATCAGCCCTCTCCGAAATATTTAGGTCATTAATTGAATCTAGCTTGGGAGTGATTACTTGCTTGCGGGATAGTAGTTGTAAGAGCAGACCTATTATGGCGTGGTACTCTTGATTTTTTGGTTTCCTCCACTATGATTTGTTTTCCTATCGGATTTAATAATCCTCTTATGTTCATTTCTTTCTTCTGAGTCACCAAATCAGCCAACTTACCCGACATTAAACCTTGTCCTAAAGAAGTAATAGCATATTTCTCAAAACAATCAGTCAAGGCATTCTTTGTGTTCACAAAATGGCTGATGTAGTCTTTTAAAGACTCATTTGGTTCCTGTGCACAGTGGATGATGATATAACCATTCCCTTTAAGTTGTTTACTTTCCACAAATTTCTTACGGAAGCAATCCAAAATACATCAAAACAATTAATAGATTATTATTGTGGTAAGCTGTTATACCATTTTAGTGCACTTCCCTTGAAGGTCTGCAAGAAGGCCTGACATAGAAGTTTATCATCATCGTCAAACCGCATTGGCAGATGTATAGAGAGAATCTTTGAAAACAAAGGTGATTGCCTCCAATTGTGGCTACAGCTAAACATATTGTGTTCATCAGGAGTGGTAAAGTTACCCGCTTCAGACTGGATAGAAAATTGATCACTTAACAGAAGATCAATACCGTGATCTACCGATCTCTTTACTTTCCCTTGATATTTCTTCTTTTTATATTTTCCCTTCCTATCCATTTTCATATAATATTGTTTGGTTAACCTCTGTTTCTTCTTCTGATGACCATGGTCGCTACTAGATGAAGCAGTAGAAATATTCGAACAAGATTTTATGGTAAAGTTTTCAACAGGGTCTGATGTGTTTGTTAACTGCTTAGCCCGGTGTTCCTTATTTGGACCCATGTGAGCCTTCAGAGATTGATCACTTTCATCTTGTTTTTTATTTTTGTCAGGTTCATTTGTAACAACACATCTTGCATTGAACTTCCTCTGTATTATGATTAACATGTGATATAATAGCATGCTCATTTTCACCTCTTGTCCCCTCATTGTTAAGAGGGGGAGCTTCTTTCATATCAAGATCCATATCTCAAAGAATTCCTGAAGTAGAATCCACCACCAAAGTATGATCCGCAAGTATAGTTTCAAAAAAAAACTATTCAGGCACCTTACACTCCCACTGTGGTCGTCAATTTGGTGTAGGTAAAAACTGGTAAAGGGTATTTGTGGAATGTATTAGTTTTATGGATGGTGCGTAGAGAGAGAATAAAGATGTTATTTTAAATTATTTTAAGAGAAAGAACTCAACTCACCCATTAATGCTATTTTTGACCTTATTTATAGGATTTAGAAGATCTATGGCTAACCGGGTCGGTTCACATATTCGGGATAATTAGATGGGTTTGTAGGCCTAAGACAAGATGAAGCAAACATCTAGCTTACTATGCTAAGGAAAAAGCTTATTTATCATTTTTTTGTTTGATAGTCTGAACTGCCTCTCTAAAAAAATCTGAAATACTCTTTATATCCACTTCTAGTGTATTCTAAACATACCAGCAGTGATAGTGAGTTAGTTTGATTTTATGAATATATTTAATCTAGTGTTTATTAGGATGGTTGTATTTTAAAAGATTTATATCAAAAAAACTTAAAATTTGAATCTAACAAAAATAAATCAAAATTACCTAAATATAATTGTAGCCGAATTTGTTTTTCACTGACCTCTTTTTTTTCACACACCTTTTTCTTGTTGTAATTATTTTTCCAGCTTTTTACAAGACACGGTTCTTGGCAAAATGTTGA
Source organism: Limnanthes douglasii subsp. nivea (assembly GCA_036936605.1). Lineage (NCBI taxonomy): Eukaryota > Viridiplantae > Streptophyta > Magnoliopsida > Brassicales > Limnanthaceae > Limnanthes > Limnanthes douglasii. Next base: position 202,679,487 of record JAUPFV010000001.1, on the reverse strand, counting down.
GGTGGTCGAAACCAAACTTCAAATCTGATTATAGTTGTTTCATAGCTCTAAAATCATTAATATAAATTCAAACAAAATGTTTAAGTAAAACAAAACGAGGAATAGCCGAAGAAATTTAAGATTAAATTAAGTTGCAAGAAAAGCTTTGTTTCTACTCCAATAAACAGAGGTCTTGAATTTCAATCTTTCAATTCAATCGCTGTAGCTTCTCAGCTATTCAAGATCCAATATCTTTCTCCAATGATCTCTCCTCAATCCTGTTTAAGTTCTATTTAGATCTCAAGCGGAAAACTAAATAAAATCAAAGCCAAGTCTAGTCAAAATAGAGTTTTCAAAGCAACAATGATTCCGACAAACAAATCATATCTTGAGGCTGCAACAAAATAATTCTTGAACAAACATATCAAGCCAGAACCAAAAAATTATAAGACTTCTCATATTGATCTATAATTCAACGAAACAATCCTTGAAAATTTTACAGTCTTGCACTACATTCACACTAATTGGGAAATTCTCAAAAGGTCTCTCTAAAAAGTAGATTCTGGACAAGTTTGTTGAAGAAAGAAAGTTTGAAGGAAACTTCTCCTATACTAACTAGGATTCGCATCACCTCTTCCTAGAAATTTCCTTAAAGATGATATCAGCAAGATTTGGAGTCGAAGTTCGTGGACTGTTGGCCACCATTTAATGAGAATTTTAAAGTGGCTTCCCTCTTTCACCTCTAAGAAAGAATACCATATAGTTCTGATATGGGTTTATATTGAAAAGTTGCCGGAAAAATATATATAAGAAAGATATTATACACTCGATAGCATCAGCGTTAAGAAGTCTAACTAAATCTTGGATACCCCAATAAGACAAAGCATTGGACAATGCTTGTTACGCCTGGGTCGAGATCGATATATCAAGACAAATGCAACACAGTATGTGGATTAGCATTAGATATAACTATAGTGCTTGGATTTAGCTCAGTACAAGAATGTTCTTGCATATTTTGATCATTGTTGTCATGTTGGGCATGGAAAATCTTCTTGTAAAAAAACTGAATCATACCAGAGTACATATCAGCACTTAAATGATCAAGTAAATAACAATTCAGATGAAGACCAAGTACAGAAGCCAAATGCTCCTATCACAATAACAATAGATTTACAAAATATAAATCAAGTAACTAAGAAAGTTACCAAAAGACCAGATGAACTGGCCATTGATCTTAGCCTTAAACTAGTTGAACATAATGTTACTAACGAACATAATGTTACTAGCATACTTGATATTAATCCAAATGTTACTAGCATAAATGATCCAAGTTTATCAGTTGAACACAATGTTATCAGCACACCTGATCCTTTGAAGATGAACACAACTACTGATGAAGAGAGGTCGGATGAAAACATTGTGGAAGCTATCAAATCCTTAGAACCAGAAGAATTTTATGAAGAGATGACAAATGATCATTCCACTAGATACATTACACCAGAGAAAAAAAAAACACAGGAAGCCTCCCCAATACACCTACTTTAAGCAAGAGAGATGCAAACTCAAGTTTTCAAAAGGTTCTTAACAGAAAGTTAAGCCTGGCAAGGTAAAAAAATCACAGACAGCTTACAATACAATCTCTTCCTTGTAAAGAGACAAGAAGGTCAGCAATAATAAATCCTAAATGATTAAGGCTTTGTGTTGGAACATTAGAGGTGTGGGAAATAAAAGTACTATAAGAAGACTGAATTCAATTATTAAAAAGGAAAAGATCTCTCTGTTATGCATTCAAAAACCTATGGTTGAAAGTATCCAAGTTGAGTCTCTCTCTAAAAAGTTAAGTCTCCCTAACTTCTTTGCTAATGTGTCTAACAAAATATGGTTATTTTGGTCCTCTAATTATCAAATAGATATAATCCTAGATAACAATCAATGTTTTCATACTCATATTAAGCATAGTCTATTAACAAAGTACTTCTCTATTACTTGCATATATATTCTAAATGCCAAAGATCAATAGAATGTACCTCTGGGATACATTAAGGAATATGGCTGAATAAGTGAGTGAATAGCTATTAATGAGAGATTTCAACATTGTAACATGCCCCTCTGAACAAGATGGCTTTGTTAATTATTGTAACCAAAGTTCTTCTAACTTTAATGATGCAATCAAAGACTATTTTCTTGACAATGCAGGTTTTTCTGGGACTCAATACACATGGACTAACAAGACAAGGTGGAAACAATTAGACAGAATTCTCATTAATCAGGCTTGGACTGATTACTTTGTAGAAATTAACGTTATGCATATGGCAAGAACGTGCTCTGATCACACCCCTTTGTATGTATCTTTCACTAAAGAAAGAGAAAATCTCATTAAGAGCTTCAAGTTCTTTAATGCTTAAACACTAGATGATGAGTTCCTAAGCATTGTTGAGACTAGTTGGAAAGACCCAATAAATGAATACCTTTTATTCATCTTTTGGAAAAAAAAAATTAAAAGATTAAAATAAGCTCTGAAATGTTGGAACAAAAATCATTTCAAAAACATATTTGACAATGTGAATCAAACAGAAGACAATCTAAAACGTTTTGAACATAATTTTCTCAATTTTAACAGTCAAGAAGGCAAAATCGGTACGAAGGAAGCTAGAGCAGAACATCTCCTTGCCTTCACTATGGAAGAAGAGTTTTGGAAACATAAATGTTACTCTAACTGGCTCGAGGATGGTGATCGAAACACAAAGTTATACCATAACTTTGTTAAAAGGTGAAGGAGAACATCTAAAGTGTTCGGTATAAAGTTTCAAAATGAATGGATCTCTGATATTGAAACTATCAAGGTTCTGCAAAATATTATTTTGAAAACAAATTAGCATCTCCTTCGTATTCTAATCGCAATCAACAAGCTGAATACAAGAATAATGGAATCTTTAATGTTATCCCTAAACTTATTGACAACACTGACAATGCTTTTATCCTAGCTGTACCTACAGAACAGGAGATTTGGAGTTCAATACATAGCCTAAACTGAGAAGGAGCTCCAGGATTTGATGGCTTTAACAAATATTTGTTTACTACTTGCTGACATATTATTAAGTTAGACCTATGTAGTGCTATATAATCAATAATCCAAGGTCAAGTTATCCTATAGGATATCCTAGCTACTCGCATTTTCCTAATCTCTAAAGTTGAAGATCCTCAATTTTGGAACGAATTCAGACCAATAAGTCTCTGTACAATGCTCAACAAAATAATTTCTTAGCTGCTATATAATAGATTGTCTTCTCTTCTACCTAAATTAATTTCAAAGTTTTAGGGAGCATATGTTAAAGGAAGGCTGATCCATGAGAAAATCCTTATTCCAAAGAACCGATTCATGACATCAACATGAAAACAACACATTGTGGGCTAGACTAATGCACAGTATTTACTGCAAAGGAAATCATCCACTGCAATTAAACTACTCAAAAAAGGCTCTTAAACGTGGAAGAGATTGGCTGACATTAAAGAGTTTGCAGAAGAGAGAATCAAGTGGAAGTTGGGGGAAGGTAAATTTGATATGTGATTGGACAATTGGTATGGCTCTAACACTTTAATCAAACTAGACCATAACTCAAATGATAGCTGCTTTAAGGGAATTCAGGTCTGTTTCTTCTGGGAAAACAATGGATGTAATGTCAATAAACTTCTTAAATATCTCACAAGTTTTAACATTAATCTAATACTTATAACTAAAATCATAGAAAATGCTAAAGATGAAATTGTTTGGAGCTTATCTAGAAATGGAAAATTCAGTTTAAAAGATATTTTGCAGCGCCTTAAACGAGTCATTTTTAGTTCTTCCTTATTTGAAAAACCGTGGAACAACATAACTCCAAGGAAATGCTCTTTCCTTGCTTTGAGACTCTTGAAAAACAAACTACCAATTGATTTATAATCAAAACTAGTCAAATTCAACTTGCATCCAAATTCCAGTTTTGTTTTAATGAAGAATCAAAAGATCATTTGTTTGTTAACTGTAATTTTGTGTGGAGTATATGGCTTTACTTTGCATGGATGCTAAAGGTGGATGTAAGAAGGCACATGAATACACAACACTTGCTCAGAACTTGGGCTTGGTCGTCTCTAGGAAAAATCCATGTCAAAAAAATCTTACCTCCACTAATATGTTGGGCAATTTGGCAGCAACGAAACAAGACAAAAATCAATGGAGATAAATTTTCTTTAAGGACTGCCATCAACTACATTACAAACATGCTTTCTAATCTAGACCACTATAATCTACTTCAAATAAAGCACTGGAAATTCAGTGAAAAGGAAGAACCAACTCTTGGCTGTGTTAAACATTTCAACACTAAACATAAAATTACTCACCTCAAATGGAGGCCTCCAATACCAGGAAGATTCAAACTTAATTAAGATGTGTGCTGTTTATGTTCTGGGGAATCAAGCGGGGGGATAATTATCAGAGACACCAAAGGATTTCTAATCATTGGCTATGGAAATACCTACGGAAAAATTACTCCTCTAAAAGCTGAATCAAGGTCAATACTTGACAACGTTCTTCTTTGCAAAATTATCGGTATAAGGGAAGTTTGAATCAGATTGTAGAACTCTCATCTCTTTAATTTCTTCTGGAAAAAACATAAAATTCTTAGAATCATTAATCGACAGAATCAAATCGATTATCACTGCCAATATGTTTATCCATTTCATTTTTAGGGAACAGAACAGAGCTGCAGATTGGCTAGCTCACTGGACCTTAAAGTGTAAAATGAAGATTGATTTTAAGGATTTCAAGCCTCCTCCTCATTTAGAAGCAATTCAAAAATTGGAAAGCCTAGGAATAAGCTATACTAGAATGATTTAGTGATTAAGATTTGCCTTTGTTTTCCAGAATAAACTAGGTAAATCCAATAAGAAAGGGACTGAAAAATAATGGAGAACTAAAGAGTTGAGAAGATGGAAGGTTGAAGGTTGAAGAAGTCAAGAGGACGAATTCAGGAAGCTTATTGGACTCTGTTACAATGATGAAAATATGGAGGCAAAATTGAAAATCATGAGAGAATCACGTTTTCACTTTCAAATTTCAATTTTAGTCCCTCTTCTTTGTAAATATTCAAATTGAAGACTCCAAATTACAAAACCTATCAATTCTACCCCATTAATACAGTTTTTCTTTAAATAAAAAAAGTAAAACAAAACTATATATAAAAAAATTGATTTTATTATTACTAAGTCGATACGGTTATAAGCCTAATTTGTTTTATCAAATATCAAACCTGAAGTTCGTACGCTAGTTCAAAAAATCCATATTCAAGCACTTTAAAAATTACATAATTTGGAAAAAAATTATCTTTTAACTTTAATTCGATAGTTCATATATTTTAGCTTTATAATTTTAAGACACAGTTGTAGGGAATATAGAGCCCGTATATTCCGCTTTTGTATATAAGTAAGAATACCCCGATCTCCACACTAGTGTCATATTGTCTGCTTTGGGACCACTGGCCCGCACGGCTTTGCTTTTGGTCCAATTCCAAAATGCCTCACACTAATGGAGTTGTATTCTTAACTTATATACTGATCTTTCTTCCCATGTTTAACCGATGTGGGATGTGGGACTTTGGTCGCACCTAACAACAGTTCCAATTATCTCCAAATTCCGAACTCAGAATGTTATTTTAAAGCTAATACATATTATAAACATTAAGACGGTGAATATCTTTGGTGGCCGATTTTTCCTTTTAACCAAAAAATATAAAATCGTGTAACATTTCATAGCTTTGTTTACATTACTTTAAAAATTGAGACAAATAATTCCTAATTTTAGTTTTGTAATTTTGAATGTTTGCAACCATTATTTGTAAGAGGTCTAACAATTCAGAAGTGTATATCATTAAAATATATAAAATAATATGGTTAATCTTTTCAAAAATAGCATGCTTAATTTTTTAGTAATTTCGCATGGTGTTTATTTTCCACTAAGGTCGTACAATTGAGTTGTACTAGTCTTGGATGTTTTGTTATACGCTTCAAAGTTTCCATTTGGTAGGTTATTGACGCTTCGATTAATAAGATGCTTAAAAAAGCCAATTGGAAAGTATCATTTGAAGGTTTTGAATGTTCTTACAATTATAAATTCAACACGATATAAATTTATGTCAATGCAACGGTAAGTGTAAATAAAATTAGTTATGAATTATTATAACATTATTATTTTTTATGTTTTTTCTTAATACAGTAAACACTGGCTGAAAATAGAGATTTCTCTAAAATTGTTGACGAAGTATTCGAAACTATAAGGTCTGAAATAATGATACAATGAACCACTGCACGTTGGTGGTTAATGAAATTGAAAACGGAACAAAAAGAAACTCTAAGTCACCCATGCCTCACAGTAAATTTACAACAGACTACATAAAAAACGGCTAAGCCAATAATAAGTTCAAAGAAATAGTATAGTTAATTTTATCAAAGAAATAGCATGATTAGTTTTTCAAAAACAAATAACATTGTTAAGTTTTCAAAAATAGCATTGTTGTATTTGTGATGCCTAAAATAGCATGGTTAATTTTTCAAAGAAATTGTATGGTTATTATTTCAAAGAAATAACATGTTATTTGATATTGGTCTTACATCTAAGCTTCGAATTGCTCAAACTCTTGTTAAAAGTTGGCATATTGTACGAAAAATACATACTAAATGTTAGGAAGGAATAGAAAGTAAAAAATACAAGTGATATCCCAAAACAAAAACCAAACAACCTTTATTGTGGCGTTTTTGTTTGTGAATACAGCACAAACATTATCTAAAGAGGCTTTGTATCGGAAAATAACAAAGAAGATATGTGTCGAAATGTTAGAGCTCAAATGTTTTATTATTTCTAAATGATATAAACACAAACATTCGGTGGTAGGTCTTTTGATGAAGTTTTTTCTGATATATTATCTAATTTTTAATTTGACATATTTTGTAAGTAATTTCTGTTGTAAGTAAAAAAACGGAATAGTAAGTAGCCCTGAACTCGCAGTGCCGATTAGCACAAATTCATACATGAATAGCATGGTGATAAAATGCATAGAATCGCATGGTAGTTTATAAAACAAATCACAAGACTATATAAGTTGTGTTGTGTGGTATGTTAATGTAGTATAATCGCATGGCTAAACAATAAAAAACTCGCGCAATTAGATATATTTAAAATTTAACGAGTGACTGATCTCAACTCTTTTTAACAAATAAATAAATTGGTCACGAAAGGTAATTAATATAGTATTTGTCAATTAGCTTCCAACCAATTTGTCATATCAGTATTTAAACATGTTTATCATTTCAATTGGTTAAGTTATTTTTTTATTTTATATAAGTAGTTATATAATCATGACTAAATCAATACCTACAAAACAAAGATCGAAATTCAGTTAGAGTTATGCATATAAAGAAGAGTACCCAAATTCACTATGTTATTTTACATAAACTCGTAAAAGCAAAAGACTCGTATATCTTCATATTCAAAAACCATTGCCTATTTCCCTTCATATAACGACTAGTGTAGCTACTCATCCTCTTCATATCATGGATTTTCTGACTCTTCGAACCCTTTTCTCATAGTACAAAAGTTCAACAACTACCAAGTACTCGTCGGACTCTACTAGAAACGGGTCAATATATTACTTCCGTAATTAATATATATTTTCAGACTCTAGTTCATTCTCGGGAGATAAGTCAGACCCCAACCAAATTTTAAAAAATAGAAGAGAGAGGGCTCGTAGGAAAAAGAAGAGGAAGAATAAGTCCCGAATACAAAGAAAGAAAAAGAAGAGGTTGATGACGAGATGGATGCAGATGAGGAGTCTGAAAACTATAACAATATTTTTTTGTTAGGGTTGAAAGTATGAAAATTGTTAGGGTCTTTTTTTGTTCATTCCATACAACTTGTAATCTTTATTTAACTAATATAACAAGTGTATGATCTCATATGGGCTTTCTAAGTACATATGATGGTCTAATATACAAGAAATAACATGTCTGATATATGTCTACTATAGTTGAACGTGATAATATACAAGAATTTACACGTCTACTGTACATAAACTCGTATAGTTAGAAATATAAGCTCTAACATATTTGAGATACTTGAAATCGAATGGTTTAATCTAAAATTAAATTGCATGGTTGGTGAGTTAATCAGAGTTGCTTAGATAAATCACATTCTTATGTTTAAGAAAACATCACATGGTCTATTCTAAGACAAGTTGTATGGTCAATTATAACTACATTATAATATACAACAAACTAGCATGGTCAATATACCTGAAATCGCATGATTGGATATACAAGAACTAACATAGCTAATAGACTTAGAAACAAATGGTTTAATATACAAGGAATCTCATGGTTGGTTTATATATAAGAAGTAGCATGTTTAATATACAAGAAACTAGCATGGTCAATATACCTAAACTAGCATAGTTGGAAATATAAGATCTAGCACAGTTAATAGACTTCAAATCGAATTGTTTAATATACAAGGAATCGCATGGTTGGTTTATGTAAAAGAAGTAGCATGTTTAATATACAAGAAACTAACATGGTCGGTTTAAAATACAAGAAAGTTACATGATCTGTAAGCAAGGAATCGCGCATTAATAAACTCTAAATCTGTTATTGAATCTCTTGAAGCCTAGGCTTGCATATAAGTATAAAAACATAATAAGCTTTATGCCAAAAAGGAATACCTATAAACGTCATGAAATTAAAACTACAAAATATAGGGAACAAATATTTTTAGTATTTAAAGTAGGACCTCATAAGTACTTTTATTATCGTTTGGTTTCGAACAACGACCACACCTTAACTGCTTGGTTGTTATTTCTCCTTTAGACGGAATACACTTCTTGTCAGGCCTTCTAACTCACTTTTTAACGTTCGGAGGCATAATTTATGGCCTTGACAAATCATTAGAGATTGATCCTTCTCCAATATTGGTTATAGTCGGTATGTTAAAAGAAAATGTTGACTTGTAATTGTTAACAATATTGTTGAGTCGAATGTATTACAACAAAAGCATGAGAACATAGAAAATAATCTTGTTTCCAAGCACCACAAGAATATTTGAAATCCAGTAAATTAACAACCATAACATGATCAGAAACACTACAAATATGTCTGCCGAACACTTACGGACTAGCCAAGTACGACTTTTTTTGACATTTTACTTTAATTTGTTTTCATACTTGTAGCATAATTTAAAAATCCAACTAGGACCATCCAACAATGGGTAGTGTATACAATTTTTTAATAATATTGTTAAATGATTCAACCGCACTAGATACCATAACACCATATCGTTTCCTTTTAATATATTTTTAAGCATACTTCTCCCGAGGTAAAATATCAAGAAAATTTTCAATTCTCTTATAACCGTCACATATAAAATCTGAAAGATATTCATTAAAAATATCTATAATTGGAGCATAAGCACATCGATTAACCAGACTTAGAAACATAACTTTAAACTCTCTATTAGTATTATTTAGAGCATACCTCAAATTATGAACAAGATAGAAAATAAAGTAGGCATGATAGCAATTTGAATACAAGACAAAAACAACATTAATGATACTTAAATGGCTGTCTAAAAATAATGTGATTTGACGCTCCAACAAATGAGATTTCAAACTCTCCAAAAATCATAGCTAATTGTCACCATCTTTACAACCAACAATACCAAATACAACATGAAATATACCTGTAAAATAAACTAAGTATTGGTTCTATATGTCTCGTATGGTCAAATATACAAGAACTCGCATAAGTGTACAAGAAAATTACATGTTATTTAATTAAGACCTCACATGTTTGGTGTAATATACTAATAAACATATAATATAGTGAATATAAAAATGAATTTCCTAGTCTATTATATGAAAAATTTGAATGTTTAACATATTGAAACTGGTGTGGATTATTTATGTCTGAGGGTAATTTGGTCAGGTGTTTTGTGGTGTTTCAAAGGTATTTAAGGTTTAAATGGTTTGTATTGAGAGATTTGAGCTGCCTGGTTGTATTAAATGTTCATTACCCTTATTAATAAAGGTGGTTGGGTATTTATACCCTTAATTATGGGCCAGGTGGGCTTTCAGGTCATACTTATGAAACCGAGTTGAGTTCAAAAACCCATTAGTTTATTAAGCAGATTAGCAATTAGCTTAGTCAGAATGTGATTACCTTTTAATACTTTAGTCCTGTTCGGATGGTTCAGTGGGTGGTTTTTTTCCGAATTTCCCCTGTCCGGTTTCTTCAGTGAGTAGTGAGAAAATCCGGACTCATTAGTATCCCCTTTTTTAGGTTATGTCCGAAAGCCTTTGGCAAGACCTAAAAAATCGCTCTTGAGCACCTGTGACAATGTTCGGACCGATTTCGATTTGTGTAAAGGACTTATCCGGACTGACAAATCTCTCAGAAGCTCAAAGGTTTTGCCATGGATCGTGGGACACGTGTCCCATTCTGATTTGCCTCACCAGTCATTTTTCTCCTAGAACGGTGCTCCCACTCATTTCAAAAAGTAACATCTTCAATTAATGTTTGTGACGTCAACGTCGTCTTTATTCATTACTTCTATCTTTTCGTATTCTCTTAGGTTTGAAGGTATCTTTTGTTTCTTTAGTATAAATCAACTCATTTTTCACTGTTTTACCATCTTCGTCATCTTTTCACTCCTAATCTTCAAAGCTTCTATCTCTCTTTTTCAAAAACCCTTTTTGGTGTAAGTTTATGTTTACAGCAAGAAACGCACTGGTAAAAGGTAGGTCGCATAATCTTTCGGAGTTAGAGAAAGCATAAAGAGTCGAACGAGAAAGGCGCATTGCTGCAGGCCTCCCAATTTCTCCTATTGACAAACCTGAAACACCAAGCTTAGAGCCTGATCGAGGTTCGTCTTCTGCTAGAAGCTCTAAACCTAGAAGGTTATTTCAACCTAGTCTTTCACCAATCGTCTCAGGCTCATCGGTCCAGGAGTCAAAACCTATTGTTGAACAAGAGCAAGCAGTTATAAGTACCAAGAGACTCTCCCAATATATATCCATGGGATCAGATGCTGACATCTCCTCAGAAAAGCTAACGCTCCGACGAAGAGGTCGCTTAGTAAAAGGCCAGGCTGTTGCTCTACAGTCTAAATCTCCAAAATTAATGCCTTCTAAGTCTGGGGCAAAGACAAAGTTACAGGGTCAGAGGCACCCAGCGGAGTTCCCAAGGATAAGTTATCTAATCCGGAGGCTACCTGAACAAGTCTTTAAAAAGAACCCTACGAATCTGAGCCCCAACCGGACACCAGACCACAAAAGAAATCTCAAGCTCAACCATCCGGACAGCCCACAGAGTCGACCACCAGTGCTCTCCCACCAACGATAACTTACAATCCTTCTAGAGTGATGGAAGAAGTGATAGAGGACAGTGTTGAAGAAGCCCCTTTTGAGACCGAAATCTCCGGGCAGATGAATGAGACTGCTATTGTTAAGAAAAACAAGGGTAAAGAGAAATTGTGTTTAAAACACCCGGACCTGCCGGAGTGCCTTGAAGGGAGAGTAGGACCTTGCTTCTATAAAGTGAGTGTAAAGTATCTGTTAGCCATGCAGAACATTAACTATACTTTCATTCACACTGCTGAGCTTGGGCGGATTCAGACGAAGTGGGGGATTGGCCTTTACTTTGAAGGGATTGGCCTTTACTTTGAAGACCTTAAGAAGGACGACTTCGCTGGCCCTTACATCCCCCCAAGCTCTTCGAACATTGTCACTTTCAACGGTAAATCTTTTTCTGTTTTAGGAGAAAAGGACGTGGTGACCCATTCCTTGTTGAGCAAAATTCAGCCGGTTCTCAACTTGGAGAAGCAGGTGCGAAATTAATCAGCCATCATCAACACACTCACCTCTAATAAAGAGAGTTTATCTAACAACCTCCTTGCTGCCAACCAGAACGTTGAGGCATTAAAGAGAGAGAACGAGGAGTTGAAAAGGGGGAAAGAACATTTGGCCACCAGGCTGGCCACTTCGGAGGGAGTTATCAACGAACTTCAATCCAAGTATTCTGACTTGGAGAAGAATCTTTACACTTCAAAAGAGGAGGTGAAGGCCAAAGAGAACGTTATTCCGACCCTGACCAATGACAAAACTTCGCTCGAAGATGCTGTGTCTAAGGCTAAACAGGAAAAAGATGACTTGTTAAAGGAGCAGGAGAAGACAATCCAAGCTAGGATTGATGCATACACCAACAAGGTGACGACTCCCAAGAAGAAAGGTATGCTGAAGTCGAATCAGACATGGTCTTGCTCTTTCATCAGAAATTTCCGAAGAGGACACTAGGAGATCTATGGCGATTTGTGGAGTAGGATGACATCCCATTTCAAACGATGGTGGATGGTGATAAGAAAAACTATTCCAGTGGTTGGGATGATACAACTGATGCAGATTAAAAGACCGGAGAGAGTCCACATGAGGAAACCAATGATACCAAGAAGAAACCAAGTGAGGCTGGGCCATCTAAAAAAGCTCAGCCTTAAAGTATCAACTATCTTTCAATTTTTGTGTTTGAACTAAAGTCTTGGATGGCTAAGGCATTTTTGTAATCGTATCCGGCCCTTGTCCGGATAAACCTTTTCCTTTAAAACTTCAAAGTTCTTTGATGGCCAAGGAATTTTACATATTTTAATAGGCAACTTTATCTTACACAACTCTTACATTGTTTTATGGTTTCCCAACTTTTATGGCTAATGTTTAAACAACCCTTAGTTATTTTACAAGTATTTTAAAGTGAGAGTGTTTAATTTCTCCGATGACAAATGTTTAAGTAGTCATCACTCTACCAATTCAAACCGGTCTGCCATTGATATACTTTAAAAAAATTCAAAGAAGCTATCAATCGAAACACTTAGAATTTTTCAAGAAGGCCTCGAATTTCATTAAAAAGCCCGAATACCTCATTAAAACCTCCTCGCGCCACCAGGGTAGGAAAGAGTATTCCCCCTAATATTTACATGGACTTTAAACAAGTAAATATTTACATAGTTCTCATATGTCGAGCATAGGATGTTTGGTTTCTTCCCGTGTTTGGCGGAAATCGGGTGTTGTTCGCCATTAACTAGCGAATAAAACAATACATACGAAAATAACTTTTAATTTAGTTTAAAGATTTTCAACATTAATTGGAATCGCAAATTTTGGTTGTTCCTCTCTCCATTTTGTCTGATTCGTTCCAAAATTAAGTTCTGATTTGTTTTATATGTTCTAGGGAAAATGGAGCGAGTGTGCTATGGGTTTCCGAAACTAGTCGCCAAATCTGCTCACCGATTTTTATTCGTTTTTCATGGGTGCTTCCTATTCAGTTTTCCATTAGCTTTTGATGTATCGTGATGGGTTTGGCTAGGTTTGGTTGTTGCGAGGGAGTGACAGAGTCGAGATCTTAAGGGTAAGAGGTGAGGGTGGAAGAAAAGTTTAGGTTTAATTTTTGGTTTAATTTAGTTTTAGTAAATATTTTAGTTTTAATTTAGTATTATTTTAGTTTTAATTTTGGTTGTTTATTAAAATTAGGTTTTTATTAGGTTTTTTTATTTTTTTTATTTTTTTAGAGAGAATGTAGAGAATTTGCATAATCAATTCTAGATGTAATGGAAAATTTACTGGTGATTAGAGCTCTTATATTTTTGTAGAATCAATTCCAGATGTAATGGAAAATTATCTATAGAAATAAGTGAAACTAGGATTTCTGAATCTATTTCTATATCAACTAACCTTATTCTTTGGATTTTGCATATTTGTAGACCATCATACAGTGCTCGAGCTTCTACTTTGAGAGGTGTAAGAATTCCATCATTGTTGTCATAATCATGTATGATCTTTTCATTACTATCTTGAATGATTACAACACCACTTGATTCTCCAGAAGTAAGGCAACGAACATCAGAGTTCAGTTTGAATCTTGTCGGTCTAGGTGGAGTCCATTTGAAGTAGGAGATTTTCTTCTTTGTTTTCAGATGGTTTGTGCATCTAAGGATTGTTGTCACTGCTTCTCTTTATTTCCAGTGTTTATTCTTCAGTAAATTTTCATGATCTAGGCTGATTAGCATGTTAGATATATACTGTATAGTTGAGGATGCTGAAAATATATCACCAATTATCTTTGTCTTGTTCCTTTGTTGCCATATTGCCCATGTTATTCTTGTGGGCATGATGGTTTTGATGTGAGTCTTGCTTGGTGAGGACCACAACCACACTCTAAACATATGCTTTATAGTCATAAAGTTATGTATTTCAACCTTTAGAATACCTGCATAGTAAGACCAGATTTTCTAAGCAAAAACCTAAGCTCGAAATAATGGTCCATTGATTCAATATTATAATAAAATTGGCATTTTGATGCCATTGTTGTATGCCTTTTCTGCATAATTGTATCAACAGGAAGTTTGTTTTGAATGATTCTCCAGGCAAAAAAGGTGCATTTTCTTAGGGATATCTCATTCCATTGGTTCTCAAAAGAGAAGATTTATATAAGATAGATTTAATTGTGTGTATTGTATCCTTAATGTTAAAAATTCCAGTTTTTGAAGGTACCCAATGGATGGTATCATTTACTTGAAAGTTGATCCTTGTTTTTAATACCAAATTTTTATTAAAGTTTGTTAATAGGGACTTCAAGTTAATCACATTCCATTTGTTGTCATCCGATGATGTATTGACTCTGATACCTTTAAACCAACTATTATCAGACTGTGAATTTAAACAGATAAGAGGAGGCCTGTCATACCAGTTGTCCAGCCACAAATCAACGTTACTTTTTCGGAGTTTTCACCTAATCTTCTCTTCTGCAAACTCTTTTACATCTGATAATATTCTCCATGCTTATCATCTCTTTCTTGAGTAGTTGACTTGGAGTGGATGGCCTTCTTTGTAGTAGATAATTTGTAGGAGGTTAGACCAAATAGAATTATTTTCTCTAAATCTTATCCAAATTTTACATAATAATGCATTCTGAATATCATTTAAGTTTCTTACCTTCAGACCTCTCTCACCAAATAATTTACATATTGCATGCCAGGAAGATCAGTGTAATTTTCTTTCCACACTGCTTGAGCTCCAAAGTAATCTGTTCATCATTCTCTCAATATTTGCGATAATATAAGGAGGTAACCATAAACTCTCTAATTGTATAAAGGAATATTTATTAGTACTAAATTTATTAATGTAAATCTACCATCATATGATAGCTTTTTTGCATTCCAAGTTGCTATCATGTCTTTTATCTTGTCCACTAGAAAGGTAGTTTGATGTTTTGTTGTGGGGGCTCAGTGTGATTCCTAGGTATGTAGTTGGTAGATAACTTGTGCTAAAGTTCGTCTGAATTTCCAATGACTTTCTTCTGTTCTGTGGCAGTTTAGCTAATGTTATTATGACCGTTTTAGCTTTGTTGAGTGGTTGCCCAGAGAAATCTTGGTAAATATGCAAAAAAATATCAATTTTCTCCATAAAAGTAGTTAGTCCATTATGGAATATTAGCATATCAACTGCAAAATAAAGACTAGGGATAATTATCTTGATTCTATTCGAATATCTTAATATTTTGATAGATATAAACATAGCATTTAAACCTCTTAACATGAGTTCTTGTGCTAAGATAAAGAGACTGAGAATAAAGGGTCCCCCTATCTAACACTTCTCTCAAGATTAAAGTAACCAGCTGTTTTTCCATTTTTAAATGAAAGCATGTACCTTTTCAATTAATTTATTTGCCAGAGATATTACTTTATTATTGAACCCAAAACACTTAAGGACTTTCAATATGAATCTGTAAGATAGATTGTTAAAGGTCTTTGACATATCCACCTTAATAACTATCTTCTCTGCTTGAGTCATCCTGCAAAGATCGTGAATCGGTTCTTTTGTTATTCAAATATTCTCATGTATTGATCTACCTTTTACATAGGCACCCCGTATTTCAGAGATTAGTCTAGGAAAAAAGAGTAGATAGTCTTTTATTTAATAATTTGGACATAATTCTATTGAACATTGAACAAAGGTTTATAGGTCTGTATTGATTCCAGTAAGAATGATGCTCTGTTTTTTGTATTAGGAAAATTCCAGTAGCTAGAATACCCATTGGGATGTCTTCGCCTTTAATAAATATTGTTAACGCATTGCAACGATCCTGTTTAATGAATCTCCAACATGATGTAAAGAAGCATTTGTTAAATCCATCAACTCATGCTGCTTTTTCAGCGTTCATTCCTTGAATTTTATTCCAAATATCTTGCTCTATAGGCAAAGCTTAAAGAAGGTTATTTTCTGAACCAGTTACCAATTTAGGAA
The DNA here is from genome assembly GCA_036936605.1 of Limnanthes douglasii subsp. nivea. Taxonomy (NCBI): domain Eukaryota; kingdom Viridiplantae; phylum Streptophyta; class Magnoliopsida; order Brassicales; family Limnanthaceae; genus Limnanthes; species Limnanthes douglasii. Next base: position 202,663,144 of record JAUPFV010000001.1, on the reverse strand, counting down.
TCATATTGAATATGTTATTGTTTAAATATTTATTTTGTCTATCAATATTAGAATAGGATGAATATGAGAGAATATCTTTGTAATAGGCCATAACTGCTAATTTAATAGTATCATCATCTGAATACCATATGTTGTTCAACTTTATTCCTACAATTCTTCATTTCTTCTCTTTCTTTTTACGTAGTTGTGATATGTTCTGTTATTCCTGTCTCCATCACCAATCCATTGGATATAGTGTTTTTGTTTCCAAAATTATTCTTCCATGAAAAGAGTTATTAGATGGTCAACAGGTTTCTTCGAAAGAGCGATTTTTTCTACCATGCTGTTTGAGATGGTATATCGGGATTCACAACTTTTGACAATATCTTCAGTCTGAATTACTTTGTCAAATACGTTTCCAAATTGCTTCTTGTTCCATTCCTTCAAGGTATTTTGCAGCATCTTTAATTTATTCCAAAATATAAACAATGGATAGCCCTTCATAGCTTCAATCCAGGTTGTTTCAACAACGCTTCTTATGTGTAGTTTTATCTTTGATAATTCATATACATAGTGGTGTGGGCACATCATGTTCGTGCCATATGCTCTACTTTAGTTTCTGCAAAGTAATTTGTCCACTCCTGCTTGATTAACACCCGATCTAGTCGCTTCCATTTTGTCTTGTTTGTCCACATAAATTTGGTACCTAAAATTCTTGCATCATCAATAAAGCATTATTTAATTACATCATTAAATTCAGTAGAACTTTGATATCAATATTTAGTACAACCTATTTGTTCAGAAGAAGAGATTATAGCATTGAAGTCACCCAAAAGTAACCATTTGTTTGTTGTTTGAGCAATGCTTCTTATTGTATTCCATAGCTCTATTTGTTCTTTTTTTTTTGCATTTTGCATATACACATGTCACATAGAGATTTGAGTATTAGATACGATGATTAATGTTGATGTGGGTGCATTGAAAACAATCCAGCTAGAATGGTAATCTCTATGTCTTCCTTCCAGATTATCCAAATCTTGTTGGAGACATTTGCAGTGTATTTTGAGAGTTAAAGCTATTCTAACGTGATTTTGACCACACTACCATCAATCGTAGGTTATTGTATAAATATGATTTTTATATTCTCTTTTTTTACTATTGATTTCAATATTCTAACTAAGGCTTTATTTCCAGCGCCTCTTATGTTCCAACATAATGCTTTAATCATTTAGGGTTGGTAAATGAAGATCTTCTTGTCTCTTTAAACTGAAGAGATTTATCACTAAAGGCTTATTATTCTTGTTTGCTCTGGCAAGTTTGAGTTTTCTGTCAAGAAGTTTTTGAAAACTTGGACCAGTTTGTCTCTTCCTTAACATTGGAGTAATAGGTAGACTACCAGTATTCTCTTTATTGGATGTCAGGTATTATCTTGGTGTTGAGTCAGATTCATCAGTTTGTTGAAGGTTATGATCATTATCCAAGAATTTTATCTCTTCAATGATTTCTTTACTATCTTCCATTTCAGCATGTGTATCTTCCTGATTTTTAGAAGTTTCTTCTTCATTATGCCTTTTATGACTTTCTTGTGGGAATTTTGTTTTTCTTGCTTCATGTTTGCTAAGGTACTCAGTTCTTCTATTGATCTATTCTTCAAAAAATTATGATTGCTTCCTGGATTTTGTCTCTATTATCAACTATAATTGACTTGATCTTCTTTGGTTCTACAAATTTATCCTCTTTTTGAAGTGGTTTTGGTGTTCTTGTTTGCACTAAGATGTTGTTTGTTTGCTGATTAGTAGATGCATCAACATCTTCCCTATTGAACTTTTTGCAAGATTTTTTGTCATGACCAACATGGAAGCATCCTTCACAATATTTGGGTATGTTCTTGTAGCTAATCTGTATCCATGCTCCTTTGTTATTTTCAAATCCTAACCAAACATTATGCTACAATTTCTTGGAGGTATCCATTTCAACCCAAGCATAAGAAGCATTATATAATGCTTTGTATTTGGGTCAAATCCATGATTTCATTGGGGGAACCCACTGCAGATACAATTGTGTGAATAATATCTTTGTTGTATAGATGTCCGAGTAGCCTTTCTATTCTTATCCATATTGGCATTATAGGGCATTCTTTTTTTGGATTAAAAAATGGTTATCATTTGAGTATCCTCATGGGACTTTGGCCTAGTGTCTATTTCTCGAGACCATATCTTACTGATATCTTCTTTGAGAGAGAATTCCAAGAATGGGTGCCTTGAGTCTCAGTTTGAGTAGGAGAAGTCTCCCTCAAATCTTCTTTCTTTAAATAACTTGTCAATAATCTGTTTTTAGGAAGTCATTGAGAAACATTCCTGATCAGAATGTATGATGAAGATATTAGTAGAACATTATTAACATTCTCTTAAAATTGCAGATCTATGTGATTTTCTTTGTGATTAATATAAGATGGCTTGTGTTTTTGTTGAGTTTCCATGATTTGCGACAACTTCTAAAGTACAACTTATGGTTCAGATTTGACGGAGCTCTTAGATGAGAGGCTTGATTATTCATTTGTCATTGGCGATGAGGAAACTGTTCCATTGTTGAATCAATGTACACTTGTATTTGAGATTGATAGATGGTCAATGGTAAGAAGCCATTGAATCATCCAGTAGAGAAGAGATTTGCGCTTGAAAAATGTGTTTCTTGATAGACGAGAAAATCAGTTGTATGTTTTAATTCTTTTGATTGGAATGACCTTAAAATACATAAATAGATAGAGATACATGGATATTTACAGTTTGACATAATCCTTTAGTTTTTAATATTTTTGTTGAAAATATTTTATAATATGTAATAATTTTGATACATTAATGATTATGACTGATAAGGGAAGGATACATAGGTGGTCAATATGTAATTTACTCCATAGATAAGACCAACATTTGTATATTTAGTGGTTAATGACAAAAGTTAAGCAAACATAAGATATAGAGGGGTTAAATAATACATCCCAAGAACTTGTCTATAAATAGTCACATAGTGGGGTGAGAAGTCCACTTTAGTGGTGGTAATTATGTAATTTTACTACCTACATCATTTACTATATAAAGGATATTCCTTTTTGGGGAAAGGGGGAATGATTAGTCAATTATTGAAACATTTATTCATTTTGTCCCTTTTCCTTTCTAACACCCACTGATTTAATTGTTTGCTGTCACTTCATACGAATATTCCCTAGTCCGATCCTCTCCCATGAACATTTCCGCTTCTGAACTACACTAAGGATTTTCTGAGTTCATTAGTGGCACCGTCTTCGAGAACCTATTGGTACCCAGAATTAATTTTCTAAAACCTTGAGAACTATATTTTAAAAAAATATGGATACTGAAGCTCGTGGAAAGATCGAGACGAATCCGACAAGGAATCTAGTTGGTGTTGATTTTGGTAACCATTTGATGGAAGAAGAAGTCACAAACGAAGGCAATGGCCTAAATCGATATGCTGAAGAGCTTCTTGGAGAATAAGTCATGGTCACTAGACGTAAAGAACTGTTAAAAGATATCTAGAGTTTGAATGCGGAAAGGGAAGTTATGATGGTGAGTTCCGGGAAAGTCAGATCATAGGTTCGACAAGAAAGGATCGAGGCTGATCAGATCCAAGATGCCATTCAACCTAGTGAAAAGAAACGAAGGCGAAGACGTCGACATTCCAAAAGGCATGCCAGATCAGAGCAAATATACGAACCATCTGAGTCTAGCGAATATACCTCCTTAAGTTCTGATAGATCTTCGTCTTCAGACACGGATGCCAGATACAAAGCAGACCAAAGACAAAGAGATTCGAGGAGACGTAAGCACACCCATCGGACTAGTTGTAGAAGGAAGGAGTCTAGGAAGAAAGTTGATCCTCGTAAAACAAAAAAAATATACTCTGAGGAGCAGGATAAGACAGGAAATGTTTGAGTCGAACATGTCACTACTCAGATACAACCTCAATCTGATAGTTATCCTCAAGATTACCGAGTTAGTAATCATTTTACTTTTCAACGGGCAGTACAAAACCAACAGTACCAACCGACAGGACAAACAGCTCAGTAATATGTTAGACCCGCGTACAATAGATGAGTCCGACCAGCTCATTATGCTGAATTGACCAAGTGCGTGTTAACCATTTTCGAGAAAGCACGTGCGAATGTGTATTTTCGCAAGCCTTTCCCATTACAGACTTCGATGGAGCACAAGGAGAATAAGTATTGTCAGTTTCATGACGAGATCGGGCATCACACAAAAGATTGTGTGGAATTAAAAAAAGAAGTCCGGTATCTAATAAAGAATGGATAGTTAGTTGATTTTGTCAAAAAGAACACTGTCATTGCACCAAAGCAAGAAGCTGCTCCAAAGCAAGAAGACACCATGATGATATCTGAAGCGGTTGACGAAGAATTTATTGATGCGCTCCATATAGCCGCAGAGTACCTTGATCTGAAGCCGGGCAAGAACAATCTGAACATGGTGGAAGAGTCAATCACCATCGGAAAGGTAAGTGAATTATGTGTGTTTTTCGAATCACTAACCATTTTCGGTGGAGATATGGTAGCAGGTCAAACTATTCCCGAAAAAGGCATATTGCGAATCTGACGACACAGTTAGAAGCAGGAGCCTCATCACCCCTATATAGAAACCCATCACCAATTATTTGCTTCGAGGATAATGACATTAGAGACATAGCTGGTCCACATGAGGAGAACTCGAGGGAATGGTAGAATTGGGCAGAGGACCATTCAAGAAGATAGTCATTGTACTATTCATAGTGGTAGACGCCCACACGTCATACAATGCCATCTTCGGAAGGTCATGATTGTCTGAGATGCATGTTGTGCCATCTACTGTTCACTAGTATTTGAAATATGTGGTGGGTAACAATGTTGGAACAGTAAGAGAGAGTCAAAAGATGGCTAGGGAATGCTACAAAGCGACACTGCCCCCCAAGCAGTTGAAGGGGGTCAGACCGAAAACGAATAGCAACTAGAGGGGTCTCTCGCGGATTCTGATCCTGTTAACGATCCAAGGGAGACCTCTGGGTTCATGGTCCCTAATGAAGGCTCTGAGGATCATGCTTTTTTCTCTGGTAAAAGTCTCAAGATTAGAACAAGGCTATCTCTAGAGGTAAAAGAAAGTTTACTCATATTTCTTTCTACCAAATTACATTTGTTTGCTTGGTGCACAGAAGATGTCACAGGGTTTCCGGCAGAGATCATCTGCCACGGGTTAGCTATACAGAACAGTGTTCGACCGATCATTCAAAAGAGAAGTCTTTTTCTCAGGCTGAAACGATAATGGCGGAGGTACAGGGAACAGGGAATCAAAGTTGATTCGGTACAGTTAAATGCTTTGTGTACCATGGATCCACCAAAAACGATCAAAGAGGTGCAAATTCTGTGGAAGGCTGGCCGCATTAAACAGGTTCATATCAAGGTCATCGGATAAATGCGCCCCTTTTTTCCAGGTACTGAGAAAAGCAAATTGTGTCTATTGGACATAAGAGTGCTCAGACTCCTTTAACCACATCAAACAACATCTTTCATTACCGGAATTCTGACAAAGCCGCATCCGAGGGAGAAGTTATTCATTTATCTGGCAATGTCCGATTTTGCAGTCAGCGCGGTCTTAATCCAAGAAGAGTCTTTTGGAGTCTTTTGGTGAGTCTACTATGTGAGTAAGAGTCTTTTGGACGCGGAAAAGCGATACCTCAAGCTAGAAACGTTAGCACTTGCAATGGTAACATCCGCGCGAAAAATGACGCCTTGTTTCCAAGCTCATTCGCTTGTGGTGCGAATATTTTTTCCCTTGAAGAATATGCTACAAAAGCCCGATGTATCGGGAAGAATGACAAAGTGGTTGGTAGAGCTTGGGGACTTTGATGTTGAATTCGAACCACGAACCGCAATTAAAGCGCATGCACTAGCTGATTTTTTGGTTGAATTCCATTATAACACGGATAACATGGATGTTGAGGAAGAAAAGTCCGACCTACAATGGTTAGTCCGAACCGACGGGGGATCCAACTCATCTGGTTGTGGTGCAGGAGTACAATTGACTTCCTCGGAAGGTATTGCGATGTACCAGGCCATTCGACTCGGATTCCAAGCATAAAAAAATGAGGCAGAGTATGAAGCGGCTCTGGCCAGATTAAGACTTGAAAAACGTTGCGGAGCCAAACGAGTTAAGTTGATATGTGACTCTCAATTCTTGGTGAACCATACTCTGGGGCGGTCGGAAGCAAGAAAATATCATTTAGTGAAGTACCCGGAGGTCTTGAAGGCTTCAACCTTAGAGTTTGAGGATGTCAACTCGAATACATTCATAGGGAAGGGAATTCAGAGGCTGATTCTGTGGCCAAAGAATCTTATTCCGAGGAACACCTATTGATAGTCACCCAAGAAATTTCGTCAATCATTAAAGGTCCGAACTGGTTGAAGGAGGCATCAAACCTTTCCAAATTTCCACAGGTCTAGTGAAAGATTAGAGAAGTGAGATGCAAGAGTTTTTAGTCCATGATATATTGTCAATTGACAAAGTAATGGCAATAATACGGTTCAAAGCATATGGATACGTGGTATTGGGTGATGTATTGTATAAGAAATCTTTTAGCCGACCTCTGCTCCGTTGTTTAGGAAAGGACGAGTCACAGTTAATACTTTCAGAGCTTCACGATGGGGAAGGATCTGCGCACTGTGGCTACAAAACACTGATACAAAGAGTTCTTACGGATGGTTATTATTGGTCGACCATCTCAGCGGACACCAAGGAATTGGTACAAAAATGCGATACTTGCCAGTGATTTGCTAACTCAATCCATATGTCGGGGGTCCCCCTCGAATCAATATCAGAATCTTTTCCTTTCAATCGATGGGGGATCGACCTAGTTGGACCGCTTTATATTTCCTCAGGAGGGTGCCTTACGATCATCGTCGATGTGGATTATCACTCTAAATGGGTAAAAGCTGAACCGTTAGCAGGAACGAGAGCGAAAGATGTGATCAAATTTATCATCTCCAACCTCTGCTGTCGTTTTGGTGTACCGAGGAAGATTGCGATGGACAACAGCCCGCAGTTCGATAACAACGAAATGAGAGCTTTTTGTGCGTCCAAAGGAATACAACCGTGTTTCTCAGCGCCTTTACACCCTCAAGCAAATGGCTAGGTTGAAGTAACCAATCGTACTATTGGTGATCAATATGTAACCAATCGTACTAAGGGAAGGAAAACATAGGTGATCAATATGTAATTTACTCCATTGATAAGACCAAGATTTGTATATTTAGTGCTTAAGGACCAAAGTAAAGAAAACATAAGATATAGAGGGTCAAATGATACAGCCCAAGAACTTGTTTATAAATAGTCAATTAGTGGGGTGAGAAGTCCACTTTAGTGGTGGTAATTATGTAATTTTACTACCTACCTCATTTACTATATAAACGACATTCCCTTTTGGGGAAAGGGGGCAATGATTTGTCAATTACTGTAACATTTATTCCTTTTGTCCATTTCCTCTCCAATGAACATTTCCACTACTAATATACACAAAGGATTTTCTGAGTTCATCAATCACTAAATTAAATGGTTTGGAAAGCTATATCTTAACTTTTATCTAGATAAAAGTAGTTTCTAAAACTTTAAAATCTTAAGATAATATTTGAATAAACTTTTATATATAATGTAAACAATTATACAAAGACGATCATATTTTACAAGTCTTTCATTAATAATATTATTGAGATATTTACAAATTTAAATCACAATTATTCATATCTATTAAAAAATACATGAAGTTTGTCCACAAGAAATAAGTTTTAAAAAGTAAATCCTATAATACTAATTCAATACTCAATAATAATATTTGGGGTTACCGAATTTATTATTAAAAGATGATAAAATTTATCATATTTTATCCAATATGTTGTTTTTTGAGAACTCCAACAATTTTTTCAATTAGAAATTGTTTACAAGACTTAAGAGAAATATCCAGAAATTTAAACTCTATTTTCTATAAATAATTGAAATTATCAGTTCTTGTTGACGAAGATAGAGATGATTTCAGACGACGGCCGAAAAATATGAATTCAACGTTGACTACCCTCAAGGTTGTGTATGTCCTGAATACCCCCTGCCCAGAGATCATGAAGAATGAAAAACTGGAATAAACAAGAAAGCACAAAAAGTGGGAGAATGATGATTACATCTGTCGCAATCACACATTAAACGGTATGTTTAATACTTTGTTTAATGTATATCAAAATGTCGAATATGAAAAAGAGTTATGGGATTCAATTGAATCGAAATACATGGCAGAAGATGCTTCTAGTATCAAGTTCCTGGTTAGTAATTTCATAAATTACAAAATGGTTCACTGTAGACCTGTGATGGACAATATAATGAAGTACTAAGAATTATGGGTCAACTTGGACTGATAAAGGGGTATTCCCCAAACGGACGGAATATAAGATGACCGAGCAGGTGCAAAAAACAAGAAACGCAAAGGACGAGCTCGAACCATAAAGATAATTAAACAAGGCCCAGTAAGGCATGACGACCAACCTGATCTCATAAGTATGAACGGGTCGACCGAACTGACCGCATAAGAATCAAAAGATGGATGAGCTCGTATGTGATCGAACGACCTCAAATGAAGACGAACAAGTACGACAAAATGGAGTAAGCCTTGCTCGGACTATATCGTGTTCTAAGCCAAGTAAATAAAAAAACTATGGATATCTTCTCTCAGTTGAGCTTCGGTCAGCATACGCTTCAGTTCGAAGTTACCATCTGAAAGAGGTAACAGTGTTCGAGTCATCATTTAACAATATCGTCAGTTTTGGGTCAAAACACTTAATGAGTCTGTCCTAAATTATAGGAAAAGTGGCGTAAGTTTAATAGTGGAACCACTAAGTGGGATTAAATGTGAATCTAATCGTGCACTAACAGGAGGAATTATAAATAGGAAAATTCTCATAGATGAGTATAACTTTTACTTCTCTTTTCTGACTCACGGGATTTCACTACTTTGGCATAACCTTGTTATTTCCCTTAACAAATTTGGCACCGTCTGTGGGAAATCGTAATCAGACATTAACCTTGGGAGTCACTAGGTCAGGAATCAAGAGAGAGAACCAAGAATGAAGTGAGACGGTAATTAGCAGGAGAGCAACAAAGAATCCCCCACCTAGGCAGAGTAGTTTGTACGCTATTCCTATTGCTGCCAAAGAGACTGACCTTGTAGCACCGGTCGGTGTAATAGAACCATTGGGCCAACCGTTGTCAACGCCAGCCTCAGAGACCTGTGGCAGCCTAGGAGGTGGTGGAAGCCGGTGTAGCTATTAGTTCGACCGTACAACAACTGGAATAGCATATCCAACACCTTCAATAAGAGCAATTGAGGGTTGCATGTGAGCGTGATGCAAGGGAGCAGTATTTACACGCCACCATGGCGGGAATTAACGATGCTATCCACGCCCTCACTGCTAGTTCAAGAGGACAAGTCGGGCGAATCACTAATCGGGTCCCGAGGCAAGCAAAATTAATATGGTGGATCAATCTTCTAGGCGCAACGACAAGCAAGAAAAGAAAAGATAAAATGGGGGTAAGAATCCAGCTAAAGAGCTAGATCCTAGAACAGAGGCGGGCCCGACGTCTTCAAAGCGAGCAAGAGAGGATGACGATTTCCATTACAACCAAGTTCGCCTGAGATTATCAGCCTACATACTGAAGGAACTCACCGTTCTCCGAGAAGATTCTCGAGGCCAACCTCCCCCGAAAATTTGATCATTTACGAATGGAGGCCTATGATGGAACTGGGGATCCGAAAAGACACTTGGAACAATTCTGCAACATGATGATGGCTTTCAACTCAGATGATGCGATGTTGTGTCGAGCGTTGTCTATGAACCTCAAGGGTAAATGGATTGGTTCAATAGTCTGCCGAAGGGATTCATCTACGACTTGGTTGGTCTTTGAAAACTGTTTTGGGAGCGTTTCATCAAAAGTTATGTTATAAATGCCTTAAAAGTTATGTTAGACGATTTGTTCATGCTATAAATGCCTTGCCATATTTAGCGGAAAACCTAGCGGTGACGTCACTTAAAGGGGGCTTGACCAAAAAGGGGACCTATATGCTGACCTCGTTAAATTCCTAACTAAAAACATGGGAGACCTCCTCGTACGAGCTGATACCTTCATTAGAGTTGACGATTCTTGGAGGGGTGGCTCGCCTGAGCGAAATGGGTCAGATGCCAAAGGAAGAGGATTGGAGAGGCAATGAATGGAGGAGTAGCCCGAAGGAAGATCAGTCGGCGTCCTAATCAATTCTAGCAGCCAACCCGACGGTTCACCCCCTTAACCAAAGCTATTTATGTAATTTTTACACAATAGGGAGAATGAAGTATCGAACACCTAGAACGATAAGTGCTCCCAGAGTTAAGCGGTTTAACCAGTACTTCTGTGTCTATCATAACGATCACGAACATTCGACAGATGAATGCTGGTAACTCAGGGAGGAGATCTAACGACTTATTGATAGAGGATAGTTAGTACAATACATTAAACACTCGCACAAGGATCGCCGCGAGGAGGTTCGATCACCCATTACTACGAAGCCTAGAAATGAGGAAGCAGGAGAGTCCAACAAACATCAATGGCTCCTTATGATCGCGGGAGAAAGCTCGAAAATAAAAAAAAAATCTAAGGTCGACGATAATTTTGTACCAAATCGTAATATATCTTCGTCCCTCTACACAATTTCGGTGGGGGGAGATCTTACAGGTTCACAGGGGACCGCCTCTAATAAACGAACAAAGATTGAATTGGATGTATACGAAATAGATGCTAACTCCTACCGCAATTACCTTTAACGGTTACGACCTTAGAGGCGTCAACTTACCTAATAAGGACGCGCTAACCATCCATATGGACATTGGGGGAGTAATAGTAACCCGTGTTCTAGTTGATGGGGCAGCTCTGCTAATATAATATTTAAAGATAGTTTCGACTGTATGCTAAATGTTCCCTCATATTGGCCAACTCACCGAACGTTGGTCGGCTACAAGGGAAGAACTTTGTAATGCGTTGGAGAAGTCGAACTGTTGGTAAATATGGGGCACATAGTAACGAAAAAAGAGCAAAAAATGTTGTATATCATTTCGGACACACCGAGCATGTACTATACCATTATTGGTCGATCGTGGCTGTATAGGCTAGAGGCAACACCATGTACATTCTTCCAATGCGTGAAGTATCCTGTGGGGAGCTAAATGGGTGTAATTAGAGAAAGCCAAAGGACATCAAGAACTTGTTATGCGGTCATAGTGGATCCATCCAAGCCGTTGCGATAACAATTAAATGGCGAGAGGGTCAACTCTCGTCGGACCCGGTCGATGACCCTCGTGAGCTCGACCATTCTATTGATGCAATTTTAGAAGTAGAGGACTCAATCTCCAAAGATCGACAGCTCCAGATGGGGGGGGGGGGGTAAGTTATCTCCAAGTTTAAAGAAAATCTTAATTACTTTATTATCCAAGAACCTGGATGTGTTCGCATGGGAAGCAAGTGACATTTTCTGGGTTAGCCCCTCTATCGTACGCCATGAGTTGGCTATTAACCCATGTGTTAAGCCGGTACAACAAAAACGCGGATCTTTCTCGGTGGAAAATCAAGAGGCCATATTAACAGAGGTGGCCAAGTTAACTCGACTCGGTTATATCCGGAAAGCACGATACCCTGTCTCGATAGCAAATCATGTATTAGTCAAGCATAAAAATGGTCAATGACGGATGTGCATGGATTTCATCGACCTAAACCAAACACGTGTAAAAGATGCATTTCCTTTACTATGTGTCGATCAATTGGTAGATTCTGCTTCTGGTTGCAACTACTTGTCATTCATGGATGCATACTTCGGGTACAATCAGATTTGACGTCATTAATCCGACCAAGAGTATACAACATTCCAGACTGAGCGAGGATCTATATACAAACGTTTGATAAATCACATTTTCAGGATCATTTAGGAAAAAACCTAGAGGCGTATATTGATGATATGATCGTCAAAACACATACGGATGAACAACATCCTGAGACATTGCAGGTCGTTTTTTGATTTGTTGCGACAGATCAATCATAAGCTTAACCCAGATAAATGCTCTTTCGGGGTCGATAAAGGAAAGTTCCTTGGCTACATAGCGAGTCAGTGACATATCGAAGCTGATCATGTTCAGCTAAATGCGAATTTAGAAATGAAACCTCCTAAGAATGTCAAGGAAGTGCAATGCCTCATAGGACGCCTGGCTAAACTATCAAGGTTTATTTCTCGGGCATCAGGAAAAAGCCATTATTTTTCGAAATTCTAAGAGAAACTAAGAAGTTCAGATGGATAAAGGACTACGATAGAGTTTTTGCCGAGCTCAAATTGTACCTTACTTCTCCAAATATTTTGTCTGCGCCAGTGGTTGACAATCCTTTATTCTTGTATCTCTCAGTATCTCCGTTCTCTAACAGCTGAGGTTGGTCTATGACAAAATGGGATACAATGACCGGTGTATTATATAAGTAAGATTTTTGTAGACACATATACAAAGTATCTTAAGTTAGAGAAACTAGCCCTTGGTTTAGTCAGAGTTGTAAAGAGAATGCGCCCGCACTTCCAGAGATATGTAATCAATGTATGAACCGCCTTTTCTTTATAAGCACTACTGCAGAAGCCTGATGTATCAGGGCAACTAACTAAGCAGAGTATCGAGCTCGGTGAGTATGATTTAAAATTTGAACCACGCACGGCTATTAAAGGCTATGTCATTGCTGACTTCCTGATAGAATTCTCCTCCTCGAGGCCAGGAATGGACAAAATACAAAACACCAAAGTGCACAACCAGAATCAATGGATCATTGAAGTCGATGGTGCATCTTTCACATCTGGTGGAGGTGGTGGAGTAATGCTACTAATAAGGGAAGGAAAATATAGTTGTTTGGCATATAATTTAGCCTACTAATAAGGTTAAGAACAATGTATTAAGTGGTTAAGGACCAAAGTAAAGCACACATAAGAAGTGAGGGACTTGAGTGATAGTCCCCTTGAACTTGTTTGTAAATAGTAAGGTAGTAGGGTAAGAAATCTATTTTCATAATGGTAAATATGTCATTTCACCCCTACCCTTTTTCCTATATAAAGGACATTCCATTTTGGGGAAAGGGCGAATGATTGAGTGATAATTACTTCACATATTCCTTTTGTCTTTCTATTTCTAGCCATTCACTATTCACTGTCACATCATACAAACATTCTCTAGTCCGACTCCTTCACACGAACATCTTCGCTTCTAAGCCTCACTAAAGAATCTCTGAGCGCATAATTAGCGCCGTCTGTGGGAACGCTTGGTACCCAGAATTAATTTTATAAAACCTTAAAAACTAAAAACAAAAAAAAACATGGATACAGAAATGTGTGGAGAGATTGAGGCTAATCCGACCAAATACTTAGCCGGTGTTGAGTCTGGAGATCATCTGATGGACGAACAGGTTACGATCGAGGGCACTGTTCCAGATCGGCGTGCAAAGGAACTCTTAAAAGGATCAGTTTTGGTAGCCAGGCGGAAAGAGTTATTGGAAGACATCGAGAGACTAAATGCTAAAAGGGATGTTATGGTGGCAAGCACGAGAAGGGTCAGATCAGAGGTCCGACAAGAAAAAGTCGAGGCCGAGCAAAAATATCGGCCATCCGAGTCGAGCGAATACACTTCATGGAGTTCTGACAATTATTCATCTTCGGAGACTGACTCAAGGTATAAAATGGATCGAAAACACAAAGATCTGAGGAAGCATAAGCACTCTCATCGGACCAGCAGGAAAAAGAGTGATTCGATGAGGTAAAACGATGCTGGTAAAAGAAAAATGCACACTAAGGACCTTGCCACTACTCGGAGGCATACTCAGTCCGACAGGTATCAACAAGATTTTAGAGTCAGTAACCATTTTACTTGTCCAACCGAGAATATAATTATATTATACCCAACCACAAATGATAGTCCGGGAGGGAGCACATATAAGGTCGGAAATAATTGGAGCTCGTCACCTCTCTCCCCGGAAATTCTCTCCGGACACCTTCCTAAATGGTTCGATATCTCTAAGCTAGAGAAGTTCGATGGAACTCAGGATCCCGACAACCACATCGAATAGTTCAAGAACTTCATGATCAACTATGATGACGATGATAAGTTGATGTGTAGAGCTTTCTCTTAGATATTCAAGAACGCTGCTTCTACTTGGTACAACCGACTACCAAAAGGGTGTATAAATAATTTTGACATGTTTTAGAGTATGTTCCGACAGCATTTCGTTGGAAGCAAGAAGTTTCGTACTAACGGAGATACCATTATTTATTGTCGACAAAAGATTGGAGAAAGTTTGAAAGATTACACTAAGCGATTCATCCAAGTCAAGATGCACATGGAGTACTGCGAGGAAAAACTAGCTATGGCTGCCTTCCGAATGGGTCTTCTTCCGGGGGTGATGACGGATAATGCTGCAGAAACACAAGAGACGACGTTTGGAGCTTTGCTGGATCAGATAGAAAAAAGAATTCTAGTTGAGGAAACCATGACCTCAGAGATCGAATCAATGTCTCAATTCTATCGGGATCCGAGCTTAGCCAGAGCTAGTACGACGACAGTGGTTGTTCGACCACAGGCTAACCAACCGGTCGCGATAGTCCGAGCACGCGTTCTGAAAGTTCAAGCAACGAATCAAACCCCTCAGCGGAATCAGAACCAACAATATGAATAGGCTGGTCAAGCAGTTCAGCAATATGTCGACCGGCTTCGAACAGGTGGGTTCGACCGGCTCACTATGCTGAGTTGACCGAGTGTGTCTCCACTATCTTTGAAAAGGCACGGGCAAATATACACTTCCTCAAGCCTTTTCCATTGCAGACCCCGAGGGATCACATGAAGAACAAGTATTGTCAGTTCCATGAGGACATCGGACATCACAATAAGGATTGTGTGGCTTTAAAGAAAGAAGTTCAATATTTGATAGAGAGCAGAAAACTAGTTGACTTTGTCAAAAAGAATACCGCAGTGGTGCCTAAACAAGAAGTTTCTCCAAGACAAGATGGTACCATGATGATTTCTGATGCGGTCGAAGAACAATTTCTAGATGCTTTTGATGTGGCAATAGAGTATCTTGATCCGAAGCCGGGTCAGAATAGTATAAACATGGTAGAGGAAATGATCCCTCGAGGGAAGGTCAGTGACTTATGTTCATTTTTTGAATCACTAACCATTTTTGGGGGAGATCCAGTGGCAGGAATATCAAACTACTCAAGGAAGAGATACATCGTTATCTTAGCAACACAGTTGGAAGTGGGAGGAGCCTCATCACACCTTTATCGGAACCCGTCATCAATCATTTTTTCTGAGGATGACGACATGAGGGAGATTGTTGGCCCACATGAAGATGCTGTGGTGATTGGAGCGAAGATAGCCGGAAACAAGATAAGAAAGATTCTGATTGACATAGGAAGTTCGGCCATGTTCATGACCGCCTACAATAAGATAACCAACCCTCCAACTATCAACCGGTCCGACAGGATAATAGTAGGGTTCACCGGTGCGACCGCGAACGTCATCGGATAATTCGAAGACATGGTGTAGTTAGGCAGGGGACCATTCAAGAAAATAGAGACTGTATTGTTCATTGTAGTGGATGCACCCACATTGGACAATGCCATCTTTGGAAGATCTTGGCTGTCTAAAATGCACGTTGTACTGTCCACGATCCACCAATTCTTGAAATACGTGGTTGGAAGCAACATAGGAACTGTAAGATCAAGTCAGAAAATGGCTAAATAGTGGTACAAGGCAGCGTTGGCCCCTAAGCAATTGA
Organism: Limnanthes douglasii subsp. nivea; assembly: GCA_036936605.1. Classification (NCBI taxonomy): domain Eukaryota; kingdom Viridiplantae; phylum Streptophyta; class Magnoliopsida; order Brassicales; family Limnanthaceae; genus Limnanthes; species Limnanthes douglasii. The sequence continues at coordinate 202,647,248 of JAUPFV010000001.1, read as the reverse complement.
TAGGGCTCGGATGCAGAAAAGAATAGCAATGAGAGGGGCCTCCTTCGGATTCCGATCTGGTTGACGATCCGAGGGAGTCCCCTGGATTCATGGTCCCCGATGAAGGATTTGAGGATCGTGTGTTTGTCCTTGGGAAAAATCTCAAGATAGGAACAAGGTTATCGCCTGAGGTAAAAGAAAGCTTAGCCAGATTTCTTTCGACTAAATTAAATTCGTTTCCGTGGTGTACAAAGGATGTTACAGGAGTGCCGGAAGAGGTCATTTTTCACAGATTAGCTATTCGGAATAGCGTGCGCCCAATTATTCAGAAACGAAGATCTTTTTCCGAAGAAAAAACTGAAGCAATAATAAGAGAGGTAGATCGTTTGACAAAAGTTGGCCACATCTGCGAATCACAATATCCGTTATGGACCGCTAATCCGGTCGTGGAAAAACAAATGGCAAATGGCGGATGTGTGTAGACTTCACTGATTTAAACAGAGCCTGCCCTAAGGATCCTTTCCCTCTCCCACGAATAGATAAGCTTGTGGATTCGACGTCCGGAAATCGTTTACTGTCGTTTATGGATGCATATGCTGGTTGCAATAAAATCCGGATGGATCCAAGGGATCAGGAGAGCACGACTTTCATAAGGGGAAGAGGTCTACATTGCTACCAAGTTATGCCATTTGGACTAAAAAATGCGGGGGAGACGTACCAGCGGCTAATGAACAAGGAACTCAAAAGTCAAATCGACAGAAACGTGGAAGTTTACATTGTCGATATGTTAGTAAAAATCTTAAAAGATGAAGACCACTTGGCTGACCTAGAAAAAACTTTTGTTAATTTGACCAAAATAAATCTTAAGTTGAACCCGGAAAAGTGCACTTTTTGAGTAAGATCAGGAAAGTTTTTAGGTTACATAGTTTGTGAGCAGGGCATCGAAGCAGATCCAGTGCAGTTAAGCGCCCTATGTACTATGGATCCACCTAAAAACATCAAGGAAGTGAAAATTCTAACTGGAAGATTATCTGCTTTAAACACATTCATATCCACATCGTCGGACAAGTGTGCTCCGTTCTTCCAGGTGTTGAGGAAAGAAAACCGGTTCGACTGCACTCAAGAATGTTCCGAAGCCTTCAATCAAATCAAGCAACATCTTTCGTCCCCGGAGATATTGACGAAGCCGATTCCGGGGGAGAAATTATTTCTATACTTGGCAGTGTCCGACTGTGCCGTCAGCTCGGTCTTAGTCCGACAAGAAGCAGGCCTTCCTAAACCAGTTTATTATGAAAGAAAAAGCCTCATAGACGCAGAGAAAAGATACCTTAAGTTGGAAAAGCTATCCCTCGCCTTAGTAACATCGGCTCGAAAAATGAGGCCATACTTCCAAGCTCATACAATAGTGGTGCGAACACCTTTTACCTTGAAGAGTATGCTACAAAGACCCGACGTGTCTGGAAGGATGACCAAGTGGTCGGTAGAACTGGAGGATTTCGATATTGAGTTGGAACATCGAACAAAAATCAAAGCGCATGCGCTAGCAGATTTTTTAGTGGAATTTCATTCGGACAGAGACATTGTGGACATCGAAGAAGAAAAATCGGACTCTGAGTGGCTAGTCCGAACTGATGGGGGTTCTAGCTCATTGGGATGTGGAGCAAGTGTGCAATTAACGTCACAGGATGGCATCGCAATGTATCAGGCCATTTGACTCGGTTTCCAAGCATCAAATAATGTGGCAGAGTATGAAGCAGCCCTGGCCGGATTGCGACTTGCAAGGATTTGGGGGGCCAAACGGGTTAAATTGATAAGTAATTCTCAACTCCTAGTCAACCACGCCCTTCGACGTTGGGAGGCGAGAAAGTATCATTTGGTAAAGTATATGGGAGTATTAAAAGAGTTGGCTTTGGACTTCGAAGACATCCGATTTGAGCATGTTCACAGGGAAGGAAACTCAGTAGCTGATTCATTGGCCAAGGCATCTTACTCGGAGGGGTACCCGTGGATAGTGGACCAAGAAAATCCGTCTATAGTCAAGGCATCCGAATCATGGGAAGATAGCATCAAAGCATTCCAGATATCCACAACTTTAACCAAAGACTAGAGAAGTGAAATACAAGACTTTCAAGTCCATGACATGCTGCTTGTTGATAAAATCAAAGCCAAGAGAATACGTCTCAAAGCCTACGGATACATCATCCTCGGAGATGCCCTGTATAAACGATCTTTTAGTCGACCTTTAATTGGTTGTTTAGGGAAGGATGAGTCGTAGCTGATACTCTCCGAGCTACACGATGGGGAACGCTCTGCTCATTGTGGATACAAGACATTGAAACGAAGGGTTTTTCTGGCAGGATACTATTGGCCGACCCTCTCAGCGGACGCCAAAGAGCTAGTACAAAAATGTGACACGTGTCAGCGATTTGCTAATACGATCCACCTACCTAGGGTACCTCTAAAATTAATATCAGAATCTCTCCTTTCGACCGATGGGGGATAGATCTGGTCGGACCACTTCCCATGGATTTAAGGGGACGTCAAATCATCATCGTCGTCGTGGACTATTTGTTTAAGTGGGTGGAAGCAGAACCATTAGCAGGAACAAGGGGAAAAGATGTAATCAAGTTTATCATTTCTAACATTTGTTATCGTTTTGGCATACCAATGAAGATAACGATGGATAATGGCCCCCAATTTGATAATAATGAGATGAGAGCTTTATGTGCCTCTAAAGGGGATACAACAATATTTTTCGACCCCATTCCACCCCCAAGCAAACGGTCAGGTCGAAGTAACCAATCGAATGATCTTGGACGGCCTAAGAAAAAACTTAGAGGGCAAAGTAGGGAAATGGCCAGACTACTTACAATAAGTGTTATGGGAATATAGAACCACTCCTTAGATAGCAACACATGAGTCACCCTTCACGCTTGTATATGGGATGGACGCGGTAGTGCCATCGGAAACAATGTTCCCATCTTTCCGATTGAGTGAATATTCCGAGGAGAGGAATGACAAAGGAAAACGCACAGAACTTGATCTGATAGAAGAAAAGAGAAGAAAGGCTCAACTAAATTCCTTGCATTATCAAACGTTGATGAGAAGCCGTTATTCGTCGAAGGTCAGAAGAAGAGAGTTGGAGGTGGGGGACAGGGTACTAAGAAAATTCTTCCTGCACACAAAAGACAAGAAACTCGGGAAACTCGCCCCAAATTGGGAAGGGCCATACACGATCACACGGAAGTTTAAACCAGGGACATACAGATTGAAAGATAAAGAAGGAAGAGATCTTCCCAACCATGGAACATTGAGCATCTAAATGCTTATTTAGTTTGATTAAATGATTTGTAAATATTTTTGTTAACAGTTTATGTAAGTTCCGGTGGCATACTCTTTCCTACCCTGGTGGCGCATGAAGGTTTTAATGAGGTGCCTAAATAGCCGGCTTAATATCATGTTTTATTGCCATCTTTAAAAACATGAGCAAGTTCATCTTTTTTAACTTAAAACGCACTCCAAAGAAGTTTGGACAACCAAGTTCATCTTTTTGCACTCAAAACGCACTCCAAAGAAGTTTGGACAATCAAGTTCATCTTTTTGGACTCAAAACACACTCCAAAGAAGTTTGGACAAGAAAGTTCATATTTTTAAACTCAAAACACATCTCAAGAATATTTAAACTCAACACATGAATAAAATACCATGATAAGAAAACATCGTTAAAAAGTTCCAATTACAAAAAAAAAAGTATTACACTTAAAGTTTTTTGTCACAGCGATCATACAACAAAACTTTAACAAGGTAAAGACTACCCAACATAAGCTACTCGGAAGCTGAATTCTCTTTGCTACCAGCAGGAGAAATTGAGTCCGACGAGGAACTCTCCGCGTCTTCACTAGATTCACGATCTTCCATAGATACTCCAGGGGGACGATGTTGTTCGATGACTCGAGTCCAGAGGCTGCCAAGGTGTAAGTCTAGGAACTTCTCATGAATTTATATTACCATGGCTGGTCTCAGCTTAGCATCTCGCTCCTCTAGACGAACGACAACATTCGCAACATACTCATCAAGACTTTCCTTCTTCTTAGCCTCGAAGTTTGTCTTCAAACTCTCATGGGCTGCAGTTAGCTGTTCAAGTTCTTGAACACAATTCTCGAAGTACACCTTGGCTTTGCAATAACCTTGGAGAAGACCATCAATGGTAGTATCGCAATCGGCATCTTTAGTCATAAACTTCTCCATTTCATCATCAAACTTTGTTTTCTCCTCAGAAAGCTCAGCCTCAAGGGAAGTAATAGTAACCAAATGCTCATCGAAGGTTTTTTTCTCCTTAGCCAATTCGTCAGTTAGCTCTTCGACTTTTTTCTTCAGCTCTTCGGACTCGGAAGATAGGGACTCCACATTGGTGGTAACTTCCGATGTTTTGGCTAACTCCTCATTTAGCTCATTGATTTCTTTTTTCAGATCGTCGGACTCGGCAACTAAGCCTTCTACCTTAGAAGATATCTCGGTTTGTTCCGCTACCTTATCGGTCAAGTCTTTTACTTTTCTCTTTAACTCAGAAACCTCCTATGATAAGGTTGTTACTTCTGCCCTCCTCACAATAACTTCTTTTTTATAGCGATCCTTCTGATTCGCCTTACGTTCGAGTAGAGCAGCAGCATGCAGTCGCTTGTTCATCTCCTTCTCCATGTAGTCGTTGCCATAAACCTCAAAGTAAGGAGAGTCCGGGGAACAATACCCTTCTACGTCGGAACCACCTTCTTGACCTTTCCCCTGGTTGGAAACAAACTCTCCACCTGAGTCGAAATCAATAATCACAAGTTTTTGGGATGGTGGCTGACTCGGGCGATTGGTGTCGTCACTCTCCTCCCCACTTGCAGTAATTTTTTTCTTTTTCTCCTCAGCTGTAAACTTTTGTGGTCGGGTGGCACCAGCACGACCTTGAGGCCTAACCTCAACCCGATTATCAACATCATCTGGTTGAGTGTCAGGTTGAAATGAGGGAGAAAATACTTGAGGTTCGAGCGGGACTGCTGGTTGAGGATCCGATGGTGTCACAACCGGAGGCAAATTTACTTGGGCATTATCATGATCACCCAGAGTCTGCGAGGGAGGACTGACTTGCACCTTTTCTTGGAAATCACCCTGAGGTTCGGGTGCATCTTGATGACTCAGAGCTAGAGCCCGAGTACGGAGTTAGACGATATTATCCAAAAATTCCAACCGTGCAAGGACGTCATCACCTGGAGGAGCCACTATAAGCTCCGAGGGGGTCCTCTTTTTGACTAAGGTCGAATCGCCACAGGTTACTTTTAGCAAAGTTCATCGGCATAAAGCTTTGATGGAACTTGTGGTCCCAGTACTCACGAGCCTAGAGGCTTAGTTTCTCAAAAATAGCTTTACCTAATTTAGCGTGACGCTTAAAAGATTTGGTGATCCCTTCATAGCTGAAAAACCAAATAGTCAGAATTTACCAAAAGCATCGGGTCAGAAACTATTTAGGTAAAAGCACTTACCTCGACCAGTCCACTGCAGAGTAAGTCGATGAGGAAGGTCTTCGGAATTCTCGAACCCAGTCTCCCACAGCCTAGAGATGAACAAAAACTGTTGCTTTCATTTTTTGTCAGCCTCTAAAAAATCTTTTATCACCTTAAGGTTTCTGGCAAAACCGAGTGAATAAAATGGGTAGTGAGAGTTCTTAGCTATTCCGGAAACAGCAATAAGTTGCTCCATGGTAAAATCATGTCTGGAGAGATGTGATGCCATAATGCAAGCCAATAGGGTGTACCACATGTTGGCCCCAACTTGAGAAGGACAAAGGTTGATCAAGTGAAAGTAATCGGCCAGAAGAGGGTCAAGGGGCAGTCGGAGATCCCAGTTCATCAATTCGGTGTAAAAAACAAGCTCATTAGGGCGGCCGACAAAGGAGTCTCTTTGACTGTGGGGAATCGGATTGTAATATTGGTGGGGATACCCCATCGGTCCCTTAGCTTAGTCTTATCGGTCGGGTGGAAATATTAATACTTCACTTTGTATAAAGCTAAGAGATGTTTGGATTTGATGTTACGAAGGTGATCGCTCAGGAAATATTCCACATTCGACGGTAGGCCTGTCGAACGTGTTTTCTTCTTCTTTTTCTTTTTTTTTGGCAGGGAATTTTCACCTGGATGAGTGGAAGGGTCAGCTATAGCTTCCGAGGGGATAGCGTCGGTAAGGACGACCCGAAGAGGCTCTGCCTCAATCACTACAACGTTCCCAGGGCGATAAATGTGTTCCTGAACTTCTAGAATAGAAGAGAGTGATGGTTCTACCCGGGTCCCCCTAGACGAAGTTCTTCGAGGACTAATATCTGGCGTTGTTTGAGGAGAGACTTGGGAGTGGTAGAGGGAGTCTGATCCGAGGAGGAAATCCTCATTCGAACTGATTTAACGGCCGGATCCGGCAATCTTTTTCTCTTAGGCCGGTCTTGATGTTCTTTAGTCGGTGTTCTTTTTCTGTCCTCACCTATTATGACGAAGGGGGGAGGATCGGGAAGCAAGATTCGAAGGAGTTAGAGAAGCAGAGAGATCAACCTCACCACTTGAAGGGTGTGTTTGACCAATGGAGGATGCAGTAAGCCGGGCAGAATATTCGCGAGCAAGTCGAGCAGAACGTTCGCAGATCGGATCCCAGTTATCTCGAAAGTTGGCTTCCCAAATATCGAAAGGAGAGATATATTCTCTTGCAGTCGAAGGCCCAGCAGCAGCAATCCGATTAGAGTTACGATACCACCTCCAAATTTTATATTTTCCAATATAACAAGACTCTTCAGGCATGAAAATGCGAATTCAAAGTTTTTGTTTGACACGGCTTCTCTCTCTAGAATGAGATTTGTATTAAGGAAACCAAAAACCTTCATTTAGAAACTAAGTGGGCTATATATAGGCAAAGGGACAAGAAGTTGAACAGTTGGAGCGTAACGGTATCATGACACGTGTCATGACAGCTGCGCCGCCTAAAAATGTTTTTAACTCGATAGCAGCGAACCTAGCACGCGGGTCTGATATTTAATGATTATTTAGGTGAAATCAGCCTGATCAAAGGGTGAGGTCAGCAAGACCGAGTTCGATCCGGGACAGAACACATCAAGGAATACGAGATTCGACTGGTGTGGTTTATTTTTTTCTGAGGGTAAGTTTGTAATTTTTGTTTAGAGTTTTGTGGAAGTTTGTGAGTATTTAATGTTTGGGTAGAATGTAGAGGGAGAATTAAGCAGCCTGGTTGTATTTAATTTTTATTACCCTCATTTAATGTTGGTGGTTGCGTATTTATACCCTTATATTTGGGCCTTATGGGCTTTCGGGTCGTGTTTAATGGACCCGGGTCGAGTTTAAGGACCCATTAGTTCTAAGTAGGAGAACGGGCAGCTTAGTCAAGAAGTGATTAGGTTTTAAGTACTTTAGTTCTTCTCGAACAGTCCAATGGATGATGGTGTCCGAACTGCCACTGTCCGGTTAGGTAGACATTGTACGAACTGACCCTGTCCGAGGTGGAGACGGAATCCGGACTCATCAGGAGCCCCTTTTTAGGTGGTGTTCAAAAACCTTTGGCAAGACCTAAAAAAACGTCCGTTGCTAGTGATAGTTACATCCGGACAGGTCCTTCGAATTGTGTTATAGTTTTATCCGTACTAAAAAAGGTTCTTTGAATTTAAACGGTTTCTTGCCAGAGTTCGTGGGACACGTGTCTCTCTCTGGTTCGTTATTTTAGCCATTTTTTCACCTAGAATTTCGCTCCCACCTTCTTTGAAAAGCAACCTCTTTATTTAATAAAGATGACATCAGCGTCGTTTCCTTAATCATTGCAAATCCTTTCGAATTCTCCTAGGAATCAAAGCACCTTTTTTATGTTTACTATAAATTAATCACTTCTACACTGTTTTACCACCATCTTCATATTTACTTTGCTAATTTTCAGAGCTTTCTCTCTCTCAAACACGAATTCTTCTCTTTGGTTGTGAGTTTATGTTCACATCTAGGAACGCTTTAATCAAAGGTGGGTGGCTTAATCTATCAGAGCTAGAAAAGGCACAAAAAGTTGAACGGGAGAGGTGCATCGCTGCAGGCCTACCTGCTTCTCCTATCGACAAACCAGTAATCTCAAACACAGAGCCTGACCAGGGCTCCTCCTCAACGAGAAGTGTCAAACCGAGGAGATTGTTTCAAACCAACCTTTCTCCTATTATTTCAGGCTCATCGGTTGAAGAATGAGAGCCCATTGTTGAACCAGGGCTAACAGTTACCAGCTTCAAAAAGCCTTCCCCATTTATTTCCATGGGGTCAGATGCAGATATATCTCCCAACAAATTAGTATATCGAAGAAACGGTCACCTGGTAAAAGGGCAGGCTTCCAAAGGCACTCCTTCAAAATCAGAGGCCAAAGACAGCAATACAGGGTCAGAGGCACCCATAAAAGTACCTAAGGACAGGCTGTCCGGACCGGAAAAAAACAAGCTCAAGCCTCCGAAGAGAAACCACCACATCTGAGCCCCAGCCGGAGGCCAGAGTCCATGAAAGTATTGAAGGTCAACAGTCCGGAGATCAGACTGAACCAACTTCTAATTCCCCCCTCCCAAAGACAACTGAAAACCCCTCATCGGTAATGGAGGAAATAATGGAGGATATTATCGAAGAGGCTCCGTTCGAGTCCGAACCCTCCGGACAAACTAGTGATGCTGTTGTTTCCAAGAAGGATAAAGGCAAAGAAAAACTATGCCTTAGGCACCCAGATCTACCAGAAATCCTTGAAGGAAAAGTGGGACCTTGTTTCCACAAGGTTAGTGTTAAATATCTTATTTCCTTACAAAAAATTACTTATGCTTTCATCCATACAGCCGAATTGGGCCGGATGCGTACGAAGTGGGGGATTCTGGAGAACGTGAAAATAAGAATCCCCATAGACCCCGAAACCCCAATGGACTGCAAGCTTAATGAAATAGTTATCTTCACTGAGCTATTTAACTAGGGGCTTAGGTTTCCCTTAGATCCGGAAATAGTTAGGTACTTCCACCTCATCAAACTTTACCCTATTCAACTGAGCCCCAACGCCTGGTACACTCTTATGGCCTGTGTCATGGCCTCCAGGCTCTCTGGAATTCCTTTACCAATGGAGGAATTCGCAGCTGTGGCTAGCCTCTGCAAAAACCACCACATTCCCTTCTATCACTTCAATATGGGTGATAATTATAAATCAGTGGATGACCTGCTTGAGTCGGAGAGAAATTGGAGGACTCAGTTCTTGTTTGTGAGCGGCGCTTGGGAGAATGGGAGGAAGATCAAAGCCGGAGTCAACCTGACTCTCCTCACCAGCAGATGGCGAAGTGATCGTAAGAATACTACCTTACATTCTCATTTATATTTTTATCAAATTTGTTTAATTTACTGATCCTGTCTATTTTCTTGACAGAGTTGCTCAAAGACTTCAACAATTATTTAAAGGCCGGGCAGACCACTTCTACCAATATCAACACTTGGGGAAACCGTTTTCATGACGCCTTTACCGGAGTCAATTTCGCAAGGTCTCATCTTTGGAACACTACTGGACGGAGAGACTTGACTTGGGAAGAACTTACTACTCCACCCCCTCCGGATGTAGTCCTTAAAAGAACACATGCACCGGACGGGTCATTGTACTTGCCAGGTCGAGCCAAGGCCCCAAGTAAGATGAAAGGCAAAAAAGGTAAAGGCAAGAAGGCTGCGAGTGAGGCTAACTCTGCCGAGGTGGAGGAGACTGCTCCAACAAACCCAGAGGGGCCAGTTCCAAGCCAGATCGATGCTGCTCTGCTAGAAGTAGTAGAGCATGAGAGTGGTAGGGAAGAGGCAACATCTCCAAAACCCCCAAGGGTTCCTAAGAGAGACCGGAAACGGGGAGCAGAAAGCAAGGACCGGGAGGCCAAGAAGAAAAAAACCTCCAGAGGTGATGAACTTTCTCTCCGGCCTCAAGAGCCTCTCCCTATTGTTGACCCTATCGATCCAACAAGAGCAGAGGAGATCCCTGGCGACTTTCGAACTGATGAGGTTGAAGGACGAGACCTTAGTATTGATGGTGTCGACCTTACGGGGCTTGAGGGGCTTCGTGAGTACTTCGAAAATCTCCCTAGGGATGACTTTGTTGGGCCCTATCTTCCTCCAAGTACTTCGAACACTATTACCTTCAATGGTAAAACTTTCACTGTTTCGAGTGAAAGATAGGCTATAACTAACTCTATACTGAGTATCGTTCAACCAGTGTTGGTACTGGAGAAGAAATTACGAGGTCAGGCAGCAATCATTAGTGCCTTTAACTCTGATAAGGAGAGATTGTCCGGAGACCTCCTTACTGCCAACCAAAATGCTGATGTTTTGAAGAGAGAAAACGAGGAGTTTAAGAAGAACCATGAGGGTTAGGTCTCCAAGGTAGTTTCCCTAGAAGATACTATCAAAGGCCTCCGGGAAAAGCAGTCCGAGTTGGAGAAAGATCTTACCTCTTCAAAAGAGGAGATGAAGACCAAGGATCAAGTCATTCTTACTTTGACTAACGAAATGATCGCCCTCGAAAACTCGGTGTCCAAGGCTATAGAGGAAAACGCTGATCTGCTAAGGGAGCAAGAGGCAAAAATTCAAGCCAAGATTGATGCTTATGCTAACAATGTGATACACAGTCAAGAGGAGATGTATGCCAAGGTGAAGTCGGACATGGTCTTGCTTTTTTACGAGAAGTTCCCGAAGAGGAATCTGGGAGACTTATGGAGTTTTGTAAAGTATCCAGACCTTCCCTTTCATACAATGGCTGAGGGTGACAGGTTTGATTTATCCAGCGCATCCTCATCCGATGAAGAGGAGAACACCGGGGAGAGTCCAGGTGAGGAGAATAATGACCCTAAGAAGAAGAAAACAAGTGAGGCTGAGCCGTCTTCAAAAGCTAAGTCTTAAAATATCAATTATCTTTTGTTTTTTGTTTTGATTGAACTAAATTCCTTGGAAGGCCAAGGCATTTCTGTAACCGTGCCCGGTATTTGTTCGGACAGATCTGTTTGTTTAGAAAACTTAAAGTCCTTGGATGGCCAAGGCACTTCGGTTATTTCAATGGATGTCTTTATTTTGAACAACTCTTGCACTCTTTCATATTGTTTGTTTCAATTTTGGTGGTTAATGTTTAAACAACCCTTAGTTATTTCATAAATATTCTAAATCCAAAGTGTTTAAATTCTCCGATGACAAATGTTTAAGTAGTCATCATTCCTTTAATTCAATCCGGACAGTGTTTAAACAAAAATTTGGCAAGAAACAAAGTAAGAACACATCGGATGTTTTAAGAAGGCATCAAATTTTATAAAAACGCCCAGATACCTCATTAAAACCTCCCCGCGCCACCAGGGTAGGAAAGAGTATGCCCCCAAATATTTACATGGATTTTGAAACAAGTAAATATTTACATAGTTTCTACTCTAAGTACATCCGGAGATGCTCAATATTCCAAGGGTGATTCAAAACCCTTCCATCCTTGTCTTCTAGCCAGTATGTTCCAGGTTTAAGCCTTTCAATGAACATATAAGGTCCTTCCCAAGTTGGGGCTAGTTTGCCGAGCAGCTTCTCTTTAGTGTGTGAGAAGACTTTCCTTAACACCTTATCCCCCGGCTGAAAATCTCTTCTTTTAACTCTGGAAGCAAATCAAACCCTGATAGTGTGCAGCTCTAAGGTGAGCTTTAACTCTTCTTTCTGCTATTAAGTGAGCTGACCTCTGATCGTCACTTCATTAGCGTGTTCGGAGAAATTGTGAACTCGAAATGAAGGCAGAGTTGCTTCTATGGGAGCTATGGCATCCATCCCATAGACCAAGGCAAAAGGTGACTCTTGTGTCGCAGCCCCAGGTGTAGTCTGGTAGGCCCACAAAACCGCTTGTAAATAACTGGGCCATTTTCCAGCGGCCCCCTCTAAATTCTTCTTTAATCCGGATAGTATAGTTCGGTTAGCCACTTCAACCTGACCATTTGCTTGTGGGTGGAAAGGTGAAGAGAAACAATGCTGTATACCTCTAGAGGCACAGAAACTCTCCATTTCCTTGTTGTCGAACTGTGGCCTATTGTCTGTCGTTATCTTCTGTTGGATGCCAAATCTGCAACAGATATTGGACAAAATGAATTTTATGAAAGCTTTTGATGTTGTACCTGCCAATGGGGCTGCTTCGATCCATTTCGAAAAATAATCAATTGCAACAATTATTGTCATGCGTCCTCCCGATGCCATAGGTAAAGGTCCCACCAAATACAATCCCCATCGAGCAAAAAGTATAGGCTCAAAAATTGACTCTAAAAGGATGGCTGGGATATGAATTTCATTGCTATATCTCTGTCATGGGTCACACCTCCTCACCAGCTCCTTTGCATCTTGCATTATAGAGGGCCAATAATAACCAGCCAACAAAACTCTCCTTGTTAGAGCCCTGAATCCACAGTGAGTTGATCCTTCACCATCATGTAATTCGGAAAGGACTGTTTGAGATTCATCAACCCCCAAACATCGTAAGAGGGGTTTTCTGTAGGAATTTTTCTACAGAACATCTCTTAGTATGATAAAACCACGAGCCTTGTGCTTCACTTTTCTTGCAATTGATTTATCCGAAGGCAAGATGCCATCGGAGAGATATTGCAGGAGAGGAAACCTCCAATCTTGGGACTGTCCCATTTGTATATCGAAGCTTTCTTCTTCCTTGCCCATATTGAGCTGGATGGAAGGGCACTCTAGCACACATGGATCCAAGGGTATGATTCGGTAAAGGTTATAGTCGCCATGGAGTCTGCCAGCTCATTTTCTGTTCGGGGTATGTGCTCATAAACAACACTCTTGAACTTAAGTGCCACATCTGTGAGAAGAAGTAAGTATTTTATTAACTGCTTCTTCTTTTCCTCAGATTGACCTTGCGCATGGTGGATAAGAAGCTGGGAATCACTCATCAGCTTGACCCTTTTTGCCCCACAAATATGAGCTAACTTTAAACCAGCTATAGCAGCTTCGTATTCGGACTCATTGTTGGAAGCCCTAAAAGCAAAACATATAGCTTTGTACATTTTGTCACCATACGGAGACGTCAAGCATACCCCTGCACCACATCACATAGTACTTGATCAACCATCCGTCCGGACAACCCAGAACTTTTTATCTTTCATCTCAGTTGTTTGCTCTGTATCCCTATCTGAGTGGAATTCAACTAATGTTTAAGTAGCCCCTAGCTCCACCGACCACTTCTTATCATAGTACTTATTATCGAAGTAATGTAAAATCAATATCGAAGTTCTATGATAATAAGTGTTCCGGTTGCTAGGATTTCTACTATTAGATTGTTGATTGCACTTGCATCTGTATACAATCTTTTGATTCATCAAATGGATGTTAAAACTTCATTCTTGAATAGTGATTTGGATGAGGAAATTAATATGAAACAACTGAAAGGGTTTGTTATGCTTGGCTATGAAAACAAGGTATGCAAGTTGAAAAAACCTTTGAATGGTTTGAAACAAGCACCAAAAGATTGGCACTAAAAAATTAATAATGTGATATTGTCTAATGGGTTCGTTCTTAACCAAACAAACAAGTGTGTACATAGAAAAATTGATAATTTTGGTAAAAGAGTTATGATTTGTCTATATGTAGATGATATGTTGATTTTTGGTACTGACCAAAATCAGGTTGATGAAACAAAAAAATTCTTATCATCTAACTTTGATATGAAGGATTTGGGGGAAACTGAAATGATTCTTGGTATAAGAATCAAACAAAAGAACAATAGTATAGCAGTTTCTCACCTATACATCCTAGTCTTAAGCTTCTACCTAATAAAGGTGCTGATATATCTCAACTTAAATACTCAAGAGCCATCGGATGTCTTATTTATGTCATGACTATCACTAAGATGGATATTGCATTTGTTGTTGGAAAGATTAGTAGGTATACACGCAATCCTAGTTTACATCATTGGCAAGCTTTAAATCGAGTATTCAAGCATTTGAAAAGAACCATCGATTATGATTTAACTTATATTGGATTTCCTTATTTATTTGAAGGATATTCAGATGCGAGTAACATTTCCAATATGGAAGATCATTCTTCCATAAGTGGATGGGTGTTTCTACTTGGGTGAGGTGCTGTCTTTTGGGCATCTAAGAAAAAACCTGTATTACTGATTCAACAATGGAATCAGAGTTTATGGCATTAGCAGCAGTGAGTAAAGAATCTGAGTGGTTAAGAAATATAACGTATGAAATTCTGTTGTGGCCCGAACCGATATCACGTAAATCAATCAGGTGTGATAGTGAAGTTGTATTGGCCAATGTCTATAGACAAGTTTACAAAGGTAGGTCTATACACTTATGTGTTGGACACATTATGATTCGCGAGCGCATCACACATGATGTTATTTCAGTTGAGTTTGTGAGAACTCAATATAATTTAACTGATCATTTAACCAAAGGGTTAAGTAGAGATCTTGTGCACAAATCGGCTATTGGGATGAGATTAAAGTCCATCTGAAATCTCTTATGTTGAGATACCGAATTCCCAACTAATATGACATTAACAGTTGAATTCAATGTGGAAACCTTAATATCTAGAAATTGGAATACACTTTTAGTATCATACCAAGGTATGTGTTCAGACTTGCAAGTTGTGAAGGTTGAAGAATATCTTCTTAATATTTCTTTTGAAAAATGGCATATGCATGTGCAATAGGTAAACAATACCTAGTGGAGGATGAACTTTAGCCGCTTCAAGAAGCTAGGACTTCGCTTTGATATGCTTAAGAAGGATAAGGACACAAGACTAGTAAAATTAGTGTCAAGTAAGAACAAGTAAGAATGTGAATTTATGTGTATATTATCTTCGTGTATTCATTATGAATAGTAAAGGTTCAATCCTTAGTGATACCTTGATATTGGAATATTTGGAATATGTAATATACTAATGTGAAATTCAATCCTTACGATATTTGATTTATGCATAAATTTGTTAATAGTTGTGATTGTGTTTAGTTGATCATGAATTACACTAAAATATGGGAAGATTGTTAAATATTTTTGTATGATTGGATCGACTAGTCGACCAATTTAATCATGATAAATTATCAAACAAGTCGTATAGTGCGGAGTGCACGCTTATTAGATTATATCATGATTATCAGGGTCAAGGGGCGGAGCCCTGGCGAGGTCTAAGAGGCAGAGACCTTGGCTAGTCAACATAATTTCAAATTTTGAAAATTTAAATGTTTATTCAAATTTCAAATTATGGTCGTTTGATTTAAAATTTAAAAATCCATTTTATTTGAGGGACCCTAACTATCCTAACTATCAAACCTAATTTATTGGTCGAAATAATTATAACATTGGGTATTGTTGGTAAGAGAAGAGCACAAAAATGATTTCCTTTTTTTCTGTTAAAAAATAGACATCTCTGATTTTATCCAATTGGTTTTTTTAGAGAACCCCAAAAATAATTTCAATTAGAAATTGTTTACAAAACTTCAGAAAAAAATCCGAAAATTTAAACATTATTTTCTACAGAGTATATATAGTTGTGAATCCACTCCAACTAGCAAAAAACTTATTGGAAGTATATCAAAAACAAATCCGTGCAAACCTTCATATCTAAATCTGACAATATCTTGTGAGTCGGCATATTTTACACCTACACATCTATTCCAACAAGCGAAGGCTGCTATTCGATTTCAATATCCCGTGACTAAAATGGACAATATCTTACTGGATTGTGAAGTTCATTTTCCAACGTACACATCTATTATAACAAGGGAAGACTAATATTATATTTCAATCTTCTATTTAAGATCCACTTCTGAAAGTAAAATAAAAGTAAAACAGAAGTATGTAAGGATAGTTGGATTTGGTGGCTTCTAGGCTCCAATTTTTTCATTTCCTTCTAAAGCTGTTCATGAAAATTGAATCTCAAATGTAATGGGTCATATGTCTTGTACTTACATTTTTCAAATTTAATATATATCTATATATTTTGAAAATATGTGCTTATTTTGCGTCTGGTAATGTAGGATGCTTTGAACATTACTTAGGAAAGAATGTTGGACGTCTTCATATATGACACTAGAAGGACTCCACTATGATTGACCCATAAAAAAAATATGATGAGTGGTGGCAAGATGGTGGGTTGTTCAGGATGTTTAAAGTACCGAGTGACCATAATGTTAAGAGTGCCGAGGGTCTAAGGCAAACCCAAATATATAAAACATGTCAGATGATCGAAGTGTCCATCTTGGCTTGTTTGGTGAAACAAAATGAGATAAGTGATTTCAGTAACTTATCATTCTTTATAACTTCATATATAGTTACTCCGATCTTGGAACTTTTAAAAACCTCGATAGGTGTTTGGTCACACCCAAAACTGAGCTGGATTGAACAAAAGCATTTTAATCTAAAAAAAATATTTATTTAAATAAAAAAAATTAGTAATATTTGGAATATTTATGGATTTATATGTTAAATATATATTTAGTCATTGTTATAAGGTAGCTCAATAATAAAAATAATCAGATTTGATGATGATAAAATATTTATAAGAGTACTAATTTTTTATTGTTTCTATTTCTAAAGAGAGAAAAACTTTTTCAATGTTAAAAAATATTTCAAACTTTAATTTTTTTCAAGTTTGCATATTCACATCAAGGATTGCATTAGTCAGAGGTGGTTGGCTTAATCTGTATGAATTAGAGGTAGATAAAAAATAAGTTAGAATCCCTACCGGACTACCGGCATCACCAGGCGGAGCACTCGTATCCCGAATCCCATATCAAAGTAAATTTTTCTATATAAAAAATACTCAATTTCCTCTTAACCTAGCCCACTCGCTCAATCTTCTACATTGTTTGTTCAATCATCTACATCCCCTAACAAATCCGTTCGGTCAACTAAGTAGTCGCAAACCTCCTTCAAATTTCATAGCTATGGGGTTTGATACTAGTGAAAGTACTCCTCGCGGAATCACTAGTCTCTCTAAAGCCAAAGCTAAATTTCCACTAACCAAGAAAACAAAAAATCCTACCGAGGTTTTTATTGATACTAGCAATCCCTTAGGGCCAACTCCATCTTTGGAAGATTCTACAACAGCAGAGTTTCATTTACAGCCTACTTCGGGCTCAAATCCATCAGCTTCATCTGTTGAGCCCTCTCAATTTGAGGAAGAAGACCCCGGTGTAAAAGCCATTGATTATTTGGATCAATGGCCACAAGTGATGAAGGAGAGAATGGATGAAAGTGGGGAAGGTACCCCCTAGAAAACATTTGGCTAATATGGCAGTAATCAGAGTGCGGTTCAGGAAAATTGAGAAAACAAATGGAACTTCTCGAATCTGAACTACTTCCGGACTTCTTTGTTGGGCGAATTGGGCCCAATTTTTCTAAGGTCAGTGTCAAATATTTGGTGCCCCTTCAAAGGATATCCTATTTATATTCTCATACAACCAAACTAGATAGGATTCAAAAAAAATGGGGTTTTTCGGAATCAATCAAAGGCGAGGATTCCTATTTGTGAGGAAACTCCGATAGATTTCAAGGTAAGAAAACTTGTGGTACACCGAAGTACTTAATTGAGGTCTTAGGTTTCCTCTGGACCCGAAAATAGTAAGGTAGTTTCACTTGGTAAAGTTATGCCCATGCCAACTAAACCCCAATTCATGGTTCACACTATTAGCGAGCATCATAGCCACAATGCTGCCGCTGTAGCAGGTTTATGCTGAAATGGTCATATCTAGAGCTGTTATCGGTCCGGTTTGGTCCGGGTTTCGACAAAACCGGACCGAACCGTTAACTTTGTCGTTTCGGACCGAACCGAACCGACAAGATTTCGATTCTCTGAATTGGAACTGAACCGAAACCGTTAAGAATCGGTCTGGTTCGTCGGACCGACAATCAAAAATATTTTAACTAGTAAAAGGCTAAAACTTGGAATAGACCATACGGTTATTACTCTGAGCCTTTTGAGATATTTGGTGTGGTTTGTGTTCATTTATATAGCATTAGGGGTTTTGTTTCATTTTTTACCTAAGCGATGTGGGATTCAATGTAAACTACTTCGAATTCGATTTGGGTAAAATTAATAGATATGTCTTTATCTATTGTTACCTTTACAACTACAAAACAATATAAATTTTTATTATCTACATCTGTGGGAGTAATCAATATGCTACAACATAATTTAATTTTGATTTAAAAAAAATCAACATAGTATATCAGATATTCAGACGAAGTCAGGTTTGTTTCTTGTTTGTGTATTCTTATATAAATACTCTTTATATATACATATATTAACATATAATTTATATATATATATATATATATATATATATATATATATAAATTAGTTTTTTATGTATCGGTTTCTAATCGGTTTATCGGTTCGGTTCCTTACCGGTTTTACTATTTCGGTTCCTTATCGGTTTCGATTTTTAAAATGGAACCGCAAACCGGACCGTTAAGATTCGGTCCGGTTTTCGGTCCGGTTCTCGGTTCTGAGGAACCATTAACAGCCCTAGTCATATCTTCTTTAAGGGAATTGCTAAAAAAAGCCAATTACTCCGAGAAGTCGCCTTTTTCTGATTTTCAATATTTACAAAATTGCCACTAAGCAAAAAACCCTTTAAAGTTAAATAAATTACAACACATGACATTGAGTACTCCAAATTACTCCATGAAGTTGCAAACACAATTTCAAACACCAACCTTAATTCATCTTCTCCAAACTACTAAAAATAGAAACTCAACAACAAACAAAACCCATTTTCTCAAAAGCTTCAAAACTTTTGAAACATGGTCAAGAAAGAGTCAAAACCACTTTCTGTTCAGAGCAGCATGGACGGCGAGGAGGTACATTGCATTTTCCTCACTCATTTTCGCGAAAAAACAGATTTTTGCAAAAACCCCATTTTTACTGTTCTTCGTCACTCGTTGGTGTGATCGATAGTGCGTACGTCACACGTGTGGCTTGTGAATGGTGCTCTACACCAGCCAATGGCGTGGTGATGTTTTTGTACACCATTACGTTGACGGAATGGGCTTAACTAATTCGGAATGTCGGTTTAATTAGTTTATCTACTTCTTACATATTGCAGGAGGTGATCCAATGTAATATTTCCCTTGTTTCGGACTACACTCACCATTTCACCACTCACGACGAGTATAGCTTAGAATCGATGACCGAGTGGGTAAAACATATGGGGAATTTCTTGGGTTTTTCTATTAACGTAGCATCCAAGGAGGTAGGGAAAAGAGAGAGAACACCGAGAGTAGATTATCGGTGCGAGGGATCCGGAATTTTTAAGTTGGCCATTAAAGAGTGCGACTTAAGCGTATGGATACCAGTAGCAAAAAAATAAATTTCCCTTTTCATTTGGTAGGCAATCCAGTAAAAGGAGATGATAAGTGGGCTCTTAGTGTCCTTTCCGAGATGCAAAACCACGAACTGATTAAGTATGCCCAAGAAAATAGAGCTCGTTGATCTTTTGACGGTGAACGGAACAAGTTCGCAACAAATATTTGGTGCTTTGAAGAAGGCCAATCCGGAGAATATTTCAAATATTTGTCACATTTACAATCACCGTCAAAGAATAAGGATGGTTGAAAATGGTGTTCGATCACAAATGCAATGCTTATTAGCTAAATTACAATTGCACAAGTACAATTATTGGGTACGGACGGGCAATGACGGCTCTAACGTCATAACCGATTTGTTTTTCGCACATCCTCTTAGTATTTATTTAGTACGGACCTTCCCATACTTACTAATCATGGATAACACGTATAAAGGTATTCGTTACGGGATGCCTTTGTTCGAAGTAGTCGGGGTAACATCGACTAACAAAATATTTTGCATTTGTTTCACGTTTATGGTGAATGAAAAACAGGACAGCTACAAATGGTCATTGGGATGCTTGAAAACAGTAATGGAGGAGAATGATTGTGAATTACCTTGTGTTATCGTTGCGGACCGTGAACTAGCCTTGGTGAATAACATCGACAAAATTATTCCAAGCGCTAGTCATATGTTATGCGAGTGGCATATCAACAAGAATGTTAGCTGGAGAACAAAAAAAATTAAGATGGAAAGTGTTTAACAAGTTTTTGGCGGCTTGGAACGACGTTGTTTCATCCAATACCGTTGAGGTAATGAACGAGAGGTTTGCTAAGATGTGGTCGGTGTTCAAAGACCAAGATAAGGTGGTGGATTATGTGGTAGACTCGTGGATTACGCTTTATAAAGAGAATTTTGTTGACGCTTATACTAACAAAGTCATGTATTTCGATAATCACACCTCTAATATGGCAGAAAGCTCGCATGCTACATTGAAAACATATGTTGGGTCAAACCGATTGGATTTCGATGGGTTTTGGGATAAAGTATATGGCTTGTTAGCGATGCAACATTCGAGCATTAAAGAATCGATGGATCTTAGCAAGTGTCGTCTAATTCACAAACTTTACGATTTTAAACTTGAAGAGTTTAACGTTTACGAACAAACTCATTGGCTAAAAAAATTTCAATAAATTTTGCATATATCGACGATACTCCTTTGCGAACCCCTTGAGAAGGTTAAAACCCACGGTAGAACTCTCGAAGGTGTCGGAAGCCGTGGCCGTGGACGAGACTGGGGTCGCGTTAAAGGTAGCAAACTCCAACGTGATTAATATAGGAAAAAGGATCTTTCGTATCACGAATACGGCGAACAAGAAATGTTCGAGTCCCACGATAGTGTCGAAACTCCAAGAATAGTAACACCCGTCGCTAGTATAGCAACCCCGGCCGGCACTTTTGGTAGCACCATACGAACAGTCGCCGCACATACTCTTAGTAACTCCGGGGAAAAATTGCCAAAAAAAAAACGGGTTGCATGTGTTGGTTTAGGAACTCTGGATGTGTCGAACAACATTACCGTTATACCGTCATTCTCGGTTAAACCAATCCCGGCGAGATTACCAAATGTGTCGGACTCGAGATTTTCAAAAGACATACCTTAATTTATGCGTCCTTTCATAAGCTAAATTATAAATGTTATGCCCGAAGGTAATCGTGTTTTTAGAGACATCGCGCATGGTATGGTCGGTTACGAAAGTGGATGGCTAATGGTTAGAGAAGCCATTGTTCATGAGCTAAAGAGCGATCGGGAGTTTTATAAACGGGTTGCATATTACGACGATCAAAGCGAAGTCGATAAGGAGATACACCGGTTGATTTTTAATAAAGAGAATGCACCTTTCACAAATTGGTTATCCTTGCCTAGTTGCGGAAAACTAGTCGCGACGATATTCAATTGTTTTTTCTATTGCCCTGCTCCCGGTGGATGTACGACTTACCTACCGATGAAAAATGCACCGTCGAAGGATGGTTCTTTAAAGGAGATCGGTGTCGTATTCGTCAATAAAAACCATTTCTGCATGCACTTAATAATTTATTTTCTTAAAGCCCGTTGAGATTTAATGCCAATTTGTAGGTTGATTTAGTTAAAAGGTCACCTTTACCGACTATAGATCCAACGTGGATGCGAACGGCGAGAGAAGACGCTACTTGTTGGTCGATCCCCTTGTTAGATAGAGTCTGTGTATATTCAAGACTCCAAAATCTCACGCCGACACATTTTGTTGAATTTGAGGAACCCGTAGTGGACTTGACTGAAGATATTTAGTTGAGTACGTGTTATAATTATTAATTTGAAATCAAATTTAGTTTGTGTTTGTTTTTGTTGTTTTCTTATTGTAACGTAACTCCGTATTGTATTCACGTACCATTAAACTACCTAGATTAAAACAATTTCAGTGGTTTCAACTCTCTTTTTCTGGGAATTACAAGGGGTGGGTGAGTTCGTCACCACTTTGGCGTAACAAGTGCATCATACGCCAACGTTTGGCGTGGGCATGGCACCTCACGCCAACCGTTGACGTGCGCATAGGGTGTTACGCTAAATTGGCGGCAAACTGACCCAAAACTTGCCTCAGTTTGTCCAACGAAAGAGGCGAGGCCAAAATGTTGTCCTATTGCCGCCATTGGTTGGCGAAATGGTTGTTGTGTACGTCATTGGTTGGCAAAATGCCCATTTTTGAAAATTTATTTAAACTAAAAATATATTAAATTAACTAAGCGTTTTAATTAAATTAACGATGCATATACTTATATTAATGATGCATTTAATTTAACTAATTAGGCGGCAATATTGAAGTAACGATGCATTTAATTAACAATCCATAACAGATGTAGTTGAAACAAGAGTTAAAGGAAATCTTAATCTAAAACAACACACGTTCACGAGTAAGATAGTTGAAACATAGACTACTCGAAACATAACAACTCAAAGGTGATGAGTTCAGATACTTTAGTCACAGTCCACTACTTAATCCGGAGAGGGGTAATTTGGACCATAACACTCCACTAAAAAATCCGTACACGACAAATGTAAAACACCTTTTGACTAAGCTATTTGTTAATCTACTTAAAAGACTAATGGGTCCTTTAACTTGACCTGGTTTCACAACTTGACTCGGTTTCACAACTTGACCCGGTAAGCCCGTAGGTCATTAAATTAAGAGTATAAATACCCCAACCACTTTCATTAATGAGGGTGATCAACATTTAATACAAGCAGACTACTTAATTATCTCACTACTCCTCACACTAAACACAAAATACTTCAAACTTACCAAAATACTTTACCAAACTACCCCCAGCCCAAAATAAACCAATCCAAAATGGCGACCATAGTGGGAGCTCCTTTGGCAGGAACCACTTCGAAGGCTGTCATTAAATTTATCCTATCCAATATGTGCTGCAGCTTTGGGATCCCTCAAAAGATTACTACAAATAATGGGCCACAGTTTGATAGCAAAGATAGAATTTTTGTGCATTAGAGGTATTCAGCCTTATTTTTCTTCTCATTTCCATCCACAAGCTAACGACCAGGTTGAGTTGCCAATAGGACTATTTTATCTGGATTAAAACAGGATCTATAAGGAGTTGCGGGGAAGTGGCCAAGCTATTTGCAAGAAGTGTTATGGGCATACCAAACTACTCATCGGGCTGCTACTCAAGAGTCTTCATTTGCTTTGGTATATGGGATGGATGCAATTACCCCCACAGAAGCTACACTACCATCATACAGAGTCCACAACTATTCCGAACAAGCTAGTGAGATAAAATAATTAGGAATCAGTTCGACATAATAGAATAAAGAAGGGTTAAAGCTCACTTAAGAACAGCTCACTACCAAGGTTTTATGAGGAGCAGATTTGCTTCCAAGGTCAAAAGAAGAGATTTTCAACCAGGAGATAAGGTGTTAAGAAAACGTTTCTTACACACCAAGGAGAAGCAGTTTGGTAAGTTGGCTCCAAACTGGGAAGGCCCCTATGAGGTCTGTGAAAAGCTCAAACCTGGGACATATAGACTTTAGGATAAACAATGGAGAGTTTTGAAGCACGCATGGAATATTGAACATCTCGGGTTATATTTAGAGTAAAATGTTTGTGTAAATATTTACTTGTTAAATATCAATCTAAATATTAGGGAGCATACTCTTTCCTACCCTGGTGGCGCGAGGAGGTTTTAATAAGGTGTTTGGTCTTTTATTCAATAATATATGATGCCTTCTTAAAATATTCGCAGTGGTTTTACTACAATTCAATTCAAGTATAAATCATTTGTTCAACAACTTGGGTCTTTAGTGGATCGGATAAACTTGGTTAAGTGATAACTATTAAATACATGTCATCGGAGATATTAAACACTCTCACTTTAATACTTCTGAAATGCTAGGGGCTACTTAAACATTAGCCATGAAAAATTTAAAGAAAACTATTGAATAAAAGAAAGTTTGACAAATTTAACTTATTCGAACTTTGACTGTGTGAATTCCACTCAGCTAGGGATACAGAGCAAACAAATAATATATGATAAAATGTGTCTTGGCCATCCAAGGACTTTGACTGTTTGTAAAGCCAAAAAATAATATATGATAAAACCTTATGGTTTGTTCACTTCGGACGTTCCTTCACCACTATAACCTTTTTTAGGACTTTTGAGTTCGGCACTCGAACTCTCACCAGTTCCTTTTTCATCATCAGTAGTGGAATCGATTCCACTGGAGTAGTTGCGCTTGTCACCATCTGCTAGAGTATGAAATGGGATGTCTTCGTAATCGATATACTTCCATAAGGGACCCAGGGTCCTCTATGGAAAGGTCTTAAGGAATAGCAGCATCATGTCAGATTTGACCCCATCATCGTTTTTTTTCTAAAGAGTCTATTACTTCATTGGTATGAAACAATGCTCTCTAGTTTAGTCTTCTCATCGGTTAAGGTTTGAATGGCACCATCCTTGGACTTCATATCCTCCTTCAACGTTGTAAGGTCTTTTGAAGAATAGGTTTCCAAGTCAGAATACTTAGTCTGGAGCTCAGTTTTGGCTGCTTCCGATGTGGCTAACTTAGTTGTCGAATCCTCTTTGTCCTTCTTTAGTGGCTCCATATCCTTCTTCAGTTCCTCTATACTTTGTTGAGAATTTAGGATACTGTTTGACAGACATTGTTTGTCAAAAGTGAGGGACTTGATAAGGTTGGTCTGACTTTTCACCTGACTTTCCAGATCAAGTATTGGCCGGATATGACCAAAGAGCGAGTGTCTCAAGATATCTTGCTCTCCGGATACGGAGAAGGATTTACCATTAAAGTTCACCATATTGGGAGAACTTGAGGGGCGATAGGGACCTGTAAAATCATCCTTCTCAAAATCATTAAAATACAAACCAAAGTCTTAAAGGGCAATGACGTCCACTTCATCATTCCCTCCCCCAGTAATCTCTCAAGACTAGAGATCTGTTGGGATTTCCTCTTGCAAGTTAGGATCAGCAGGAGCTGGTAGAGGTTGGATTTGTGAAAGACGAAGAATTATTTCTTCTCTTATGGTGACCTTCTTCTTCTTAGAAGCTTTCTCATCACTGCTGGCCCTCCGTTTCCTGTCCTTTTTATGGGACTTTGGTAGGTTTTGCAACCCTCCAGCCTCCCTCACTGTTTCAACCTTCACTGGTTTGAGCAGGGCTGCATCGATCCCCCTCTAGTTCCCCGAACCAGTCCCTTCTATAGCTTCTTGAACCAACTCTACTGCAGTTTTCTTATTTTTGTTCTTCATCTTGCTGGGAGCCTTAGCTCTAGAAGGTAAGAACAACTTGCCATCCTTTGCCTCTGTCCTTTTGAGAATCACACCATGATGTTAGTTCTTCCCATGAGAGGTCTATCCAACTTGTGGTGTTCCACAGATGAGACCTCACGAAATTTCCCGATGTGAAGCAATTGTGGAAGGCATTCCCCCAGTGTTCCGAAACTCATGCATTGAGTTTTGCACAGGTCTTTTGGCCTTCTTCCAAATGTCCGGTGAACTCTTTCGGTAGCACTGAAAAAGATTAACAAGCTAGTCAGAATAGGAAAACTTATAATTTAAAAAAAAGTAAACTTGGAAGATAATGGGAAGAAAGTAAATTACCAGTACTTTTCCACCTACTAGTCAGCATCCTAGGGTTGGTGTTGGCCTTAATCTTCCTACCATTTTCCTATGTTCCACTAATAAATAGGAACTGTGTCTTCTAATTCTTTTCAGACTCCAATAGGTCGTCCACAACTTTAAAGTCATTCCCATGTTGTGATGGTAGAATGGAATCTGATGATTCTTGCACAAGCTTGCTACAGCAGCAAACTGCTCCATCGGAACTAGGATCTTCGACACTTTTAATTCCATGATACAGGCAAGGAGAGAGTATCAGGCATTGGGGCTTAACTCGCTAGGGCAAAGTTTGATCAAGTGAAAATATTAGACGATCTCTAGGTCTAAAGGGAACTGGAGTCCCCAGTTTAGTACTTCGATAAATATTACCACCCTATTTAGCTTGCAATCCTTAGGAATCTCTAGAGTAATAGGTATCCTTACTTTTACAGACTCTAAAATCCCCCATTTAGTCCGGATTTGGCCCAACTCAAGAGTATGGGTGTAGATGTATTTGATCTTTTGCAAGGTCAACAGATATTTGACGCTAACGTGTTTGAAACAAGGGCCTACCTTACCCTCTAAGCACTCCGGAAGCGAGTACGGATGAGTCATACAGATTTTTACCTTACTTTTTCCCTTCTTATCAGAAGCAGCATCTCCCGCTTGACCTGATGGCTCGCTCTCAAAGGGGGCCTCCTTGATGTTGTCTTCCGTAATCTCTTTCATCACTGTGGAAGGTTTGTCAGTTGCCTTAGAAGAAGGGGTGTCAGTTTCTTACGGTGAAGGCTGTTCAGGTGGTTGAGCGCTTATTGCCACTGAAGCCTTAGTGTTTGGTTAAGGTTGTGATCCGGAGGGCTTGGCTCGTGGAGATGCTTTAGATACCTCCGATCCGGAGGGTTTTGGCCGTGATGGTGTAGATTTGGTTTTGGTTTGGCGGATCGTCGGCGAGGGGTTACCTTCTCCGGAGATTTTTCTGTATCAGAACCCATAGCAATAAATGGAGAGGGTTTTATGATGCTTGAAACGAATTTTTCCTTAGAGACAAGAGGTTTAGACTCTTGAACAGAAGAACCAGAAGGGAGGGGTGAAAGGTTTGTTTTGAATGCAAGCTGTATAGGCCTAGGGTTTTTGGAAGAGGATGACCCTGGATCAACGTCCTGAGTTGGTTGACTGGTTTTCTCACCTGGAGAAACTGGGAGGCCGGTGGCGATATGATTCTCTCTTTCTACCTTCTTCGCTCTCTCTAACTCTGACAAATTCAACCAGCCAACTTTAACTAAAGCGTTTCTGGTTGTGAACATAAAATCTCTCAAGAACGATTAGAAGGTAAAGATGAATATCTCTATAGAAAATCTTTGAGTGTGGAAGACAATGAAATAGTAAAAGATTATTTATATAACAATAAAAAGTAACTGTTACCTAGGAGAAGTCGAAGAGGGTTTTTGCAATGATTAAAGGCTGCGCAAACGTGTGAAGAATCAAAATCCTAGGTAACTTTCTAGACTAAGTGGGTGCGTCGGTCTAGGAAAAATAAAGACTGGTAGGCCGAACCAAATATTAACACGTGTCCCACGCTCCAAGAATAAAACTTTTAGAATTCTGAAAAGAGAAACCAATCCTGATGAATTTCGAACTGGGTTGGTGTTGAAAATAAACTTCTTAGTTTGGACGAACACGAGCAGATCGGATGAAGTTGATATTGACTTGGTAGATTTTTTAGCCATACCAAAGACATTTTGCGAGGCCTAAAAAAGAGGCTACTGATGAGTTCGGATACTTCAACCACAACCCACTACTTAATCCGGACAGGGGTAATTCGGACCATAACACTTCACTAAAAAATCCGGACAAGACAAATGTAAAACATCTTTTGACTAAGCTATTTGCTAATCTACTAAAAAGACTAATGGATCCTTAAACTTGACCTGGTTTCACAACTTGACCCGGTAAGCCCATGGGTCATTAAATTAAGAGTATAAATACCCCAACCACTTTCATTAATGAGGGTGATCAACATTTAATACAAGCAGGCTGCTTAATTATCTCATTACTCCTTACACTAAACAAAAAATACTTCAAACTTACAAAAAAACTTTAACAAACTACCCCAGCCCAAAATAAACCAAACCAAAAGGCATAATCAAAGAAAGAGTTCAATGATCAGTCGTCGAAATTGTATCCCATATTCTCATCTGAATCGCCCCCTCATTCCTTTTTGCAATCCTATCCTTTAGGTACGCCACCATATCCATACTGATGTAGTGTGCTACAGTCATGTTCCAAACCAAAAGCGCTTCTTTCTTTATTTTAACCGACATTAAAAGTAAAGGCTGTAACGGTTGGACGAAGAGGTACCTGCGTCTGATTTCGTCACGATTTCGCACTTCCAGATCTCCTGTTCCTAAACGACCGTAGTTGAAATACATCATACATTGGCCACGGTCAAATAACGCATCGCTGCTATCTTCCCCCATATCTCGGCGGGTAACCCTCACCGCCTTAAACATATGGTAGTCTTCATCAGCCGTAAACTCCATCTGTTAAAGTGTTTGTGTTTTTTTTGTAAGTAGATGCTTGGTTTTTATTTTCTGATATTGAATTTTATTTCATGTTTATATAATATAGTTACTCTTGCCGGGATTTATTATGTTGGCAGGAATTTTTTTGTTAATGAGAATCGCTTTTGGCGGGATTTTTTAGTTAATGAGAGTTTGGGGGAGTTATTATGTCGGTTGAATTTATTATTAGGCCCCGGTTGAATTTGATCATCTATACAACTACACTGAGTAATTTAGGCATTCGTCCCTATCCTTATCTTTCGTCCTCCTTACTTTACATGTGTCACGTTTTCATTGGTCTAACTGGATTACGTTATCTGAAAACGAAATTGTCTATAAATAGATGTTGTATCCACATCAAAGGGTAAACTAGTTGATAAATTAAGCAAAAATATGTCTATGGACTGAGGTGGAAGATGAATATCTAATGAAAGCATCAATCGAAGTTGGTAACACTAACCATGAAGACGAGCTTAAACCATACTGGGAGGCATTGCTTTGCCAGATGTATTTCCTATACGGTAGGGATGGTGTCCAGCCACCTAGAATTTCTAGGCGTGTAGATGAGGTAGAAGCTAAATGGGCAGTCCTAGTCAGATTCCGTGTACATCTAGTTTCTGACCTTAACGACTTGGAACATCGTGTTACGTGTAGCCGGTTTAACTGTCAGGTTAAAAATTCTCTAACAGAGGAGCGGCTGGATCATGTCCGTTCTGACATTATTGACATCCAAGTAGAGGAAATGCGTGACTAGCATATTGTGAAAGACGAAAGAAAGTTGTTGAAATGGAACTGGCCTGATAGATAAAATAAGTTTGAGTTTGTATTTCAGTTTGTTTGAGTTCATGTTTCAGTTTGTTTGAATTCATGTTTTAGTTTAAGTTTGAGTTTGTGTTTCAGTTAATGTTTGACTTAATGTTTGAGTTTGTGTTTCAGTAAATTTTTGAGTTCATGTTTTAGTTTATGTTTGAGTCTGTGTTTCAGTTAATGTTTCAGTTCATGTTTCAGTTTATGTTTGAGTTTAAGTTCGAGTTTATGCTTGAGTTTATGTTTACGTTTATGTTTCAGTTTATGCTTCAGTTTAATGTATTCATGTTGTTTGAACTATAACAAGAAACAAAAAAATACATTCAAACAAAAGTAGAAAGTATCATACAAGTACCCCGAACCATCAAAGTCACTAACATCACAACAAAATAACGAACACTAGACCCGCAAAATATCGTAAATGGTATCATACAATCCAAAACATAAAAATGTAATGTCTAATCAAGTCTCCTAGTAGTCGACAAACATCCTCGTACGCCCCAGCCAGACGATCGAAATCATGGTCAAACTCACCAACTGCGAGAAACATGTAGATCATACGCATACCGACACGCAAATTTCGAATAATAGCTTATTCCCGATCCTCGTAAATATAGTCATCGAGCGAGTAGATTGCAGTATTGATAAGGTCGAACCAGATAATCCTTTTATGGAGCATAAGGTAATCTGGTGTACTAAAAGAATCCATATCGTCTCTCACCAAGTCTCTCCTCAATACTTCAACTAAAAGGTAATACTGCCAAATTCCCCAATTTCACTCATCAAAAGCATACGCCATCGACTTTGGTTTTGTTCTCGACTTTGACTGGATCTGCAGCAAAGGATGTGAGATAAGGCTCTGGACACGGCCAAACTGCCTCAACACCCACTCCGGATAGTATGCGTAGGAGTGCTCTACACCGCATATGACATCTTTAAACCATGCCATATTTTGGAACGAAAAATGATCACGTATCGCATGATTATGATTGAAAAGTACCTACAATACAAACCAGTAAGAACGAAAAAAAACATATAAAATGGGACTACAGCAGACCAATATAGCTGTAAGGCGGTTCTTCCTTAGTCAAATATCAAAATCAATAAGAAGACTTACATCTGTCTCCTACAGGTTGTTGACGATAATCCGGAGGTTCAACTTCATCCGGGAGTCAGATACTGCGGCAGCTGTATCCCATCTAGCAATAGTGGGCTGGCGCTCAGTGTAAGTGGAACAAGTAACAGGGTATAGCATGACACAATGATCTCGTATCCACGTCTCCAGCAAACCGATACATCCGGCCATAATCCTGGTGTCGTGGAGTGAGGCCTAACCCAGATGGTGATACAAGTAAGCTAGTACGACACTCCCCCATAAGTAGCTACCAACACCTGTCGGAGTCAAATCGCACAATAGAAACAAATATTTGAAATTGGCGTAAATATTGCTCTTGTCTGGGAATATGACGGTGTCGAACATATGTAATATTTAGGCACGCGCAGCCGCATCTACCATAAGATCAGTGAGATCAGGTTTGTCGTCACAGAACTATGGCCCACTAAACCTATTCATGAGCCATTTGAATCCCAAACCGACGTCCTTGCATTTCTCAACCTCCATCACGAAGTCTACCTCGTCCACCATAAGCAGCTTAGCGCACTCATGCATGGCCATGGACTTGTCTGATGTACTAGGAGCAACAACAAGTGAACCACAAACCGGGAGTCCTAATATGGTGTGCACATCGTCGAGCTTGATCGTCATCTCGCCGAAGGAAAAATGGAAACTATTTGTTTCCATATGCCACCGTTCCAAAAAAAAGTCTTTCATGTTGGAGTGTGGGTTCATGTGATAGAACGGCTCTATGAGTCGACCAAAAATAGTGGCGTCAACTACGGCGCGTACCATAGTCTGTGCAACCAAACCTCATGCTCTATGGCTCGGATAATGGGCATATAGCCGCATTTCGCACTCCTGAAAACATTAGTTCAAATTAGTATACATTAAAATTAAACAGTCTTAAAATGTCATCTCAAAATTTAAATATTACCTCTCTCATCCAAAGGTGGTATGTAGTGTGGGAGATGGACGCCCCGCCGAATAGCGGTGGTAATCTGGATGGAGGAGGAGCTCTCGATTTCCCTGTAGGTGGGGGAGGATGGCGTCGTCCGTGGGAAGCGGAAACGGAACTCGATCTGGAAGCATGCGGTCCGGAAACTATAGGCAGCTCCTCCATCGTAACTGCTGAATCGACAGCTAAAACGGACTGAGCAGCTTCCCGTACCCTACTATTCTTCTTTATTCTCTTCGTCCGCGAACCATCCGCAAACTGTGGGGCGTCACCATGATTTATGACCTGAAATAAAAAATGTACAAAATGTCAAGGTTGGTTGGAAACACAAATTGTCATGCTCGAAGCATTTGTAGAGAAATAATAGCAAAAACACAGTAAACACACACCAAACAACAAGAATAAACCGGTCACGGGTAATTCCAGTGATTGGAGCGGCCTGCGCCATCACTGTGGTGTGGGTATAAGGGTATACGCCAAAATAATGGTGTATAGCAATATACCCACTCCATAGCGATGGCGTGGGCGTGGCAACCTACGCCCCTCGTGTGGTGTGGTTTGATTCTCCACGTCACTGCTATGGCGTGGACAATCAGCCCACACCACATGTTGGCATACGCACTGTGTTTTTCGCCCCTGTGTGGTGACTATCGGCTACCAAACAGACTAAACCTTAATGTAAGCTTAACTAACACAAAAACAAACAAAAAAACCCACTTACAGTTTTCTTAATCCAGTGGAAGAAAAATGTAGCCTGTGTTCGATTCGGTCTCGATGGGTGTGACGAGTCTTCCGGTGGGTTTTGTTTTCGGTAATGGTGGCTGAAGGTGGGTGAGAGGGTGGTGGTTTTGGGTGGTTGTGGGTTGCTGTGAGAGATAGGTAGGAGAGAGGGATAAGTTTAGGTGGTTTAAGTTTAATTTGATTTTACATTAAATTTTAGTTTCAATTTATATTTACTTGTATTAGTTCAAATTGTAATTTACTTTTAGTTTAGTTTCAATTAAAGTTTACTTTACTTTTCATTACTGTTTTAGAAAATATTTATTTTGTTTAGAGAAAGGTAGTTTTTTAGAGAGAAGGTATAGAAACCGAATTTTTTAAGAAATTATGGTAACTTCACGCAGTAAATTTTACTATTTATACAATTTTGAAAGGGTAAAATCGTCAACAAATTTAACTTCGCGAGTAGGTTAAAAAAAAGGCGACTTCACAGAGTAGTTTTGGCCTTTTTTTTAGCAATTACCCTTCTTTTATTACTTTAATATGGGGAATGACTATAAATAGTTGATGATTTGTTGGAGACTAACAAGCCTTTGAAGACTCAGTTCTTCTATATTAGTGGTGCTTGGCGAAACAACAAGAAGATTACATCTAAAGTAAATCCGAGATTTCTTACAAGATACTGGAAACGCTCAGGTAAATGTCTTATAAATTTCTTTTATTTATATTTTTATATTAGTTTTCTCATCGGATTGTTTTAAAATATTCTCAAAGTTGTTTTTACAACATTTGGAAAAGGGAAAAACAACTTTTACGAAGTTGAATCAATGGTCCACTAAAAAATGGTCAACTACTTTTCACAATTGTTTTACTTCGGGTAATATGGTGAGGGCCCATCTATGGAGAACGAATCCAGTTCGGGAGCTTTTATGGAAGCAATTTACAACTCTAACTCGATCTTCTGCTATCTTCAAAATTACTGAGGAAGTTGATGGTAAATTTTATTTGCCAGCTAGGAATAGGGCTCATAGTCATCTTGATAAGATTAAGAAGAAGAAGAGAGAGATAGTTCATCTCAAGTTTTTCCCGAACTAGAGAGTATATGGCCTCTAGAGGAAATTGATGTAGCTTTGTTGGAGGCAGTAACGGTTACTGTTGGTGAGTGTAAGGATCCATCAAACTCTCCAATAGTCAAGAGAAAAGAAGATCCAAAAGAGGAATAAAGAGTACAGTGACAAGAGAGCATGGAAGAAGAAGAAAACTCCCATTGGTTTGGAGATCATACTACGATCTGAAGTCCTTCCTTCCTCTTCAAAAAGAATCAGGTGTTGATCCCCCTTTCCCAGTATTTCCTATCGCTGACCAACCTTATTTCGAAGGTGCTGACCAATTAGATGATATAAGAAACTTTAACTTCGAATATTTTGACAAGACTTTCTCTTAATGTTCTACTATTGCCAAAGTTGCAACACATGATTGAGAGTCCTTTGAATTGTCTAAGGAACATGATGTGTTGGGGTATACGGTCCTAGGGGATGTAATACAAATAGTTGACTTGGAGAGGCATGTTAGATCTCAAGTCAAAAGTATTGATTCACTTACTAATGAGAATCAAAATTTGAAGGACTTTCTCAAGTTATAACAAGACAAGGTTGAGAACTTGGGTAAAGGAAAGAGAACTCTTAACGATGAGCTAGTTCGAGCTAAATCTGATCGTGTGAAGATGCAGACCATTTATATTGTTTAACAGTCATCTACTTTTAAAGAGACCAATTCCTTAAAGGATCAATAGAGTAAGGATAAAGGTACCATCAACCATTTATCCGAATAGAAGAAAAAGTTGGAAGATCTTCTTAAGATGAAGAAATATTAAATTTCCTCTCTTAAAGATAAAATTTCTCATGATATAGCCATTGTTGTGGATGCATATGCTGATACAGTATTAGATTCCATGCAGCAGAGGGAGTAATGCATCAAACCGGATATGGTTATGTTGTTTCATTAAACCTTTCCCACGCGCTCTTAGGAATCTATGAAAGTTTGTGCCATATGAGTAAATTCATTTCCATACTATGTATCTGGGTGATAAGCTAGGTGTTTTTTGGAAGAATATGATTCTGATGATAAAAGTGAGGAAGATTCGGATGATGATCTTCCAGAAAAAAATAGGAGGAAGAAAACAAATGAGGAGAAGCAGGAGAAAAGAAAACTGAAGGGAACGAGCCCTAAGGTTAACAATTTTTGTGTGCATGTGTTTTAAACCAAAGTTATTGATGCGTGCAAGGCATTTTATTGTTTTTTAGATAACATTGTCATGTAGGTCAGATTTTTATTATAATTAAAGTTATTTTATGTTATTTTTATGTTTATCAACTTTATGTCTCACTAAATATTTTGCTTTCATTTATATCTTATCCCGACTAAGTATTCAAAGATGATTAAAATTTAAAAATATTTGCCCAAGGAAATATATTAAATCTGATCAAGGCATTTGAAGGTATTCCATTCGAAGTCAACATAAATTTAATACATCCCAGCCATTTAAAGGTAATCCATTTGAAGGTAATAAAAAACAATTCCATCAGGCTATTCGAAGGTAATCCATTTGAAAGAAACAAAACTTTAATCATCAGACCATTTGAAGGTAATCCATTTAAAGGAAACAAAACTTTAATCCGATCAGGTCATTCAAAGGTAATTCATTGGAAGGAAACAAAATTCCGATCAGCCCATTTGAAGGCAACAAAACTTTAATCTGACCAGGCTATTCGAAGGTAATCCATTCGAAGGAAATAAAACTTTAATCTGATCAAGCATAGCAAATAGACTTTGTAAGGCAAAAACTAATATATTAAAACCTTATATTTCGATTGTGATTGAGAGCTATATTTTGAATTTGGAGTTGGTTTTATTACGATTTAAATTTGGAGTTTGATTGATATTTTGATCTGGTTTTTCGATTTGGATTTTGTATATCTTGATTGTTTTATTTTGTTCCATTAGAGATTGTGGATCATATTGCTAATATGATAAGAAAATATGATTTTTTACAGCCTACTAGTACGAAACTGAATGAGAAGAACTTTGTTATGTCTACAACCGCATATTATTCAAGTATGTCTTTGTCTTCCACTTCAGGAAATATTCATCATTGTGGATTTTGGATTCGGTTGCGTGTCATAATATGTCACCTCACATGTTGTACATATTTCACCCATATATGTTTTCCCTCACCTAACATTTTGTTATGCTAAAATATTTAGGTGTGACTTAGGGGGTGAATATACCTCCAATGATTTCAAACAGTTATTTGCATCGGATGGTACCATACATCAATCATCTTGTATTGACACTCATTAACACAATGGTGATGCAAAAAGAAAACATCATCACCATGTTGAGACTATTCGTTCTTTCCTTTTATCAGCTAAAGTTCCTACCATTTTTGGAGGATAAGCAATTTTAATCGAATTTATACAACTAATAAGGGTAGGATGTCTCCCTTTAAGAAGTTCTATGGATAATTTCCAGATTATTCTTCCTTACAAGTGTTTGGATTTACATGTTTTGTCCTTTATCCTCATGTTGAATGCACCGAATTGGGTAATAAAATAACAATATTTATTTTTCTAGGTTATTGTGTTACACAAAAAGGTTATCGTTGTTATCATCCCACCATCTAGAAGCTATATGTATCTCGTTATGTCACATTTCTTGAGAATGTCCCATTTTATTTGATTCCAACAAAATCACATGATGCAACAAAGACAAAACTTCAGGCTATTGATCTTTTTGAAACTGATAGTGTTACATCTTTTGACATTGACGTACCAACTCATGAGATATCTACAATAGTTGACACTACTTCTGCTCCACCAATACCTTAGCTAGCTCCTTCATTTGGTCAAACAACAAATTATCCACCTCTCAGGAGATCCACTCGTACGAGTAAGTCTACCAAACTACTAGACATCGCTTATTCATCTTACTCGGGTCCTTTTTCTTATTTCGTAACAACCATACGTGATTTATATGAAATTCATTCATTTAAAGAAGCTATTTGTGATCCTATTTGGCAAAATTCTATAGTCTAAGAGCTTACTAATATTTATCAAACTCATACATAGGATCTAGTTGAACCTCCACCACGTAAGTATATAATTGGTTCTCGTTCGATTTTTAAAATTAAAACAAAGTATGATGGGTTTGTTGAAAGATATAAGGCTCCTCTTGTAGCAAAAAATAATTAACATTAGTATGGTATGAATTATGAGGAGACCATTTCCCAGTGGAAAAATGACGACAGTTCGTACTCTTATTACAGTTCGTGTTTTCGCCAATGGAAGATTTTCCAACTAAATTTCAAAAATGTGTTTCTGAATGCTGATTTTCATGAGGAAGTGTACATGACTCATCCCCTGGGTGTTGTTCACGAACCAAGTGAAGTCTTTTTCCTTAAGAAAGCTTTATATGGTCTCAAAGAAGCTCCTCATTCTTGGTTTTAGAAAAATTTTACGCTTATTAATTCACTTGGTGTTCTTGCTAGTAATCATAATTCGGCCTTATTTATCAAATGTACGAGTTCACGACGTATTATTTTATCCTTATATGTAGATGATGTGATCATTATATGTAATTATATTGATGGCATTGAAGCACTAAAACATGATTTGGCTCAACAGTTTGTGATGAAGGACTTGAGACTATTAAATTATTTTTTAGGTATTGAGGTGTCTCACTCCCCAAAAGGTTATATCTTCTCTCAAACAATATATATCGATTTATTCGAGCGAGTGCGACTATATGATAACAGGACGGTAGATACCTCTTTTGAAACCAATGTTTGGGATTCTCTGACTGATGTTGTTCTTTTGTCAGACCCTACTCTATATCATAATCTTGTAGGGAGCTTGGTCTATCTTACGGTTACTCGACCATATATAGCTTATGATGTTCATGTGGTTAGTTAGTTTGTTACTGCTTCTAATTATGTCTATTACGGAGTTTTTCTTTGAATATTGAGATATCTTTGTGGAACTCAGTTCTATAACATTTTGTTTATTCGACCTCTTCGCTTGAATTACGTGCCTATAGTGATGCTGATTGGGATGGTGATCCGCGTGACCGTAAATCTTCTACTGGTTTTTTTGTTATCGTTGGAGATTCACTAATCTCATGGAAAAGCAAGAAGCAAGATGTTGTCTTTCTATCGTCTACTGAAGCTGAGTACCACACTATGACATTGACCACATGTGAATTTATTTGGTTACGATGGTTCTTGTATAGATAAGGGTCAACATTACTAAGCCCACTTCATTACATTGTGATAATAAAAGCGTCATGCAGATAGCAAAGAACTTTGTTTGTCACGAGAGGATGAAGCACACTGAAATAGATTGTGACTTCACTCGGCGTCATCTTCAAATTGGCACCATCTCACTTCCATGTGTTCCATTAGTTTTGCAAGTTGCTGCTGATATTTTCACGAAGGTTTAGTTAACAACGCATTTTTTTTTATTACAAACTCTCAATGTTTATAATTGTTACATTGTGAGTTTGAGAAATGGCGTTAAAAAGATTAGATCCAAACCTATTAGCTCCTAAATATTATCTATAAAAAAAATATATACTATATGTGATATGTAACCTTTCTAAATAGACAAAAACCATAGCCACTTTTTAGCGGTTATTCTCTCCTTCAGTAAAAATAACTAAATCAATCAAACTAAACAACGTAAATATCTCTCCTATATTACTTCTTTCATAGGATAATAGATAAAAGTCTAATGATAATAAAAGGAAAACTCCAAACTTTAGATAGCAGAGCACTTATCCAAGGAAAGTGAAACAAAGCCAAAAGGCTTACAAAAGAAAGCATCAAAATCCAAACAACGGATAACTGAATCCTTATATTGAGCCGCATGAATAAAGTTTTGCATGTTCAAGAAATACTTTACTTACATGTTGGATAGTGAAGTCCGATAAACGGATAACCGAAGTTTAATATGTAGCTCAAGTTTTACTTACAACGTTATTGCTTCCTAGATAAAAAAGGCTTGGCCTTCAGATCTCTGTACCAATTGTTCACAACATTGAACAATAGTACAATACAAAACTTGGTTAAAGCAAAAATATATAATCTGCCATCATTGCAATATACATGAAGCCTGTGGACTTTTGGTGAAGCAGTTTACCAGTGTATAATGTCTTCTCAACTTTTGTCCTTGCTGTTTCTTGTGGTGGGGATATCAATGGCCATTACGCCGTGGCTAGCTGCTGGAGGCTAGCTACTGACCTCTCTATTTCAATTTCATAATGTTCACAGTCTATTACTCGTGGAGAATGAGACTGATGATTTGCAAGGTCAAATAATTATCTGTGGGTTTGGGCGTGTTGGCCAGATCATAGCTCAGCTGCTTTTAGAACAACTTATTCCATTTGTTGCCCTTGATGTTAGGAGTGATAGAGTGACAATTGGACGTGCCTTGGATCTTCCTGTCTATTTTGGAGATCCTGGCAGTGGAGAGGTACTCCACAAAATTGGTGCTGGACGAGCATGCGCTGCTGCAATAACTCTAGATTCATCCGGTACAAATTATAGATGTGTTGTTCTCACGACCTATTTCTTGAGTTTTATTTGTCTGGTTTGTTTTTGTTATCTTATTGTCCATGACGAGCCTTCGCGCTAGCTTTAGGTTTCGTCTTAAAAGGGAGATGTTGAATTTTTTGTTATATTAGTAGTTAGGAATAGTTAGAATCTACTATATAAGAGACCTTCTATCAGAGCAACAATATACAACATCAATAAAACTCTCTTTCTTTTCTCTCTTTCTCTATTTTTAGTTATTCAATATTCAAGAACTTCTACATAGGTATAGTAGATCGTTTCGGCACAGGGTGGTGGAGGCAAAACTGTAGCATATGTTGTTGGTTCTGGTGGTGTAGTAGTTTCGACATGTGGAGAGCAAAGCAGCTTTGGTATGTGGTGGTGGCAATTGCGGTGGAGTAGCTCGAACATGTTCATCTCCTTTAAAGTCCAAGAAACTTTGGCTATTTTTTCGGTCTTGAATTTTCAGCTGGATTAATATCTTTCCTTTTTGTTTTTTTTTTCTTTTGAATTATCAACTTCTCCTCCGTAGCTATTCAACTAGATTTTCTTTGGTGGTATCACTGTAATTTTTCTTCTTTTTACCTTTGATTTTACCATGATCCATGCTCTATTGTGTCCAACCCGTATATCCTATTCATATAAGTACATGTGATGGAGTGTGTGGAAATGCTCAATGCATATTATACTCATAACACTGCAGTATATAATACAAAGACATATATAAAAACATGCAAAGTATATGTAATTGAAATGTAGCAGTTCACACACAACACACAA
Source organism: Limnanthes douglasii subsp. nivea (assembly GCA_036936605.1). Taxonomy (NCBI): domain Eukaryota; kingdom Viridiplantae; phylum Streptophyta; class Magnoliopsida; order Brassicales; family Limnanthaceae; genus Limnanthes; species Limnanthes douglasii. The sequence continues at coordinate 202,608,170 of JAUPFV010000001.1, read as the reverse complement.
AATAAAATTACGCAATATGTTATAATTACTTATACAAACTAAATACACAAATACACATAATATATAATGAATCCACTAGACATCATGTAATAACAACACTACGCGTACGCGTCTTATAAGTTAAGAGTAAATATTTAGTAAAGTGCAGCAACTAAGAAAGAAAAAGAGAGCGCGCTTTGAAACAACTTTTATTCCTTTTTCGGTTTTTTAAATTCTACACCTTCGCAGCACTCTTTAGTCGGTACTGGCGGTGAAGGAATTTTTATTGTTACAGTGGTTTTTTTAAATAAAGGACTAATGTAAACATTTGAATTTTGTACAAGAGTGTTATTAAGACCAGCATGACTAAATAACGTGTGATGAATTAGTGAGGGTCACCAATAGTGGGTCGTGGACCTTGCCCAATGTGTGACCGATGGACCTTTGAGAATGGTCCAAACGACAACTCAAAGAGTCGTTTCTCGTTATAGAAGAGAAGTTAGTCACTAGGGATTCGTAACCCTAGCTGACTTCTCTTTTCCCTCTGTTCTTCTTCCATTGTCGGTACGGCTGTCATCAGAATGACGGCGAAGCCCTTAACCGGTCGTTGAGGTATATCCTTGACATCCCCCCAAAAACGAAGGGGCGAATTTGAGAGACCGAGTTTGTCACGGAGAAAGAAGAACCGTGCGTGGGTGAGTGGTTTAGTCAGACAATCGGCGAGTTGATCTTGGGAAGGGACGTACCGGACCTGAAGATCGCCCTGAAGAACTTGATCACGAACGAAGTGCACATCTAGTTTGATGTTCTTCGTTCGTGCATGAAATACAGGATTTGAGGCGAGTGAACTAGCACCGAGATTGTCGCACCAGATAATCGATGGTAGAGATGACAGGAGTTTAATTTCTGAAAGAACAGACCGCAACCAAATCAACTCAGAAGACAAATTGGTAAGAGCCCTATATTCTGATTCTGTCGACGAACGAGCCACAATGTTGTGCTACTTTGAAGACCATGAAATTAACGAGTCACCCAAATAGACACAGTAGGCATCAAACGTTACGCCTGTCATCTGGAGAGGAAGCCCAGTCTGCATCAGAGAAGCCACGAAGCTGGAGATGACCACAAGGTTTAATATGAAGACCAAGCCACCTAGACCCAGATAAGTACCTCAAAACCCTCTTTAAACACTGCTAGTAAGTCGTGTGTGGATTTTGTTGATACTGACTTAACTTGTTCACCGCAAAGGCAATGTCAGGCCTTGTGTGTGTGAGATACGGAAGCGCTCCTAACAGGCTTTTGTATTGTGTAGGATCAGTGAGAGGAGTACCAGAGGAGCTAGACAAATGGACGCTGGCAACCATGGGTATAGGACAAGGCTTGGACAAGGACAACCCTTGAGGAGCAAGTAAGTTCACTATGTATTGATGTTGAGTTAGGTAGATTCCAGTGGGGTCACGATAAGCCTCTATGCCTAAAAAGAGCTGAAGTGGCCCCATATCTTTTAGACAAAACAATGCATGTAGCTTGTGAATGAACTGTGTCAGACAGTCTGTATGTGACCCTGTGACCAGAATGTCGTCAACGTAGACCAGAATGAGAACAATGGTGGTCTTGGACACATAGTAAAATAGCGAACAATCAGCCCTAGAATTATTGAAGCCCCAACTAAGTAGAGGGTCTCTAAGCCTAGAGTACCAGGCCCTTGGTGCCCGCTTCAAACCATACAAGGCTTTGTGCAGTTTACACACATGTGTAGGATGCACAGGGTCTTGAAAGCCCTCAAGTTGAGTCATGTAGATATCTTCATTAAGATAACCATTAAGAAAAGCATTATTAATATCAAGTTGATGTACCTCCCAGTATTTAGAGACAACAAGATCCAAAACTAGTCTGACAATAGAGGGTTTTATGACTGGACTGAAAGTCTCTGAAAAATCAATGCCAGGGGTTTGATGAAACCCCTTGGCCACCAACCTGGCTTTGTGCCTTTGAACTGACCCATCCATATTGTGCTTCAACTTGAAAACCCACTTGCACCCAACAATATTTAGGTCAAGGGACCATGGAACCAATGATCAGGTGTTCACCATGAGAGCCTTGTACTCACTATGCATAGTAGCAACCCAGTCAGGATTGGACACAGCTTCAGAGTATCTGGTAGGTTTAGTAGTGGTCAAGTGTCCAACATAGGGAGTATGTGGTTTGAGTGTACCATCATAAGACCTAGTTTTTATGGTGTGAGTTATGTGTTTGGTAGGTAAAGACTGTGTAGTTACATTAGATGGAAAGGGTAGACAGACTGATAGGTTAGGATTGAGGGACTGATATGTGTGTGGAGGCTCACTAGTGTCAGGATGATCAGTAATAGTTGATTGGGTCACTCGTTGGTTGAAGCTCAGTGTGTGACAAGAAGTGGACTGTAAACTTGATTGACTATGTGAGGAAGAGTGTAAATGTGTAGAAAGAGTTTGACTAGTATGAGACAGATAGTTACCTTGGGAGGGATTAGGGTGTAGTGGAACTGTCTGACCAGAGAGATCACCTGATGTAGCTGATGTAGGTAGAGAGTCACCACTGGTTACAAGCATACTTGGAAAACTAGGAAGCCAAGAACTGTAAGAATAACTAGGAAAAGACTCAGTTTGTTGACCATTAGGAAATCCCTAAGAGAAAGAAAACTCAGTTTTATTAAAGACCACACTCCTAGAAATACATGTCCTCCCACTTGAACTTAGACAGACATACCCCTTGTGATACTGACTGTATCCAAGAAAAATACACTTAGCAGAATGAAATTGAAATTTATGTGACTAGTATGGCCTTAGACAGGGATAACAAGCACAGCCAAACGTTTTTAGGGTAACGTAGTTGGGTGTTTTGTGAAAGATGATTTCATAGGGAGACTTGTTGGACAGAACATGAGTAGGTAGTCTGTTAATTAGATAGGTAGCAGTGTCAAAGGAGTGAGGCCAGTATTTGTAGGGTAAAGAGGATTGGGCTAGTAATGGTAACCTAGTCTCAACTAAGTGCATGTGCTTTCGCTCAGCCCTTCCATTTTGGGCTGAGGTGTAAGGACATGACTTCCTAAGAATGAAACCTTGTTCTTGGGAAAAGGAAAGAAGTGGTCTAAACTCCCCACCCCAGTCACTTTGTACCACCTTGATGGACCTTTCAAACTGTTTTGAAGTTTTTAAAGACGTTAAAGACTTGACTTTTAGCTTTGATAGGATAGAACCAAGTATATCTTGAGTGGTCATCAAGGAATATAACATAGAATCTATAACTCTTTGTAGATGGGACAGGAGAAGGACCCCATACATCAGTGTGTATGAGGTCCAGAATGTTGCTAGCATGAGAATTTGACAAAGGAAATGGTAAACTGTGAGACTTGCCCAACTGGCAAGCCTCACAAAAACTCAATGTATTTTTCTCAATATTTTTCAGATTATAAGTTTTCAGCACATAATTGAGAGTGTTTAGTGATGGATGGCCAAGCTTCCTATGCCATCCATCCTTTAGGGAATTAGAAATAACAGACTTAAACTCAGAAACATTAGCTTGCGGTGAACCAGAGAGTGCCTTGTTTGCTTGTAACCTAGGGTAGTTCTCCAACCTGTAGAGCCCATTCTCAGATGTCCCTCTGAGAAGAGTAGTCCCTGTTCCCTTGTCCTTCACAAAGCAAACACCATCATGAAACTCAACAAATACATTATTGTTATTAGTAAGCTGAAAAATAGAAACTAAGTTCTTATTTATTGAACGGACATGTAGGACATTAGATAAGGAAATAGGTGTTTTGGTTTCTGAATATAGATTAATACTCCTAATATGTTTAATAGACAGTCTTTGACCACTACCAACCAGCACTCTTTTATAACCTGAATACTCAGATATCTGAGTCAGCAAACCTGAGTTGCCTGTGACATGATGGCTTGCCCCACTATCAACAAACCAGACAGTGTCACTAGTGTTGTCTTAAGTAGTGATGTATGCTGCTTGTTCAGTGTCACTTTTTCCTTGATCAGTAGCTGTAGAGCCCATGACAGAATCGTCATCTCTGTAGTAGCAGACAGGGGCAGAGTGACCATACCTACTATAGATTTGACAAGTGGGCTTGTTTTGGGAGAATCTACCACCTCTTCCTCTATAGTAGTTACCCCTGCTTCTGTTGTTGCTTGAGTAGTTAGACCTTCCTCTAACACCTCTGTTTTGTCCTCTATTGCCACCATGGAAACCATATGAGTTGTTGTTGTTTTGCTGTTGTTTGAAATCAGTCTTTTGAGTGAAGTTGGCAGAGGCCACGCTCAAATTAGACACACTACTTTGTAGGTTTGACAATTGTTCAAGTCTGCTCTCAAATGTGAGCAGACTTGTTTGAAGATCCAACCAAGTTAGGTCCTCTTTATCTGTCAGACTAACCACAATGGGTGTGTAATCTGAGTCCAACCTAGTTAGAACTTGGGTTACCAGATCATCCATTGATACACCACAACTAGCAAGCATTAGGTTATCAGAACTTGACTGTTCTTATCTTTTTTCTTAGCAGTGCTACCCAAAGATTTTACGAACTACCTAAAGTCCGGACAGGTTACTTGCACGAAGATTAATACTTGGGCTTCTGAGAAATGGGGAAACCGGTTTCACGATGCTTTCACGGGGGGCAACTTAGCAAGGTCTCACCTCTGGAACACTACTGGCCGGAGGGACTTAACCTAGGAAGAGCTCACCACTCAACCCCGTCCGGACGTAGTGCTCAAGAGGACGCACGAACCGGATGGGACATTTTACTTGCCAGGCCGGGCCAAGGCCCCGAGTAAGATGAAAGGCAAAAAGAAGAAAGGCAAGAAAGTGGCAGGTGGAGCGGACCCTGCTGAGGTAGAGGAAGTTGTTTTAACCAATCCGGAGGGGCCACCCCCGAGCCAGATTGATGTTGCTCTCTTGGAAGTGGTAGAGCAGGAAAGTGTTAGGCAAGAAGCTCACTCCCCAACACCCCCAGGGGCTTCCAAAAGAGACCATAAATGGGGAGCTGAAAGCAAGGATATGGAGGCCAAGAAGAAAAAGACCTTTAAGGGTGATAACTTTCTCTCCGGCCTCCGGAGCCTCTCCCCCAGGTTGATCCCACTGACCCAACACAAGCAGAAGAGATACCTGGTTACTTCCAAACTGATGAGGTCGAAGGAGGAGGTCTTAGCATTGATGGGGTAGACATAACTGGTCTTGGTGGGCTTGGTGATTATTTTATCAACCTCCCGAAGATGATTTTGTGGGGCCTTACCTCCCTCCGAGTACTTCAAACACCGTCACTTTTAATGGTAAAACTTTTACTGTTTCAAGTGAAAGGGACATTATAGCTCACTCTTTATTAAGTAGTGTGCAGCCGGTGCTTGCGTTGGAGAAGCAAGTCCGAATTCAGGCCGACATTATCAAAGACCTCAAGTCTGATAAGGAGAGGCTGTCCGATGACCTTCTCAGTGCCACTCAACATGCTAATATTTTAAAAGGGGAGAACGAGGAGCTGAAAAAGAACCAGGAGGGGTGGACCACCAAAGTTGCTACTCTAGAAGATACCATCAAGGATCTCCGGGAGAAGTTGTCTGGAGCAGAGAAAGATCTCAACTCTTCAAAAGAGGAGACGAAGGCCAAGGACCAAATTATCAACAACTTGATCAGTGACAAGATTGCGCTTGAGAACACAGTGTCCAAGGCTGTAGAGGAGAAAGCTGATCTGCTAAGGGAGCAGGAGGCAAAAATCCAAGCCAAAATCGACGCTTATGCCAACAATGTGATCGACACTCAAGAGGAAATGTATGCCAAGGTGAAATCAGACATGGTCCTGCTCTTCCATGAGAAGTTTCCGGAGAGGAACTTGGGTGATCTGTGGCTTCACGTAGAGTATGAAGACCTTCTCTTCCACACCATGGCTGACGGAGACTTGTATGATTACTCCAGTGCTTCTTCTTCTAACGAGGCAGAAGAAAATGCCGGGGAAGGTCCTCCTGAAGAGAAAGACGATCCCAAGGGGAAGAAGAAGATGGATGAGGCTGAGCCATCTTCAAAGGCTCAGTCTTGAATTATGAATTATTTTTTACTTTTCATGTTATCTAAACCAAAGTCCTTGGAAGGCCAAGGCACTCTTTTTGTTATTGTGTCCGGTATCTGACCGGATAGATCCTTTACTTTATTTGATAATTTGGAAGTACTTGGAAGGCCAAGGCACTTAAGTTATTTCAATGAATATCCTTGTTTTGCATAATTTTCGCATCCTTTCATAGTTTGTTTCAATTTTGGTGGCTAGTGTTTAAATAGCCCTTAGTTATTTCATAAATAGTCTAAACTGAGAGTATTTAAGTTCTCCGATGACAAATGTTTAAGTGGTCATCATTCTTTTACTTCAATCCGGATTGTGTGACAAAAAACAGAGTAAGAACACTTCGGAATTTTTTTTAAGAAGGCATCAAATTTCATTAAAAAGCTTGGACACCTCATTAAAACCTCCCCGTGCCACCAGGGTAGGAAAGAGTATGCCCCCAAATATTTACATGGATGTTTAAACAAGTAAATATTTACACAGATGCTACTCCAAGTACGTCCGGAGATGTTCGATATTCCAAGGGTGGGTCAAAATTCTTCCATCCTTGTCTTCTAGCCAATATGTTCAGGTTTAAGCCTTTCAACAACCATATAAGGTCCTTCCCAAGTTGGGGCCAGTTTGCCGAGCAGCTTCTCCTTAGTGTGTAAGAAGACTTTCTTCAATACCTTGTCCCCTGGCTGGAAATCTCTTCTTTTAACCCTTGAAGCAAATCTGCTTCTCATCAAACCCTAATAGTGTGCAACTCTAAGGTGAGCTTTAACTTGTCTTTCCTCTACCAGGTCAAGCTGACCTCTGATCGCCACTTCGTTAGCGCATTCGGAGAATTTGTGAACCTGAAATGATGGGAGAGTCGCTTCTATGGGAGCTACTACATCCATCCCATAGACCAAGGCAAAGGGTGACTCTTGTGTTGCCGCCCCAGGTGTTGTCCGGTAGGCCCACAAGACCTCTTGTAAATAGTTGGGCCACTTCCCAGCAGCTCCTTCCAGATTCTTCTTTAAACCGGACAGTTTAGTTCTGTTAGCCACTTCAACCTGACCATTTTCTTGTGGGTGGAAAGGTGAAGAGAAACAGTGTTGTATGCCCCTTGAGGCACAGAAACTCTCCATTTCTCTATTGTCGAACTGTGGTCCATTGTCTGTCGTTATCTTTTGCAGAACACCAAATCTACAACAGATGTTGGATAAAATGAATTTTATGATAGCTTTTGATGTTGTTCCTACCAGGGGGGCTGCTTCAATCCACTTCGAAAAGTAATCTATAGCAACAATTATAGTTTTGCGCCCTCCAGACGCCATAGGGAGAGGTCCCACTAAATCCAACCCCCATCGAGCAAAAGGTATAGGCTCAGAAATTGACTCTAAAGGGATGGCTGGGACATGGATTTCATTGCTGTATCTCTGGCATGGATCACACCTTCTTACCAGTTCTTTAGCATCCTGCATGATAGATGGCCAATAGTAGTCGGCCAGTAAAACTCTCCTTGTTAGAGCCCTGAATCCACAATGAGCTAATCCTTCACCATCATGTAATTCGGAGAGGACTACTTGAGATTCATCATCCCCTAAACAACGCAGAAGTGGTTTACTGTAAGACTTTTTATACAGAATGTCTCTTAGTATGAGAAAACCACGAGCCTTGTGTTTCAGTTTTTAATGATTTGTCCAGAGGCAAGAAGCCGTCGGAGAGGTATTGCAGGAGAGGAAATCTCAAATCCCGAGGTTGTTTCACCTGCACTTCAAACATTTCTTCCTCTTTACCCATACTAAGTTGAATGGAGGGGCTCTCCAGCACATGGATCCATGGATATGACTCTGTGTAAGCTATAGTTGCCAATGAATCTGCCAGCTCATTTTCTGTCCGGTGTATATGCTAATAAACAACGCTTTTAAACTTGAGTGCCTCATTTTTAAGAAGAAACAAATACTTCACTAGCTGCTCCTTTTTAGCCTCAGATTGACCTTGAGCATGGTGGATAAGAAGTTGGGAGTCACTCATTAGCTTGACCCTTTTAGCCCCACAAATATAAGCTAACTTTAAACCAGCTATAGATGCTTCGTATTCAGACTCATTATTAGAAGCCCTGAAAGCAAAACATATAGCCTGGTACATTTTGTCACCATATGGAGAAGTTAAGCACACCCCTGCACCACATCCCATAGTGCTGGATCCACCATCTGTCCGGAAGACCCAGACCTTTTTATCTTTCATCTCAGTAGTCTGCTCAGAATCTCTATCATAGTGGAATTCAACTAAAAAATCAGCCACAGCTTGGGCCTTGACTGATGTTCGGGGAGCAAAATCTATATCAAAATCCCCCAATTCTACTGACCACTTAGTCATTCTACTTGAAATGTCTACTTTTTGGAGAACATTCTTCAAGGGAAAAGATGTCCGGACGATAATAGGATGAGCCTGGAAATAAGGCCTCATCTTTCTTGTAGCTATTACCAGGTCTAACGCTAACTTTTCAAGTTTTAAATAACGTTTTTCTGCATCTATCAAGCTCTTGCTGATGTATTACACTGGACGGGGGTAGCCATCCACCTCTCTCACCAACACAACACTGATGGCACAATTTGAAACTGCCAAATATACAAAGAGTGTCTCTCCATCAATTGGTTTAAATAGGGTTTTGGGGGAGGACAGATGTTTCTTAATCTCATTGAAGGCCTCATGATACTGTGAGGTCTAGTCAAATCCCCTTGCACCCTTCAAAGTTTAAAAAAACGGGGCGCATCGGTCCGATGACCTTGAGATAAATCAGTTTAAAGCAGCTAACCTCCCCGTCAATCGTTGCACTTCTTTAATATTCCGAGGAGGCTCCATTTGGAATAGAGCATTAAGTTGGTCCGGATAGGGTTGTATCCCTTGCTCACTTATTATATAACCTAGGAACTTCCCGGATTGCACTCCGAACACATATTTTTCTGGATTTAGCTTTAAATTTACTTTTACCAAGTTGGTAAAAGTTTCTTGGAGGTCAGTTGAGTGCAATTGCTCATCCACACTTTTCACCATCATGTCATCGATGTATACTTCCATATTTCTTCCAATCTGATCAGCAAAGGCTTTGTTCACCAATCTCTAATAAGTAGCCCCAGCCTTTTTCAACCCAAATGGCATTACCTTGTAGCAATGAAGACCCCTGTTAGTGACAAATGTGGTATGCTATTGATCCCTTAGATCTACTTGGATCTGATTGTATCCGGAGAAAGCATCCATAAAGGATAGCAGCTTATTCCTAGAGGTGGAGTCTACTAGCTGGTCAATTCGGGGAACTGGATACAAATCTTTTGGGCAAGCTCTATCGAGATCTGTGAAGTCAATACACATACGCAACTTTCTATTTTTCTTTTTCACCAAGGCCGGATTGGCAGTCCACAAAGGATATTGAGACTCCTTGATATGCCCCATCTTTGTGAGCCTGTTAACCTCCTGCACAATAACATCAGCTTTTTCTTTGGAAAAAGCCCTTCTCTTTTGTACCACTGGTGCTACATCTTTTTGGAAAGATAGGTGATGTGATATAACATCAGCTGGAACCCCAGTAACATCAGCATTGCACCAATCAAAAACATGCTGATGGTTTTTCAAGAACTTTAACATCTTATTTTTCAGGTCGGGTGGCATTTTAGACCCTATCTTGACAATTTTCCCTTCTTCTAAAGAATGTGTTTCAACCTCTTCAACTGGTATCAATACTCCAGGGGTCTCTCTGGGGTCATCAATTTCACCCTCACCCCCAGAAAGCCCCTCAAACTGCTATTGCTCGTTGATACGAACTGCCCCAACGTCCGGGGGGCCAGGGCTGTAGCATAACATTCTCTTGCAACCTTCTGACTGCTTCGGACAACTCCCATTTGTCCTTGAACAGCATATTTCAAACATTGGTGGACTGTCAAGGCCACTGCATGCATCCTAGAGAGCCAAGACCTCCCTAAAATAGCATTATAGCACGTGGGACAATCTACCACAATAAAAAGTATCCTCACCATCTTCTTGAAAGGGCCCTTGCCCAACAAAACTTCCTCTTTGAACTCCCCGATCACATCTAGTGAGCTGCCAGTAAAGCCCACACTTGATCTGTCCGAACGCTAAATTACGGCTGGATTTTTCATTTTCTTGTAAGTGTTTAAGAAGAGGATATTAGCTGAGCTTCCAGTATCCACCAAGATTCGTCTTATGTCATTGCCCCCAATGGATGCTCCTATGACAACATCATCTTCATGTGGGCCAGCTATATCTCTTAAGTCATCTTCATAAAAAACAATGAAGGGGAATGGAATCTGCAATTGATAGGAGGTCATGCCTCCTTCTAGATGGGTAGCTAAAGTATGAACGTGCCTCTTCCTCGAAGAAGCAGTAGGAGCTGTCATAGTATCCCCTCCGAAAATCGTAAGTGACTCAAAAAACTTAATGAGCCCGGAGACCGTTCTAGAACATTCCTCAATGGTACCCACTCTATTTCGAGTTGGATCCGGATCCAAGTATTCCGATTCCACATCAAACCTTTCGATTATAACCATAGCTCCCTCCGGAGTAGCATTACTTGGACCAACTCGGTGAGTATTGTCAGGCCTATTACCTCCTCTTCTTTTGACATAAGCCCCCAGCTTTCCCCTTTCAATCAAGTTCTGAACTTCTTGTTTTAAGGCTATACAATCATCAGTGGTATGGCCAGTATCATTGTGATACTGGCAGAAGGAGTTATTGCAATGTTATCTAGGTGATTGCAGTGTGGCTGGTCTTCTATAGTGTACCTCTTCCTTTGTTTTATCATAAATGGTGGCCACACTTTCTTTCAATTCTGCAAACCACTCCAGTTGAACCCAAGGACCTCTCTTATTTCTGGATTGTTGACTCTGGGCAGGTGCAGCTGGCTGAGATTGAGCTTTAGCCCGGCCATGCCCTTATCTGGTCTCCTTTGCCTTGTTCCCGGACTGATTCTGATTTGGGTTTGGTGCAACTGGGGCAGACCTCACCTGCCTGTGCACCCTAGTTTTCTTCGTTTCATCAACGTTAATCTTCTTTCCAACCTGATTCAGCAACCCTCCCCAAGTCATGGCTTTCTTTCTGGTTACTGAATCAGCCAAATTCCCAGGGTTTAAGCCCTGTCTCAAGGATGCTATTGCTACTTGCTCGAAGCAATCAGCCAACCCATTCTTGATGTTCACAAAATGACTTATGTATTCTTTCAATGATTCGTTCGGTTCTTGGGCACAATGGATTATTGTGTCCCCGTTTCCCTTCAACTCTTTACTCCCAACAAACTGCCTTCGAAAGGCCACCCAAAAAGTATCGAAATTCTTGATGCAACATTATGGTAGGCTGTTATACCATTTTAGAGCACTCCCCGTAAAGGATTGGGAAAATGCTCTACAAATTAGCTTGTCGTCATCATCAAAGTTCATCATGAAGTTTTTAAATTGCTCCAAATGGTTATCCGGATCAGTACTACCATCGTACTTTTCCATTTTAGTGCTGTCAAACCTCTTAGGGAGATTTCCGGACAGAATCTTGGAAGATAATGGAGATTGTCTCCAATTCCGACCACCACTGAACACAGTATCCTCATTGGGAGTTGCAAAGATACCTGGTTCATCGTGGAAGGCAAAAGGATCCATCAGCATCCGGTCTACATGCCTCCGGCTGTGAGATGACCCTTTGCCAATATTCTTCTTCAACTTTCCGTGTCTATCTCTTTTCCTTGAATATTTTTTTATCAGCTTTTGCTTCTTTTTAGTTCGGCCCTCATCGCTGCTAGAGGACAAAGACTCTTTAACCCCATCTTCATCCAAGGAGCTATCAGAAGATTCTGAGCCTGAGTCAGAACTCTCCACTAGCTTAGACCGGTGAGATTTTTTGGAGACGGCATGAGTCTTTTTGGTACTCACATGAGTCTTTGAAGGCTCATGCTCTCTAGGGTTATCGGTATGATGAGCAAACGATGCTGTTGGTTTTTCTTTCATGCCCATCGTAGCCTTTTCTCCCCTCAGAGCTTCTATCTCGCCTTTTAACCTATCGCGCTCCTCAATGGTGTACTCATCGTTTTCGCCCACCACTTCGAGCAAAGCTGGTGGTACTTCCAGGGCGTCCGGATTCATTCGGACTGACTTTTCTTGTTGGTTTCGAATGCTTGATTCAGGAACCTTCGTGCTCCCACTATGGTCGCCAATTTGGTGTGGTTAATTTTTGTTTGAGGGTAAATTTGTAATTTGTTTTAGAGTTTTTGGAGGTATGTAGGTGTTTAATATTTGAGTAGAGAGTAGAGGGAGAATTAAGCAGCCTAGATGTATTTAATTTTCATTATTCATATTAAATGCAGGTGGATGGGTATTTATACCCTTATATTTGGGCTTTATGGGTTTTCGGGTCATGTTTAATGGACCCGGGTCATGTTCAAAGACCCATGAGCTCTAAGTAGAAGAGCAAGCTGCTTAGTCAAGAAGTGTTTAGGTTTTTAAGTACTTTTTTTATAGTCCGAACAGTCCAATAGGCTAGGTGTTCGAATTGCCCTGCCCGGTCTGGTGATCTTGGTCCGAACTGTCCCTGTCCGGAGAGGTAGCAATATTCGGACTCATCAATGGTAACTCGCGTCCTACTGGATGGGGGTAGCTCGGAGAACATCATTTTCAAAGATAACTACGATTGAATGCATAGATTACCACCTTACAAGCCCACCTAACGAACCTTGGTCGGATATGAAGGTAAGGCGTCTCAATGTGTTGGAGAAGTCGACCTAATGGTCAAAGTAGGTTACAGAGTTACTAAGCATGAACTTAAAACACTATCCATGATCTCCAACCCACCTAGTTTTTATCATGCAATAATCGGTCGACCTCGGTTGCATAGGGTGGAGGCCATCCCGTGCACGTTTAGGCAATGCGTCAAGTACCCAGTAGGAAACGCAATCGGTATCATCTGAGGGAGTCAACGTACTGCGAGCACATGTTATGCATTTATCTTCGATCCCACAAAGCCCCTCGGATGGTAATTAACTAGCGATGGGAGGACCCGAGGAAAGAATAAATGCACCATCCTCTCCTGAACCGGTTGACGGCCCTAGAGAAACAGAATAGCCAGAAGAGGACCCTCCTTTCTTGATCGAGGAGATAGTAGTAGAGGGTCGCACTCCATTGTTGGGTAACAATTTAACCTCTATCTTTAAGCAATCATCAATTGAACTTTTAGAAAGGAATTTGGATGTATTTGCATGGGATGCTAGCGATTTTTCAGGTGCCGACCCCTCAGTTATCTACCATGAGTTAGCTATCGACTCATATACGAGACCTGTGTGACAGAAGCGATGGATTTTTTCTGCCGAGAAGCAAAAAGCTATATCTTCCAAGAGGATGAAATTGTCCAGACTATGACATAAAAGGTGGCTCCGTATCCGGTCTGGGTAGAAAACCCAGTTGTGGTTAAGAAGAAATGGGGTCAATGGCTCATGTGCATCGATTTCACCGACCTGAATCAAGCATGCCCCCAAAGATGTATTGCCCCTGCCTTGTATCGACCACCTTGTGGATTCGGCTTTGGGATACAAATTCCTGTCGTTTATGGATGCATACTTGGGCTACAATCAGATCTACCTCAACCCATTGGATGAAGAGCACACGACGTTCCAAACCGAGCGCGGCTTCTATTGTTACATGGTGATGCCGTTTGGGTTAAAGAATGCGGGCTCTACATACCAACGTTTAGTCAACCACATTTTAGCAAACAATTGAGTATGAATATGGAAGTATATATGGATGGTGTGATCGTCAAAACACATACAGTCCTCCACCAACTTGAGATGCTCCAAATCGTGTTCAACCTAATGCGTCAGTTAAATTTAAAGCTTAACCCGATCAACTACTCTTTAGGAGTTAGAAGTGGAAAATTCCTAGGCTACATAGTGAGAAAAAATGGCATAGCCTACCCCATCGAGCTGCAAGAAGTTATAGAAATGGCACCACAATTGTCTCACGGGACACTTGACCGCACTTTCCCGCTTCATTTCCAAATACTAAGACAAGACCCACCCTTTCTTCGAGATTCTCTAAGGGGCTAAGAAATTCAACTAGACAGATTAATTCAATAAGGCTTTTAACGAGTTGAAAACTACCTTACATCCCCAGAGATTATATCTGCCCCTAGCCGGTGAAGTACTATTTTTATACTTATTTGTTTCACCTTTTACAGTCAGTGCAGTCCTGGCCAGAGAACCAACCGGTGTACTATACTAGCAAAACTCTGGTTGATGTCGAGACTAGATACCTCAACCTCGAGAATCTTAGATTATGTCTGGTGACATCTGCCCGGAAAATGCGCCCATATATTCAGAGGCGTCGGTCACATCTAGAGGTGGTGCACGAAGAGGTCAGACAAGCAATCTGATTTAACTTTCTGGTGACCAATAATGTTGCAAGTATGAGGTGGTGATTTATAGCATGAAGTTGGCTCTAATATATGGGCTCGTCTTCTGCAAATTCAATCAGACTCACAATTGGTCATAAATCAAGCTAGGGGCACTTATGATGCGAAGAAAGAAGGCATTCGGGGCTACTTAGCAGCACTCAAGGAGTGTGAGTCCAAATTTTCCATGGTACTCTACGAATAAGTCCTAAGTCAAGCAAACTCCACCGCCAACGTATTGGCCAAGATCGCAACTTTGGGTGAGCACCCTCTCATCCTTACACAGCAACTGCCGACTACTGAACTGATTAATCAGAGTAAAAACACCTACGCAATCGATAACACCAGTGATTAGAGACAATCCTATCGTTTATACTTAAGTTCTCTCGACCGATAAGACAACCGCTCGTGCTCTCTAGCTGCAGATATTGTGTGCTAGAGTGCATCTTATATCAAAAAAATCGCAACCCGACCCATACAGTGTATACAGGACCTACATACTTAAACAATCGGGGCACAGTATGGGTACCGGAGCCTTATTTGACGTTTTCTGCTCGCAGGTTACTACTGGCCAAAACTAGCCACCGACGCAGGGCGAGTGCCACCAATATCAGCAGTTCGTCAATATTAGGAGTCTCCCGAGCGAGCTTATGAAACCTGTAGTTGTCCCTTTCCTTTTTATTAAAACAGTGTATTACTTTTCAAAGTGGGTAGAAACCAAAACCCTTTTCAAACCAAACCCGAACTCAGGAGATACGTGGATTCGTCCACAATCAAATCCTCACTAGTTTTGGCATACCCCGCATCTTGGTAATAGACAAGGGTCCCAAAAAGTTTTGGTAACAACATTTTGCAAGCGTTATGGGTTCTTGAATATATCACAAGTGATGAGTCTGAATTCAGCATGCTCTCCGGAAAGGGCAAATCGGTATAGTCTCTCCGAATACCAGACAGGTTACATGGACATGGATCGAACAGGTCATTTGAACCGGACAGATTACTTTGACTACTATGATCTTAAGGCAGTTCGAACTATGACAAAAGTACTAAAAAACCTAAACACTTCTTGACTAAGCCACTTGCTCTCCTGCTTAGAGCTCATGGGTCTTTGAACATGACCCGAGTCCTTTAAACTTGACCCGACAGCCCATAAGGGCCCAAACATCACACTATAAATACCCAACCACCTGCATTAACTATGGGTAATGAGAATTAACTGCTACCAAGCTGCTTAATCATCTCTCTACTCTCTACTCTATCCGTTAAACACTCACACACCACCGTTAAACACTCACACACCACCTTAAAACTCCACTTGAAATTACCAGCCTACCCTCAGGCAATTATTATCCACATCAAATTGGCGACCATAGTGGGAGGCGACGGTGCCTGAATCAAGCATTCAAAACCAGAAAAGAAAATCTGTCCGAATGAATCCGGACAATCCTGAGCTGCCACCAGCTTTGCTCGAAGTGGTGGGAGAGAATGATGAGTACACTATCGAAGAGCGTGACAGGTTGAGGGGTGAAATAGAATCTCTGAGGGCTGAAAAGGCGAAGATGGGCGTGAAAGAGAAATCCAAAGCATCAGTTGCTCATCACATTTACAACCCTATAGAGCATGAGGCTTCTAAAACTCATGTGAGTACCAAAAAGACACATGTCAGTTCTAAAAAGTCTCACCGGTACAAGCCTGTGGAGAGTTCTGACTCAAGCTCAGAATCTTCAGGTAGCTCTTCGGACAGTGAGGGAAATGAAAAATCCTTGTCCTCTAGCAGCGATGACGGTCGAACTAGAAAAAAGCAAAAGCAGGTTAAGAAATATTCAAGAAAAAGAGACAGACATGGAATAATGAAAAGGCATATTGGCAAGGGATCATCTCACCACCGGAGGTATATGGACAAGATGCTGATGGATCCTTTTGTTTTCCACGATGAACCAGGTATCTTTGCAACTCCCAATGAGGATACCGTGTTCAGTCCTGGACGGAATTGGAGGCAGTCTCCACTGTCTTCTAAAATTCTGTCCGGAAACCTCCCCAAGAGGTTTGATAGCACTAAAATGGAGAAGTACGATAGCAGTACTGATCCGGACAATCATCTGGAGCAATTCAAGAACTTCATGATGAACTTTGATGACGATGATAAACTACTCTGTAGGGCATTCTCCCAATCATTCACGGGGAGTGCTCTGAAGTGGTACAACATCCTGCCTCAGGGTTGTATTAAAGATTTTGATATGTTTTGGGTGGCCTTCCGAAGGCAGTTCGTAGGGAGTAAGGAGTTGAAGGGCAATGGAGACACCATAATCCACTGTGCCCAGGATCCAAATGAATCCTTGAAAGAATACATAAGCCGTTTTATGAACACAAAGAATAGGTTGGTTGATTGCTTTGAACAGGTAGCAATAGCATCCCTGAGACAGGGTTTGAACCCAGGCAATCTAGCTGATTCGGTGACCAGAAAAAAGGCTATGACGTGGGGAGGGTTGCTGAATCAAGTTGGCAAACAAATAAACGTTGATGAAACAAAGAAAACCAGGGTACACAGACAGGTGAGGTCCACCCCAGTGGCACCAACTCCAAATCAAAACCAGTCCGGGAACAAAGCAAGAGAAACCGGACAGGGGCATGGTAGGGCAAAAGCTCAGTTTCAGCCAGCTGTTACTGCTCAAAGTCAACAATCCAGAAACAAGAGAGGGCCATGGGTCCAACCGGAGTGGTTCGCAGAGTTGAAAGAAAGTGTGGCCACTATCTTTGATAAAACAAAAGATGAGGTACATTACCGCAGACCAGCGACCTTGCAGTCTCCCAGAGAACATCGTAACAACTACTTTTGCCAATATCACAATGATATTGGCCATACCACTGATGATTGCATAGCATTGAAACAGGAAGTTCAAAACCTGATTGAAAGGGGAAAGTTGGGAGCATACGTTAAGAAAAGAGGAGGCAACAGGCCTGATAACACTCACCGGGTTGGTCGAAGTAATGCTGCTCCGGAGGGGGGCCATGGTTATAGTTGAAAGGTTTGATGTGGAATCTGAATACTTGGATCCTGATCCAACTCGAAACAGAGTGGGTGCTATTGAGGAGTGTTCTAGATCGGTTTCCGGGCTCATTAAGTTTTTTGAGTCGCTTACAATTTTCGGAGGGGACACTATGACGGCTCCTACTGCTTCTTCGAGAAAGAGGCATGTTCATAATTTAGCCTCCTAGCTAGAAGGAGGCATGACATCTTATCAGTCACCGAACTCATTCCCCTTCATTGTCTTTGATGAGGATGATTTGAGAGACATTGCTGGCCCTCATGAGGATGCTGTTGTAATAGGAGCGTCTATATGGGGCAATGAAATAAGGCGAATCCTGGTGGATACTGGAAGCTCAGCCAATATCTTCTTCCTAACCACTTATAAGAAAATGAAAAATCCAGCTGTGATTCAAAAGTCGGACAGGTCAATCGTGGGCTTCACGGGCAGCTCAGCCGATGTGATCGGAGAATTCGAAGAGGAAGTGTTATTGGGCAGGGGCCCTTTCAAGAAAATGGTTAGAATACTCTTTATTGTGGTGGATTGTCCCACTTGCTATAATGCTATTCTAGGGAGGTCTTGGCTCTCTAGGATGCACGCCGTGGCTTCAATAGTCCACCAGTGTTTAAAGTATGCTGTTCAGGGACAGGTTGGGGTTGTCCGGAGTAGCCAAAAGATTGCAAGAGAATGATATGCCACTGCCCTGGCTCCTCGAACGCTGGGGGCAGTCCGTATAAATGATCAATAGCAGTTTGAGGGCCTTTCTGGGGGTGAGGGTGAAATTGTTGACCCAAGAGAGACCCCTGCAGTGTTGATTCCAATTGAAGAGGTTGAAACGCACTGTTTGGAAGAAGGCAAGAGTGTCAAGATAGGGTCCAAGATGCCACCAATGTTAAAAAAAGAAATGTTGAAATTTTTGAAAGACCATCAGCACGTTTTTGCCTGGTGTAATGCTGATGTTACCGGAGTTTCATCAGAAGTGATATCCCATCACCTATCTGTCCGGAGAGATGTAGCACTAGTGGTTCAAAAGAGAAGGGCTTTCTCAAAAGAAAAGGCTGATGTCATCGTACAAGAGGTTGACAGACTCACAAAGATGGGGCACATTAAGGAATCTCAGTACCCTTTGTGGACTGCCAATCCTGTCCTGGTGAAAAATAAGAATGGCAAGTGGCGCATGTGCATTGACTTCACAGACCTCAATAGAGCTTGCCCAAAAGACTTGTATCCGGTCCCCCGGATAGATCAGTTAGTAGACTCTACCTCTGGGAAGAAACTGCTTTCCTTTATGGACGCTTTCTCCGGGTACAATCAGATTCAAGTAGATCCAAAGGATCAAGAGCATACTATGTTTGTCACTGACAGGGGTCTACATTGCTACAAAGTGATGCCATTTGGTTTGAAAAATGCTGGGGCTACTTATCAAAGGTTAGTCAATAAGGCATTTGCTGATCAAATTGGAAGAAATATGGAGGTATACATTGACGATATGATGGTGAAAAGTGTGGATGAGCAGCTACACTTGTCCGATCTCCAAGAAACTTTTGCCAACTTGGTAAAAGTAAATTTAAAGTTAAACCCTGAAAAGTGTGTCTTCGGAGTACAGTCCGGGAAGTGAATACAGCCCGATCCGGACCAGCTGAATGCTCTTTTCCAGATGGAACCTCCTCGAAACATCAAAGAAGTACAGCGGTTAACGGGGAGATTAGCAGCCTTAAACACATTTATCTCCAGGTCTTCGGACAGGTGTGCTCCTTTCTTTCAAACTTTGAAGGGTGCAAAGGGTTTTGAGTGGACCCCACAGTGTGATGAGGCTTTCAATGAAATCAAGAAACACCTGTCCTCCCCCAAAACTTTATTCAAACCAGTTGATGGGGAGACTTTCTTCGTATATTTGGCAGTTTCAAGTTGTGCCATCAGTGCTGTGCTGGTAAGAGAGGTCGATAGATATCCCCACCCAGTGTACTACATCAGCAAGAGCTTGATAGATGCTGAGAGACGTTACTTGAAACTTGAAAAGTTGGCATTAGCTCTGGTAATAGCTGCGAGAAAGATGAGGCCTTATTTCCAGGCTCATCTTATCATCGTCCGGACCTCTTTTCCTTTAAATAATGTCCTTCAAAAAGCAGACATTTTGAGCAGAATGACTAAGTGGTCAGTAGAATTAGGGGACTTCGACATAGACTTTGCTCCCCGGACAGCAGTAAAAGCCCAAGCTGTGGCTGATTTCCTGGTTGAATTCCACTCCGATAGGGATTCGGAGCAAGCTACTGATACAAAAGACAAGAAAATGTGGATCGTCCGAACAGATGGTGGATCTAGCACTATGGGATGTGGTGCAGGAATATGTTTAACTTCCCCATATGGAGACAATATGTACCAGGCTATTTTTTTTGCTTTTCGGGCATCTAATAACGAGTCCGAATACGAAGCAGCTATAGCTGGGTTAAAGTTAGCCTACATCTGTGGGGCTAAGAGGGTCAAACTACTAAATGACTCCCAATTGCTTATCCACCATGCCTTAGGCCAATCTGAGGCTAGAAAGGAGCAACTGGTAAAGTATTTGCTCCTCCTCAAAAATGAAGCACTGAAATTTAAAGTTGTTGTCTATGAACACATTCCCCGGGCAGAAAATGAGCTAGCAGACTCATTGGCAACTATAGCATACTCGGAGTTATATCCATGGATCCATGTGCTTGAAAGCCCTTCTATTCAACTTAGTAAGGGTGAAGAAGAGGAAGTTTTTGAAATACAAGTGAAACGGCCTCAAGACTGGAGATCTCCTCTCATACAATATATGTCCGATGGTATTGTGCCTTCAGATAAGTCACAAGCCAGAACATTGAAACACAAGGCTCTTGGTTTCATTATATTGAGAGAAGTGTTGTACAAAAAATCCTATAGTAAACCTCTCCTTCGTTGTTTGGGGGATGATGAGTCACAAGTGGTCCTCTCCGAATTACATGATGGTGAAGGATCAGCCCATTGTGGATTTAGAGCTCTAACAAGAAGAGTATTACTCTCCGGATATTATTGGCCATCAATTATGAAAGATGCTAAGGAATTGGTGAGGAGGTGTGACCCATGCCAGAGGTACAGCAATGAAATTCATGTACCAGCCATTCCTTTGGAATCAATTTCTGAGCCCATCCCTTTTGCTCGATGGGGGTTGGACTTGGTAGGGCCTCTCCCTGTGGCGTCCGGAGGGCGTAAAACTATAATTGTGACCATTGACTACTTCTCAAAGTGGGTAGAAGCAGCTCCCCTGGCAAGGACAACATCAAAAGCTGTCATAAAATTCATTATGTCCAACATATGTTGCAAATTTGGTGTCCCACAGAAAATAACAACAGACAATGGGCCACAGTTTGACAATAGAGAAATTGAAAGCTTCTGTGCCTCAAGGGGTATACAGCATTGTTTTTATTCACCTTTTCACCCACAAGCTAATGGGCAAGTTGAAGTGGCTAATAGGACTATATTGTCCGGTTTAAGGAAGAATCTGGAAGGGGCTGCTGGGAAGTGGCCTAGTTATCTACAAGAAGTCTTGTGGGCCTACCGGACAACACCTGGGGCTGTAACACAAGAATCACCCTTTGCCTTGGTCTATGGAATGGATGCAGTAGCCCCCATAGAGAAGACACTCCATTCCTTTCGTGTTCACAACATCTCCGGACACGCTAATGACATGGCAATCAGAAATCAACTTGATTTGATAGAAGAAAGACGAATTAAAGCTCGCCTTAGAGTTGCACACTATCAGGGCTTGATGAGGAGCAGGTTTGCTTTTAAAGTTAAAAGAAGAGATTTCCAACCAGGGGACAAAGTATTAAGAAAGGTCTTCTTACACACTAAAGAAAAGCTCTTCGGAAAGCTGGCCCCGACCTGGGAGGGTCCGTATATTGTGGTTGAAAGAATCAAGCTTGGAACTTATTGGTTGGAAGACAAAGATGGCAGGGTTCTAACTCACCATTGGCTATTGAGCATCTTCGGATGTACTTGGAATAACACTTGTGTAAATATTTACTTGTTTGAACTTCCATGTAAATATTTGGGGGCATAATCTTTCCTCCCTGGTGGCACGGGGAGGTTTTAATGAGGTGTCCGGATGGTTGAATAAAATTCGATGCCTTCTTTAAAATTTTCTAAGTATTTTCACAGTTCTGTCTCTTGTTATACTACTCGGACTGAAAGTTCTAAAGGCTATTTAAACTCTAGCCAGAGAATTTAAACACTCTCACAATGCAATAACTAAAAGCTACTTAAAGTCTAGATATCTAAACTAAAACAAACAATGAAAGAAGATGATGGTTGTGCAAAACAGAAGTATTCATTAACACAACTTAAAATTGCCTTGGCCTTCCAAGGACTTTCGAACAAGTCAGGGTACAGCACAAAAAAAAAACCTGTCTGAACGAATATCGGACACCACTACAAAAAGAGTGCCTTGGCCTTCCAAGGACTTTAGTTTGAATAAAAGATAAACCAAGCAAACTATAAATTAAGATTGAGCCTTTGAAGACGGCTCCCCTTCATCTGCTTTCTTACCCTTAGAGTCGCTCCCCGCTTCGACTACCTTCTTGCCTTTGGGATCATTCTCCTCTTCACTTGGGCTCTCTCCGGTCCTCTCTTCATCATCAGATGAAGACCCACTGGAAATTCTATCCTCCTCGACCATTGTATAAAATGGAAGGTCATCATCATCCACATAGAGCCATAAGTCCCCCAGGGTCCTCTTCGGAAATTTTTCATGAAAAAGGAGAACCATATCAGACTTCACCCTTTGAATCATTAACTCTTCGCTTTTAATCATCTCCCTGGCGTACGGATTGATCTTGGCAGTGATTGTGGCCTCTTGGTCCCTTAGCAAAGCATTTTTCTCCTCAGCAGCCTGGGTCACTGCATTTTCTAGAGCAATCTTATCAGTAGTCAAGTTGGTGATAAGCTTCTCCTTTGCAGTAGTTTCTCCCCTTGAGACAGTAAGGTCTTTCTCCATACCGGACAGCTTCTCCTGAAGTTCTTTTATGGTTTCTTCTAGGGTGGCAACTTTTGTGTTGCTTTCATCTTGATTCCTCTTCAGCTCCTCATTTGCTTCCTTAAGCAAATCAGCATTGGTAGTAGCAGTACGGAGGTCTTCGGACAGCTTTTCCTTCTCAGACTTGAGGTCTTTGATGGTGTCTGCCTGACTCCGGACTTATCTCTCCAATGTAAGAACTGGCTGCACATTACTAAGCAAGGAAT
This sequence comes from Limnanthes douglasii subsp. nivea, assembly GCA_036936605.1. Lineage (NCBI taxonomy): Eukaryota > Viridiplantae > Streptophyta > Magnoliopsida > Brassicales > Limnanthaceae > Limnanthes > Limnanthes douglasii. Next base: position 202,585,427 of record JAUPFV010000001.1, on the reverse strand, counting down.
GAGCTATAGTGTCATTTTCACTAGAAACCATGAAAGTCTTACCATTGAAATTGACCGTATTGGAGCTGCTTGGAGGAACGTAGGGCCCTACGAATTCATCTCTGGGGAGGCCAAGGAAATACTCACCAAGCCCAGCTAGACCAGTGATGTCCACTCCATCGAGGTTGAGATCTCCCCCCTCTACCTCATCGTATGAAAGTCCCTTGGGATCTCTTCGGCCAGCGTTGGGTCAGAGGGGTCAGTGGGGAAAGAGGGCTCCGGATCCCGGAGAGCAAGCTCCTCTGCTTGTGAAGTCTTTTTCTTCTTGGCTTCCCGGTCAGCACCTTCACCTACTTGCTTGCGAGTCCTTTTTGGAGCCCTTGGAGGTTTTGGAAGGTCTGCTTCCTGCCTTTCGGTCTCATGCTCCACTACTTGCAAGAGGGCTGCATCAATTTGAACCTGGGTCGGCCCCTCTGGGTCTGTTGGGGCATCCTTCTCAGCATCGCTCGCCACCTTTTTGCCTTTTCTCCTGCCTTTCATTTTGCTTGGGGCTTTGGCCCGGGCAGGCAGCTAGAGTGTCCCATCCAGTTCGTGGGACCTTCTAAGCACAATGTCTTCAGGAGGCTGGGTAGAGAGCTCTTCCCAGGTCAGGTCTCTCCGATCTGTGGTATTCCATAGGTAAGACCTGGCCAGATTTCCAGAGGTGAAGGCTTTGTGGAATCGATTCTCCCAGTTCTCTGCGGCCCAGGCATTGATTTTGCCACAGGTAACCTGTCCGGCCTTCAAATAATCCCCAAACTCCTTTGGCAGCTCTGTTAGAACAAAAGAAAGATCAGTTAATTTAAACCAACTTAAAGAAAGAGAAATGGACAGAAATTTAAAGTAAGGAACTTACGGTCACTCCTCCACTTACTCCTGAGGAGGCTTGGGTTCTCTCCGGCCTTGATCTTCTTGCCATTTCCCAAGCGCCACTGACGAACAGAAATTGGCTCCTCCATTTGCTCTCTGACTCCAAGAGATCATCAACAGCCTTGAGATCGTTCCCCATATTGAAATGGTAGAAGGGGAATTGGTGATTCTTGCAAAGGTTGGCCACCGTTGCGAACTCTTCCATAGGGAGAGGGATCCCGGACAGCGTAGATGCCATGATACATGACATCAGAGTGAACCAGCCATTGGGGCTCAGCTGGCTCGGGCAGAGCTTCACCAGGTGGAAGTATCGAACGATCTCCGGGTCCAGGGAGAACTTGAGTCCCCAATTAAACAGCTCCGTAAAAAAGACTATTTCGTTCCTCTTGCAATCCATAGGGGTCTCCGGATCTATGGGGATCCTTATCTTTACATTTTCTGGGATCCCCCATTTTGTGCGCATTCGCCCCAGGTCAGAAGTATGGATGAATGCATACTTGGTCTTCTGTAAGGCCAAGAGATATTTGAGCTCAACTCTGTGGAAGCATGGCCCCACCTTCTCTTCAAGGCACTCCGGCAAGTCCGGATGCCTCAAGTACAGATTTTCCTTGCCTTTTTTGGCAGCAGCAGCAGTATTTTCAGTCTAGCCGGATGACTCAGACTCAAATGGGACCTCTTCTGCAGAGTCCTCCATTCTTTCCTCCATGATTGTTGGAGGAATGTCTGTGGTAGTGGTCCGGGGAGGGATAAATTTTGGCTCAGCCTGACTTCCGGACTGCTGGCCCTCTGTGTTTCTTTGAATTCTCATCTCAGGCTGGGGCTCAGAGGCAGAAGTCTCTCTTGGAGGTACCAGACTGCTGGCCTCCGGACCAGACAGCCTTTCCCGGGTAGCTCTAATGGGCACTCCAGACCCAGAACCACTGTTTTTTGCCCCCGATTTGGAGGGAGTATTCTTGGAGGCTAGCCCTTTGACTAGCCGGCTTGTCCTTTTAACCACCAGCTTCTCCGGAGAGTGCTCTGTGTCAGACCCCATGGCAATAAACGGCGAAGGTTTCCTAACACTTGTAACTGTGACTCATGGCTCAACAGCAGGTACTGACTCCTGAACTGAGGAACCAGAGACTATGGGCGAAAGGGTGGATTGAAAGAGTTTTTTGGGCTTAGTACCTTTGGAGGAGGATGAACCTCGATCTGAATCTGAAACAGAGGCAACTGGTCTATCAACAGGTGATGATGGTAGCCCTGCTGATATTCGTCTCTCCTTTTCAACTTTTTGTGCCCGCTCCAACTCTGAAAGATTGAGCCACCCACCTTTGATCAGTGTTGTTCTTGCTGTAAACATAAACTACCCAAAAAGCCTTTGCTTTAGAGAGAGAAAGCTCTGAGTAAATTTGCAGAGTAAATGTGAAAGAGATGGTAAAACAGTGGAAAATGAGTTTGAATTTATAGTAAATCTGAAAAAAGGAGTTGATTCCTAGGAGAATTCGAAAAAGTTTGGCAATGATTAAAAGACGGCGCTGATGTCACTACTTGCAATTAAAGAGGTTACTTGTTGAAGAAGGTGGTGCGAAATTCAAGGTGAAAAAACGGCTGGAGTAACCAATCAGAGAGCGACACGTGTCCCACTAACTCTGGCAAAAACCGTTTTGAATTCGTAAAGCTTAATCTGTCCGGGTAGACCCTTAGATCTGTCCGGATTGAAGACCGCTTCAGACGTCGGACTGTTTTTCAGTTCTTTGACAAGAATACTTGCTCAAACACCTAAAAAATGGGCTTCTGATGAGTCCGAATTCAGCATGCTCTCCGGACAGGGCAAATCGGTCTAGTCTCTCCGAATACCGGACAGGTTACATGGACATGGATCGAACAGGTCATTTGAACCGGACAGATTACTTTGACCACTATGATCTTAAGGCAGTTCGAACTATGACAAAAGTACTAAAAAACCTAAACACTTCTTGACTAAGCTACTTGCTCTCCTGCTTAGAGCTCATGGGTCTTTGAACATGACCCGGGTCCTTTAAACTTGACCCGACAGCCCATAAGGGCCCAAACATCACACGGTAAATACCCAACCACCTGCATTAACTATGGGTAATTGGATAATGAGAATTAACTGCTACCAAGCTGCTTAATCATCTCTCTACTCTCTACTCTAACCGTTAAACACTCACACACCACCGTTAAACACTCACACACCACCTTAAAACTCCACTTGAAATTACCAGCCTACCCTCAGGCAATTATTATCCACATCAACAAGCAAGAATTCAAACTCCGTGATTGTGTGTTCTTTTGGGTTCTTGAATGATGCAGCTCAATAAGGAAAAAGGGATCGCTAGCATTCAAACTTAATGGGATATTTTACTCATATCATGCCAAAGTTATTTATGCCGCCAAGTGTGAATGAATCATAGCAGAAGAAAAACAATAGAGATCACAGATATTCACAAGAGAGATACATCTATGGTTTACTTTAACCGTTTTTGTCCCGGTCAAATTAGTCTCGTTCTATTACCTTTGTAGTTTAGTTGGGTTGAACCGGTTTTAAACTGGTATATTGGTCTCGGTGTAAGCCCAAAGACATTATTAATAGTAGGTTAGTCTCAACTATTAATGTTTAGCGTTTCTCCGTCGATATGAATTCTAACCAAGTCCGGAAATCTCAGTTTGTTAAATCGTGGTTTCTATAGTCGATATTCAGTTAACGGTTGTGAATAGTATGATAATAGGGTCATATTATGCCCCTCGAATCGATTGCCGAATTTATAGTTGGTTCCAAAGTTCCTACTCTTAAATCTCAGCACAAAAGTCTATTTTACTCTTCATTTTATTTGGATTTAAACTCAATAATTCATTTTTATTTTATTTTTTTGGCATTCTTCAAACTATTCTAACAACTAATTCTTTTTATTTGACGACCAATTTCATTTTTAACAACTCTCGATTCTGAAAACTTCAGAAAGGCACAGCTAAGTTCTAAGAGTTAGGTTAGACTGTTTTGAGTTCGAATCTGTAAATATGTAGGGATTTATAATTAATACTATTGTGTTAATTGTTTTGGATTATTTTTTTGTGTTTTGAAGTTTTGTGTTTCGGGAGTTAGGTTTTGTTTTGTAGTGTTGTTTTGTGGTTTTGTGTGTATTTTTGTTTTTGTTGTTGTTTGTGTATATTGTTTGCGGTATCAACAGTTGCGTGTTAGTCGCATTAGTGATGGCTTCATGTCGTATGTTTATTTGTAGTAGTCTATCGCACTGACTTAAGAGGTGTACCTATTAGTCGCGTTAGTGACAGCGACATGGTCTCCTAACTATCGGTCTAATGTACGAGAAGACATAAATGATGAAATAATATATACTTTCATGAGATCCAGCAACCACATCCGATTATTTTTCCTTCCCTATTTATAAAGAGCATGAGGCGTACAACACTTTTTTTTTAGAAAGATGAGTCTTATATGTTTATTTAATTTTTTTGTATTATTTATATTTCATTAGTTAAATGAACTTATTAGTTTCATTGGATACAAGTCTCAACCAGTTTGGGTGTGTTGGCACATAACAATGTAATGATGAAATATGAGTTGTATGTGCAGAAAGCGATGGAGTCCCATTTGGCCTCAACGTGATTGTTCATTTGCATAAGTGGTATACGAACATGAGATAGCGAGATTTCACAAAGAAATCAAGATGCTTCATTCAGTTTTGGCGAGATGGATGTAAATAATTTGTTGGACATGACACCGCAAGATACGAGAAGGCTTATTTATGCGAAGTTCTTCCTGGTGTAGGATTGGTTTGGCTCTGTAATATTTTTACTATCGATCGATATTTGGATTCAAATCAGACTATAGGGTGAGAGCTGATATTTGTGGTGTTTCCCATACATTATTTGTATACTTCTTATGATGTACTACAGTATTTACTGATTATAGCGTAAAGGTTGTGAAGGCATATAGAATTTTGGATTTTGAGCTGTGTGGTAGTTAGTTTGATAATTACACTTGAGAGACTAGTTCATTGGGGCTTTTCCAGTGGATTGAAAGATGCCTCGAGATCGTAAACGAGGAACTTGTATGCGTTTATGATCATGCCAAAATATTGAATAGATCATCATTTCTTGTGTTTTCGGCGTGCGGGGAATTCAAATTATGATTTTTGGAAACCAAAAATTCTGAGTTGGTTGGCTAAGAAGTTATTCGACTCACAACTTTTACCAAAAAAATACTATTGCGTTAGTACTTCTGTCATGTTTAGGTAACTATGTGAATATATGTTTTTCCGAGTAATTAGAGTTGATGTTTAGTTGCGGGCATATAAAAGCTATTTACAAAATTTATAGTTATCCTTTTTTGGTGAAGTTACTGAAAAAATATTTAGTTGTTACTTTCTACTGGTTTAAAATTATTCAGTTTGGTTTTAAAATAATTTATATGTGTTGAAATAAATCCGCAACCGCTACTCAACGAGTGCACATAGGGTAAAACTCTCGATTTGAAAGCTTTCCTATAGGAATCGAACTCATAACAAGCTCACCTTACTCTACCAACTTGGCTACCTCATACGGGGCATATACTCTACCAACTTGGCTACCTCATACGGGGCATACTTTATATGTGTTGTTTAATATATGGTTTGATTTAGTTGGTTGCTCCAAGTTTAACATTAATTGGTATATGGGTCTACTTAGAAATATTGATTTCGTTTACTTATTCCGATCTTTTAGATCAATGCATTGATTTACTTAGAAATTATTAGGATTGTCCTTAAATATTATTTTACTACATTGTTTAATACATTATTTCTAATAGAGTTTGGTTGTTCTAAAAAACTAGTAAGATCATTCTAAGTTTAATGCATTGTCAAATAAATTTTGGATCTTTAGTTTGCTTGTTCGAGTTAGGAATGTTCAAATTATGAGTATTAGAAACATTGATTTCCATATCGTATATAGATTTGTTTGATTATTCCAAATTTAGATCGGGATAAGAGATTAATTTGCTTGTTTCAAGTTTATTATTATTTCAAGTTTATTTATCGTTCATTATTTTATATGGTGTTTTTTTATGTCATTTTTCGATTCAAGAGATTTGTTTATGTGATTATCAGTTTTGTTAGATTGACTACATCGAATGTTATATGCCTTTGAGATATACGTTGCAGTTAAGAATGGTCTTGGATTTACCATGAATTCATTTACAAGTTAAAGAGTCATTGGAGAATGGAAAGTATCATAGGCGATACGAGCGGCGACAATTTGCTTGGACGGATTGGCATTACCAATTGCTTCGCTTAAGCAAAATGACAGATAACCTTGCATTGAACTGATAGAAACGTACCTTTGGTTACTTACTAGGTTTTGATGGTAAACGATTATCTTAGAGGAGGTTGGTGAGGCTAAAGCATTTACAAGTATGGGAAAATCAACAACATATGTCCAAAAGACAACACTGAAGAAGAATAGGAGCTCTTCGAAAGGCAGGTGTTACAGAGCAATCTTAGTTAATTATTTGTATTTTAGCACTTACATAGATATGGTTTTGTGGTTCATTATTAGACAATGATGTTTGTTTAAAAAAAATTATGTTTTATAATATTAGCACTTGTCTTTCTTTGTTATTTAATGATTAATGTAATTTTATGGTAACTAATTTTGATCTTGTTCATACAGCTCTAAATTAGGGTTTATAGATTATTTAAGATGTTGAACCTTAAAAAATGGAATTGGTATTTATCTTTAAAAAATAACATAAGCGTGGTTACTAAAGATATAATACTTGGAAAAGTAAACTTGGTAGCTATGTAAGAAAAATAGATTTGGTAATTAAAAGTTGTCACTACCTATACGAATATTTATAGTTGGAGGTCGTCAACACTAGGTCCAATAATTTAAGATAATTTATTATAAATTTGGGCAGATTAATATTAGATGTATGGCTAAAAAGATATCATTACTTATGCTAGGAAGTTGACGGTGCATGTACATTGAAGTTGTCGGTACCCGTATTTGGAAGTTGTCAATACTAGGTCCCAAAAAAATCGAAAACCTACTCTAATTATTGGCACTTAATACCTGTTGTACCAATACCAACAGTCTACCGGTATATAGACTTGTAAGTCACGGTATATAGAGTTGTAGGCTTTGAACAGTACATCGTCCCTCGACTATCGCGTTTGGTGACAGATAGTCCTTTGACTTTCAAATGTCCGTTAAAGGTCCGTGGACTATCGCATTTGGATAAAGTTAGTCCACCAGATCCTCTGATCCATGAGAAGCTGCCACCTGTCACCATAGTCCTCATATTTTTGTATCACCCCTAGTCCCTAGAGTTTAGTTATCCGTAATATTCTGCATTTTGGGTTTGACCTAAAGTCAAAGGACTAGTGGTAATACAAAAATCTGGGTACTATGGTGACAGGTGGCAGCCTCTCATGGATCAGAGGATCTGGTGGACTAAATTTATCTAAACGTGATAGTCCATGGACTGTCAACGGACATTTGAAAGTCAAAGGACTATCTACCACCAAACGCAATAGTCGAAGGATGATTTACTGTTCAATGCCTAGAGTTGTAACTCGACGTGACTAGGTCTAAATTTAAACAACTTTATCTAGCCTATAGATCCATCTTTAATACAACATTATCTCTCCAACTATAAAATTTGTATTGTGTATAAGCGATGCTCCGTTATTGGTGTTTTCATCAAACCTTCTCTACCTAATCTTATATGGATCTACTTTAGCATATTTCATCATTTACTTCTTATATATAAATATTTCTTATGACTTTATATACAAATTTTATAACAAAATAAATCTCACGTATCTACGATATAGAATAGACTATGCAAGAAGATAATACCTTGTTAAAATCCACCGTCATAATGAGAGAAAAAAATGACACTATCTGTTTTTTAAGAAATTTATATGCATAATATACTATATATATTGTATGAATCGTACGTGTTGTTCATGTATGATGTCGCTTGCACGAGGTCGTAAAGAAGTCTCTATCAGGTTCGAATATTTGAAATTTATTCCAAGTTTTTTACCTCCCACATAATTACAGGTAAGAGGCATGCTTGGTGTTTGATTTGCGTATTATTGATTCCATTAAGAAAACATATGTGTCTACCTCGCTTATCAAGCAAAGATGAAAGCTTGTTGTCTAGAACTATATATATGTTTGTGAGTATAATTCTTTCTAAATTGTTGTGTTATTCGCATCTCGTACTCGTGTTTTATTTATTTTCTTAAGTTATTGTCAATGTTTTTTATGTTTTTCACTTCATGTTTAAAGTTATTGCTTTAATTTTGATGTTTGCATATAAAGGCTTGTGTTCAATAAAATTATTATCATAATAACATTAAACGGTATATTAAACGAAAAATTATTTAGTGCAAACACATTACAATGACAAATATTTGTAATATAGATTGAGCGTAATATTAAAATAATTTGTCTAAATTGGTCACGATGCTCCGGAGCTTACGGTTTTTAATATTTTGATATATTTTTGTAACGAGCAATCATTGATAGTTTATAGTCGGTCGTTTTTTATTATGCAATTTTGATACAACAAAGATGTACATGTGTGCATAGTATATTCGTCATAATAGAATGTTGTATAAAAGAATAAAAAATAAATGATGAAGCATATGTCATCTATTCAAGAATAAACTTCAAATGTAAACATTAAATACTTACATGGATTTACCATAATTAAACATGGTTTCCTTTTTTTTATACATCGGAAGGGGTGAATCTCGTAATGGGAGAAAAGTTTAACTCATTTCCACCAATTGCAACTACAGAATAGACGAAGTTGTTAAACCTTATTGCGATCATAACACATAAGAACAACATTGTCATTCATTTTTCTATACCCACAATATCTTCATAGTAGTGTTTACTTTCAGCAACCTTTAGTAACTCAATCATACCATTAAATATTTGCATATAAACTCTCACATATTTCATAAACTAATCGTAAAGGTCTTTCCTAACCACGTTCTACCCATCATGTTGGTCGTACAAACCATATAAAATTGACCAATACTCGCAATGTCTACCGGGTTTAACGTTGTTAATTGTATTTATAAAATCTATATAATAAACCATAAATTATTCTATTTAATTTTTTAGATCACAAAAGAGTAATTTGGATACTAAGAATCGTTTCTTCGATTACTATTATCGATTCACTACGACTTACCGTTCCACTAGATAGTGACGACATCATAGAAATTCCAACTAATAAAAGTTTATCTTATGAGTATATATGGTCACTCGCTTGTGTCGTCACTTTGACATGCAGATTTTTAAAAATATTACATATAAAAAATGTACTTATTTTTTCCGAATCTAGCACGTGTTTGAAATGATATTTATCTCATTTAGTGGATGGTCAGACTGATAAACTACCTCAAAGTATTTATTATGAATATGTTATATATGACATTTGTCATTGGTTTTCATGGAAACTTTAACAAGTTTATCCAATTTTTATTTCAATAACTCATTTGTTATGAGATCTTTATTGAGTATTATATCTATACATTTTCCAATAACCATAAAACAATTTAAAAGGTACCTAAATATATTTTTTGTAATAACTCGTAAATATCGTACACACGTGACAAAACATGTGTAGCTCATAGTGCACAAGTTCATTTAATATCAACCACCTCGACACATCTTTAACATTGTTCAGAGACTGCAAAATGATACCTAAAGTAGTGTTTAAGACTTTCTTCTTTATTTTTTTAATACCATAAGTTCAAATTTGTGTTGGGATCTAAAACGAAAATTTTAAAATGATTATTTAATTGATCTATGTTACATCTTGCCCCAAAACAACTCAAAGTTAAGGTTACTCTTTATATATAATGCTTTAAGTTGGAATGAGAATTCTCTACCCTGTTAGTGGTCGTGTTTCTAAAATGCATGAATATGTTAGTTTTCCACGTGAGAAATTTGTCAATGTAAGAGGTTAACCAAGTATTTTTGGTGCATTTTATTTTTTGAGGATAATCTTTAAAATCACGTTTCATCTCATTCTAACTGTTTTTAAATTCATGTTGAGTCTTTGAGTACAATAATTTCACAAATCCATAAACGCATAAAAACTTATTTCTTCTCCATGTACTTAATGTTCACAAGAACGTTCTTGTTAATGTGTCATTGCTAGGCATGGGCATTCGGTTCGGTTCGGTTCTTTCTGTTCTTCAAAACTGGTACCCATTTAAGAACCAAATAAAATTCGGTTCGGTTTGGTTCAGTTTCCCTCGGTTCGGTTCGGTATGGGTATTTAATTCGGTTACAATCGAATATATTTGAATACTTTAAATTTTCTGCAATATCAATAGATAGAAAACTAATTTTATAAATGAAAACTATAAAACTCTGTTAGATTTTAAAAAAACTAAATACTAAATATAAGAGAGATACAAAATAATATATTAAATAAGAATGTTAGTAATATAAAAACAATGAGAGATGATATCAAGTTTATTAGATTATATAGAGCTTGATATTTTGTTATTTTATTTATACGCGTAATTGTTTATAGATATGTTGTCATTTTGAATTAACTATATTGTCATTTATTAAAGAGAATATAATCGGAGATTAGTGATAGACAACAGATTTAGAGGAATCTAACTTTGGGAAAGAGAAATATATTTTCAAATAATATTAAATTTAGGGTTAATATATATGGTCGGTTCTTAACGGGTACCCACGGTTCTTCGGTTTGGTTCTGGTTCTTAACTAAGAACCGCGGGTAATTAAAACTGGAACCATTTGGTTATTGTGAAGGAACTTAATCCACTTCGGTTTGGTTTGGTTCTTTCGCTTCCAGTTAAAATTCTCATGCCTAGTCATTGCTATACCATGTGTATTGTTTTTGGGAACGCTTCCAGAAGAGAATCCATCAATGCTAAGTATTTATCCGTTAAAACCACAAATGATTATTTGATTGAGTTAGCTACCATCAACGAATGCAATCAATCTAATACCCACGTGAAATTGTTAGATTTCTCCCTAAAGATAAACGTAAATCCGACATAAAAAGTTAAATCAATCGCTTTGATGATCTCAAACAACGACATCTTGTACCTTATTATCTTGCAAGTGTTATTTGTTATTAACATTTGTGGAAACTTATTTTACAAATTCACATTACCATGTGTACAAAAAATATATGTAAGAATACTACTTTTATCTTCGCTCATTATATGTCATTCATAATAACTTAATCTTTTGAGTTCGCCAAACATGTATTGCAACTGTTGCCAACCGATTTTCTCCAAAATTTGGTATTTTAAATGTTCTTATTTTTAATTTCATTCAAAAAAAAATCAGGCGAGCTCCCACGAAGGTAAAATGGTGTACAAAAATTCTAAATCTTCTTTTGAACATTGCCCCACGTAAGAATGACTTTTTAAGTTTTTCACAGTTGCATGGTTGTGTAACGCACATATAACATCTAAGTCTCATTCATCTGAATGCACCAAATTTATCTTAAATTTGAAAGGACATCAACATTTTTTCATCTCGTGGACTTTCTCTTAAAAACAAATTGGGTTAACAATTCTTTTATATCCAGAATCTCTCGCATCCAAACAACACTCGGTGATTTTTTCCTTTTTCTTTATCATCGCAACACCTTAGCATAACAACCAACTCGTTTACTTTATCTTTCTTCTTAATCCACTAAATTGATATATCTTGCGTATAATAAGATTTCGTAAAAAAATACATCGCTATAATTCATAATACAATCTTTTTCAATTTCATTCTATAACAAAAATAAAAATAAATACAAAACATAAATACAAAACTAACCAATAACCAGAACATTGTGCGTACACACAACAAGTGGTATTGCAGGTGCATTTACATAAATACCAGAATTTGGTACCAATTACTGTTAGGATGGCGACCAAAAGTCTCACATCCCACATCGGTTAAACATAGGAAGGATCAGCGGTATATAAGTAAGAACATACCTCAACTAGTATGAGGCCTTTTGGTAGTGGACCAAATACAAAACCGTGAGGGCCTTCGGGTGCCAAAGCGGACAATATCATACTAGTGTTGAGATCGGTTGTGTTCTTACTTATATACGGAGGCGGAATATACGGACCGGACCCGCATATTCCCTACACGTGGTATCAGAGCATCAGGCCCAGACGGAACACGATGGTGGTAAAATTCTCGGAGGTCGAATATAATGAATCAGTAGCCATGCTCAATGTGATCTACTCTAGAGATCCTAGTTCGGAGCGTCAATGACTCATCAAGCAGTGGTACTTGATTGGAGTGGATAGTGGAGCTAAAGCGTCCATGACTCATCAAGCGGTGGTACCTGATTGGAGTGGATAGTGGAGCTAGAGCGTTCGTGACTCATCAAGCGGTGGTACTTGATTAGAGTGGATAGTGGAGCTAAGGAACAAGGAAGGATGTTTGAGAGCAGTAGATCCACTGTAAGAAGCTCTATTGCTCAGGTGGAGCAAGGTCTGATTAGAGTGAGCGGATGAAAGTTAATTGAGAGGAGGCTAAGTAGTACTTTGTTCGAGAGGAGGATTTGTTAGGATGGCGCCAAAAGTCCCACATCCCATATCGGTTAAATATGGGAAGGATCAGCGGTATATAAGTAAGAACATACCTCAACTAGTATGATGCATTTTGGTAGTGGACCAAATACAAAGCTGCGAGGGCCTTTGGGTGCCAAAGCGGACAATATCTTACTAGTGTTGAGATCGGTTGTGTTCTTACTTATATACGGAGGCGGAATATGCGGACCGGACCCCCATATTCCCAACACGTGGTATCAGAGCCACGTGGTGAAATTAGGGATTTTACAATTAGGGTTTTACAATGGCGTCTACAACAACAAAATACATGATTGAAAAATTTGATGGGGGATTCAGCTTTGCGTTGTGGAAGATTAAACTGAAATCTTCATTGGTACTGCAAGGGTTGTGGAAGGCTGTGGAGAATAAGTTACCAGAAGAGATGAAAGAAGAGGAGAAACAAGATCTCTAAGAAAGGGCTTTGTGCTGGATTTTAATGAGTGTGAAAGACAATGTGATTCGCGAGATTAGTGGTGAGAAGACTGCTGCCTGCGCATGGAAAAATCTAGGAGATCTTTACTCAGAGAAATCAGTAGTAAACCAATTATACTTGAAGAAACGTTTGTATGATTTCAGATTGAAAGAAGGTATGTCCATAACAGAGCACCTAGATAATTTTAAATCAATTATAATGGACTTGGAGAACATAGATATCAATATTGAGGATGAGGATCAAGCTTTGTTTGTATTGAGATCGTTACCAGCTCCCTATGAAAACTTCGTAGATACCATTATGTATGGTAAGGATAAGTTATCGCTAGCAGATGTCAAAGGGGCACTGAAATCAAAAGAGATGAGACAGTTACAGCCAGACAATCAAGTTGAAGGGGAAGGTCGTATGACTAGGAGAAGATCTAAAAGCAAAGCGAGTTCTTTAAAAATGAAGAACTGGAGGTCCAAGTCAAGGGTGAAGCACTCAAACTGTTATGAATGCGGTGAGCAGGGTTATTATAGGAGAGATTGTCCGAAATTGAATGGTAAGAAGGGAAATCAAAATGAAAATGCAGCAAACTATGTTGAAGGTGTGAACGATTCTGACGATAGTGAAAACAGTGGTAAAGGAGATGTATTGTCCGTGAGTTCAGACTTTGGGAAAAACTCTTGGCTACTTGATACTGGCGCTACATATCACATGTGTCAGTTCAAGCAGTGGTTTGATACGTACAAGCCAATGCAGGGAACTGTCTATTTAGGGAACAATCATTCGTTGACTGTTTGTGGTATTGGTAACGTCAGAATCAAATGTTTGACGGGGTTGTTAGAATCTTGACGTGCTGGCATGTTCATGGGTTAAAAATAAACCTGATTTCTCTTGGGACTCTAGACACTCGGGGTTACAAGTACCATGCAGAAAATGGTGTAATCAAAGTGACAAAAGGCTCAATGGTATACATGAAAGGCAGTTTGCAGAAGGGTCTTTACATTCTCCAAGGGAGTATTGTTATGGGCGATGTTGTAGTAGCATCATCAGGGAGTAATAGACAAAGTAGGCAGGATCAAAATAAGTTGTGGCATTGGCGTCTTGGTCACATGAGTGACAGAGGATTAGCTGTTTTGGGAAAGAGAGATTTGTTGAAAGGGTATAAAGCAGAATCATTAGGATTTTGTGAACACTGTGTGTTTGGTAAACAAACTAGAGTCAAATTCAGCAAATCGGCTGTAAGAAAGACTAAAGGTACAATGGACTACATTCACTCAGATCTTTGGGGTCCAAACAGAATTCCATCCAAGAGCGGAGCCAGATACTACATGAGTTTAATCGATGATTATTCAAGGATGGTGTGGGTTTACTTTCTGAAAACGAAAGATGAGGCATATTCAACCTTTGTCAAATGGAAGACGATGATTGAGAAGCAAACAGGAAGAAAAATCAAACGTCTTAGGACAGATAATGGGTTGGAATATTGCAGTCGTGAGTTCAACGAGTTCTGCGAAGCTGAGGGAATAGTGCGCCATCGCAGGTGTTCTAGAACACCACAACAGAATGGAGTCGCAGAAAGAATGAACAGAACGCTTTATGACAAGGCACAAAGTATGCTCTCACATTCCGGTGTGGGAAAGGATTTTTGGGCTGAAGCTATCAATACAGCGTGTTACTTGGTGAATCGGTCTCCATCAACGACTATTGATTGTAAAACTCCTTTTGAGATTTGGTCTGGATCATCAGCTAATTATGAACATTTGAGGGTGTTTGGTTGTCCTGCGTATGCTCATGTGAGAGATGGTAAGCTTGAGCCGAGGGCAAAGAGATGCATATTTCTAGGATATGCTACTGGAGTGAAGGGATATAGGTTATGGTGTACCTCTCCAAAGTCTCCAGGTTTTCTCATCAGTAGGGACGTTACTTTTAATGAGTTTTCTTCGATAGACAGTCAGAAGGAAGTAGGAGAAATGGTCGAATCAGGATCGGTTGTAAGTAAACAGGTGGAGCTTGAAGTAGAATCTGTTCCTAGCAGGTCCAATAATTCAAGTGGTAATGAGGTGGATCCAGATTCAGGAGGTGAAGCGTCAGCATCGGATGATAGTGACGATGATGCGCCTGAACCAGAACAACAACATTATAGCATAGCATTGGGCAGAGAAAGAAGAGATATTAGACTTCCAAAAAGGTATACGAATCTAGTTGCATATGCTCTGTCAGTTGCAGAAGAAGTTGAGATGCAGGAACCTAGTAGCTACAGAGAATCTATAGCGAGTTCAGAGGCAGATCGATGGATTGGTGCTATGGGGGAAGAGATTGAATCTCTTCAAAAGAATACTGTGAACGTTGGCTTAACTTTTAACAAGACCGATATTGGTGAATCACTGAATGATATTGCAGGATCATTGGTTGGTTTTGTTGATTCTGATTTTGGAGGTGATTTGGATAAAAGAAGATCTCTGACAGGATATGTATTTACTCTAGCTAGGAGTGCGATCAGTTGGAAAGAACAATTGCAAGCTACTGTAGCTTTGTCTACAACAGAGGCAGAGTACATGGCGGTAACAAAAGCAGTTAAAGAGGTAATATGGTTGCAAGGTTTGGTGGCAGATTTGGGCTTGGATAGGACTACTACAAAAGTGTTTTGTGACAGTCAAAGCACCATACACCTTACAGGGAACCAGATGTACCATGAGGGTACAAAGCAGATAGATGTCAGGTATCAATTTATTCGTGATATAATATCAAAGGGAATTGTTGATGTGTAGAAAGTGTCTACACACGATAGCCCAGCAGATATAATGACCAAGGCAGTATCAGTTTGAAAGTTTAGGGAGTGCCTAAACTGGATCGATGTTTGCACTATAGAGTGAATTCCTTAAGGGAATTTGGTGAGTCAGAAGAAGAGAAGGTTCTTTGTTGATAGGGAAGAAAGGATATTCGCCTCAAGGGAAAGATTTGTTGTGAATAAGTCGAATAGTACCTTGACAGTGTACTGTGTCCGGCAGTACAGTTTTCTGTCTCTGATAGTGATATTGTCCAATCACTTGAGTTAGTCTTGTGGTATGAGCCCATTAGGCCCATTGTCTAGTAAGTCTATCAATTCCCTATAAATAGATTACTAAGGCGACACAAAACACAATCTGAAATCTGTAACATTTTCTATCATAGTGAAACTCTTTCGCTGGCGGCGCCCGTGGACGTAGACAATTGTCGAACCACGTTAAATCCTGTGTTTTATTTAAATCTTTCTTTCGTATATATTTTGTGCTTGAGCCATTTTGTGATAATTGCATAATATTTTATAACAAAATTGGTATCAGAGCTAAAGCGTCGAAATACAATTATACCACCCATATTTGGTTACACAGAGCTGGTACGTGTCGAAATTCGTGGCGGTGCCACATGTGAGACCGACAAATCAATTTTCAACAAATTTCATTCTTTTAAAACAATTTGTTACAAATTCTATATTGTTCATTTGCATTCATATTTATTTCTATTCTAAAAACATATGTGATTTTTTTATAACATAAATTCAAAACAAGTTTAAAACTTTTAGAAGAAGTTCTTATTCAATATTTAAAAATTTAAGTTAAATTTGTTTTTATGTTTTAAAATAGTTTTAATATTTTTTAAATTAAAATGCCGCAAATGAAATAGTAAAATAAAAAAAAATGATATATGGGTACCGTATATTCCATCTCCCTATATAAGTAAGAATAATAAGATCTCAACACTAGTACGATATTGTCCGTTTTGGCGCCCGAAGGCCCGCGCGGTTTTGGTTTTGGTCCATTTCAAAAAGGCCTTATATTAGTTTAGGTATATTCTTACTTATATATCATTGATCCTTCCCATGTCTAACTGATGTGGGATATGGGACTTTGGTCGTCAGCCTAACAAATCCTCCTCTCGAACAAAATACCACTTAGCCTCCTCCCAATTGACTTCCATCCGCCCACTCTAATCAAGTTGGGACTACCTAAACCATAAAGGCACTACGGATGTTACTACTCACCTCCTATTAGACCAGACCGTCTTGTTCCTTAGCGTCACTTCAATCAAATACCACCATCTTGAGTATACTCCAATCAAGTCACACCACTTGAGGAGCCACGGGCACTCCGAACCATGATCTCTAGAGCAAATCAATCATCTTGAGTATGGCAAGTACATCATGTTCAGCATCTCAGAATTTCACCCATATCACCCACCACATCTCGTTCCACCTGGGCTTGACACTTTGATACCATTTGTAGGGAATATGGGTACTGCATATTCTGTTTCCGTATATAAGTAAGAACAACTGATCTCCACACTAGTAAGATATTATCCGCTTTTGCACCCCAAGGCCCGCACGACTTTACTTTTTGTCCTATTCCAAAATGCCTCATACTCTGATACCACATGTTGGGGAATATGAGTACTGCATATTCCGCTTCTGTATATAATTAAGAACAACCGATATATGAGTAAGAACATATCTCAACTAGTATGAGGCATTTTGGAAGTGGACCAAAATCAAAATTGTGCGGGCCTTAGGGTGCCAAAGCGGACAATATCATACTACGGTTGAGATTGGGTTGTTCTTACTTATGATATGGAAATAAGTTTTTAAAGATTAATTTGTAAATAATGTAAATTCAGGGACTTAATTGTAATTAATGTAAGTTTTTCCTTTAATTTGTGAATGGCATAATTTTTAGGATGTAATTGTAACTCTATATAATTTGTAAGGACTAAATAGCAATTAGTTCATTCTTGTAACATATTCAGTTTAAAACTAAGTATTGGCTCCCCTATATAAAGGACCAGACTACTCTAATAAAGGTGTTGAACACTTTTACTTGAAACTCATTTGTACTTGTGTTTTCTCTCTCTAAAAACTCTTAAGCATTTTCTCTCTCAATAATATTTCCTTAGCAATTTACTTTAGCAAAATCAAACCTTATCAAATTGGCGACTTCACTGGGACTGAATAAGAAACATCAGTAGCTTATTCTGTTCGAAAGTGATACTATTCAGTGGTATTCTTTGACTAAAATTCATAAAATGAATCTTGAAAATAATAATCCTACGCTTCAATCAGCAATAGAAACTGTGAGAGATGATTTGCAAAAGAATCGAACTGATGGGAATAGAACTGATGGATCATCTCTGGTCCAAGTTTGATCTGATGTTGAGACAATAATGAATCAACTTCTAGATAAAATCAATGCTTTGAATGAAAAATATGAACGAATGGAGCAAGAGATACTTTCTGCTAGAATCAGATCTGAAGTTAGTCAAGAAATGGAAAAAATTGATGTGGAAGGTCAGTGAGATCAATATTTTGATGATAGACATGCTAAGTCCGAGCATAAAAAAACACGCTTTGTGTCTCCTAAAGAAATATATTCGTCTCGAAAGGAGAAAAAAGATAAACAAAAATTGATAACTTCTAGTGATGAGGAAGTAAAAAGTTCATCTTTGGGATTTAAAAGGCATAGAGGTTCTTTGAGAGGGTAATCAGAAAGAGATTATTTGAGGAAGTATAAAAAAGAGAGCAAGTCTAAGAATGCTCATCACTAAACTTGGCATGAAGGAAATCCTTCGAATCAGTATGCTGAAACTGATAGGAATTTGTATGTCACAATGGGGACCGATGACCAATTTGTATAACGCGTTGATTGGAGGAACTCTCCATTAACAGATGAAATTCGTTCTATGACGCTTACGAAGCGTTTTGATATTTCGAAGGTTGAAAAGTTCGATGGGATGCAAGATCCCGATGATCACATCGAACAATTCAAAAATTATATGATGAATTTTGAGGATGATGATCGGCTTGTGTATCGTGCTTTTTCTCAAACTTTTAAACGAGTAGCTCTCAAATGGTACAACACGATTCTGAGGGGGTCCATATCAGATTTTAGGGATTTTTATACTGTTTTCTGAAGGCAGTTTGTGGAAGCAAAGTGATGAGAGCCAATGGGGATACAATTATTCACTGCAAGCAGGCACCGGGAGAAAAATTGAAAGACTATACTAAGAGATTTGTGTTGACCAAGGCTAGTTTGGACAACTGTGAAGAAAATATGGTGATGGCAGCTTTTCGCTAGGGTTTATTGCCAGGGGATCTGGCTAATGAGGCGATAAAGAGAATGGCTTTGACTTTTGGAGCGTTGATGGCTCAAGTAGAGGATCAAATTAAGGTTGAGGAGTCTAGCAGAGTCCGAGGTTGACCAGTTAATACTTCGAAGAATTCGGGACAGGCAGCCAATAATCAGGGGCAGCCCTCGAATGGAAATAACAATGGTAATGGGAATAATCAGCAGTCGAGGAAGAAGAATAACAATTTGCCTCCTTGGAGTGGTGGCTATTCGAACCACACTCCATCAAACAATTACAATAGGCCTATGCCAAATACATGGGTCAGGCCAAAGTACTATGCTGATTTGACAGAGAGTGTGTTTGTCATTTGGGATAAAACCAAGAATTCTGTGAACTTTAAGAAACCAGCTCCTATCAGCAGAGCAAGGGAAGAAAGGAATAGTAAATTTTGTAGGTATCATGATGATATTGGGAATGATATAAATGATTGTATTGCTTTGAAAAAACTAAATCCAATATTTGATTGAGAATGGAAAGCTCCTGACCTATGTGAAGTCACATGGGAGTGCATCGAAGAATAATGGTGCATCAACTTCGAAGACTGCACCGCCAGCTGAGAATTTGATGATTATGGATTCACATATTGAGTCATTTGATGCTTCTAATGAATATAATGAAAAAAATCCAAACAGGTTGCTTCTGATGGCAGTCGAGGAGCCTGTTGAGGTTGTTTTTGTAGAAAAAGGGGCATGTTCGGGAATTGTGCAAGTTTTTTGAATCATTGGCAATTTTTGGGGGCGATTTGATGACTGGAAACTCAGACAGTTCGAGGAAAAGGCATATTGTCAATTTAACAACTCAAATTGAAGGGAGGATGTTAACACATTTATATGGAAAGATAGATATTCCCTTCATTTTGTTTAATGAAAATGATTTGAGAGGAACTGCGAGACCACATGAGGATGTTGTGGTAATTGGAGCTGAGGTGGCTGGTGTCAAAATTTGACGTGTGCTGATTGACACTGGCAGTTCTGCTAATGTTGTTTTTAAGTCCACCTATGACAGGATGATAAACTCACCTCGAATTACTCAATTGGATCGTACAATTATCGGATTCACTGGTGTAACAGCTTGTGTTGTTGGAGAATTCGAGGGCAAAGTTAGTTTGGGGAAAGGGCCATTCAAGAAAAAGGTCCAAGTACTTTTTGTGGTGGTGGACTGTCCCACAAGTTATAATGCTATTTTTGGGAGATCATAGCTTTCAAGAATGTATGGGGTGGTTTCAACAGTTTATCAATGCTTTAAGTACGTAGTTGAGACAGAGTTGGAGTGGTTCAAGGCGATCAAAACGTTTCCAGAGAATGTTATGTCACTGCGCTTCGGGTCCGAGGATCCAGTAGTGGATATTTAATGCGAGAATAGCAGTTAGAAAGGATTCCCTCGGATTTGGAGGAAAGGGTTGACGATCCGAGGGAAACCCCGAGGTCTTTAACAGTGAGTGAAAAAATAGAGGAATTTACTTTTTCGGAAGGAAAAATGCTTCGGATTGGAACTTTATTGAACCCTAATCTACGTCAACAATGCTGGATTTTTTGTCTCAGAATTTGGATGTCTTCGCTTGGAAGACATAAGATGTAACAGGAGTACCTGTCGAAGTAATCCGGCACAGTATCCTTTGTGGATGGCGAATCCGGTGGTGGTTAAAAAAGAAAAATGCGAAAAGGAGGATGTGTGTGGATTTTACAGATTTGAATAGAGCTTTCCCTAAAGATCCATTTCCTGTTCCTCGAATAGACCAGTTGATTGATTCCACTTCATGCAATAAAATTTTTACTTTTATAGATGCTTTCGCAGGGTATAATCAGATTCAGATGGATCTGAAGGATCAAGAGTGCACGACTTTGTAACTAATAGAGGCCTCCATTGTTATAGGGAGATGCCCTTCGGATTGAAAAATGTTGGAGCCACTTATCAGAGATTAATGAATAAAGCTTTTGTTACGCAGATTGGAAGAAATATGGAGGTATATATAGACGATATGGTAGTGAAAAGTTCAAGGGACGAAGTGCATCTTGATGATCTAGAAGAAGCTTTTTTGAATCTAAAAGCAATCAGGTTGAAGTTAAATCCTGAAAAATGTACCTTCGGAGTTCGATTAGGGAAGTTTTTGGGTTTCATTATTAGCGAAAAAGGAATAGAAGCCGACCTAGAGAAATTAAAGGCTTTGATAACAATGAATTCACCTCGATCCGTCAAAAAAGTACAAATATTGACAAGAAGGTTAGCAGCACTTAATCGATTTATTTCACGATTTTCTGACAAATACTTTCCTTTCTTTCAAGTATTACGAGGACCTAACATGTTCAAATGGACGTCGGAATGCGAAGCAGCGTTCACAAACATTAAAAATTTGTTGTCATCACCAGAAATATTAACAAAGCCTCGAAATGGGGAGAAATTATTCTTGTACATCGTTGTATCGGATTTTTCACTCGGCGCAGTACTAATTAGTGAAGATTCAAGAATTCTGAAGTCGGTGTATTACGTTAGTAAAAGTATGGTGGCAGCAGAAAAACGATATATGAAGTTGGAGAAGCTGACTTTAGCATTGGTGATTGCTGCTAGGAAGATGCGTCCATATTTTCAAGCTCATACTATAGAAGTCCGAGCTTCATTCCCCTTAAAAAATGTATTGCAACAACCTGATATTTCGGGGAGGATGACTAAATGGTCAGTGGAGTTAGGGGACTACGATATTTTATTTACACCTCGAACAGCGATTAAGGCACAAGCGTTGGCTGATTTTTTTTGTTGAGTTCCACTCAAGTAGGTCGGATGAGGAAGAAAGCACAAAAATTTTACCTATAGATTCGAGGTGGATTGTTCGAACATATGGAGGGTCCAGTATTTCAGGTTGTAGTGTTGGGGTTCAAATGATAGCCCCGACGGGGGAAACAATGGTCCAATCAATTAAAGAATAATGTTACGAGGACCTAACATGGTGGCTGATTCTTTAGCAAATGTTTCTTATAAGGAAGAATATCCTTAGATTTTACTACAAGAAAATCCTTCAATTGTTACTCAGTCTGGCCAATGTGAAATTATAGAAGAATATTTTACCACTGATGAAAGCAGACGCGATTGGCGATCGGATATTCTTAATTTTTTTACCCAAGGGTTATTGCCAGATGATTCTCAATTGGACAAAAAGTTAAGGGGTAAAGCCTTCGGATATATAGTTTTGGATGAAATTTTATATAAAAAAAACATTAAGCAGACCATTGCTACGATGTTTAGGCAAGCAAGAATCACAATAAGTATTGTCAGAATTGCATGATGGTGAAGGGTCATCTCATTGTGGGTATAAAGCTTTATCGCGTAGAGTTTTTCTTGCAGGGTTTTACTGGCCTACAATCATGAACGATGCTAAGAATTTAATCCGAGGTTGTGATACTTGTCAGAGATTTTCTAATGCTATTCATAGACCAACAGTACCGCTTATGTCTATATCTGAGGCGATACCATTTGATAGATGGGGAATTGATTTGGTGGGACCTTTACCAATTGTCTCTGGGGGAAGGCAAATGATAATTGTAGCGGTAGATTACTTTACGATGTGGGCAGAAGCAGAACCGTTATCAGGCACAAATGCAAAGGATGTTATCAAATTTATTGTGAATAATATCTGTTGTCGTTTTGGGGTTCCTCGGAGAATTACAATAGATAATGGCCCTCAATTTAATAATAGGGAAATGGCTGCATTCTGTACTTCTAATGGGATTCAGCAATGTTTTTTATGCCTTTTCATCCTCAAGCTAATGGACAAGTGGAAGTGACAAATAGAACGATTTTAGATGGCTTGAAGAAGAATCTATTGGGGACAACAGGAAAATGGCCAAATTATTTGCAAGAGGTGCTTTGGGCTTATCGAACAACTCCGAGAGAGGCTACAAAAGAGACTCATTTTGCTTTGGCATATGGTATGGATGCAGTTAGTCCTATTGAATCTACGATGGCATCTTTTAGAATATCTCAATATTCTGAAAGATTTAATGATGAAATTCGAAGGGAAAATGTGGATCAGATTAAGGAAAAAAGGGTTCGAGCTTATTTGAATACAATAAATTATCAAACTCTCATGAGAAGTAGATATGATTCGAAGCTAAAAAGAAGAGAATTTAAAGAAGGTGATAAAATGTTGCGAAACGTTTTCCTACACACGAAGGAAAAGAGCCTCGGAAAAATGGCTCCAAAATGGGAAGGGCATTATACAGTTGTTAAAAGAATTAATCTGGGGTCTTATCGTCTTTGTGATTTCGAGGGGAGGATGCTGCAACATCCATGGAATATTCAGCATTTGAAGCTTTATTGGGAGTAGACATGTTTTTGTACTTCAGAATTTTTGTTTTGAATGACACACTCTTTGCTACCCTGTTGGTCCACGAAAGTTTTTAACGAAGCGTCATGTACATGTACATATTCAACTTTATCAATAAAGTTCGTTTTTTGGACAATGGTTGTTTTACATTTATTTGGATACTATCTTACCAAATCATCAAAGATTGATCACCTTTGAGATTAGTTAAGGGTAGGTTATTCCGAAGTGTTTATAACATTTTTCGAAGAGACAACCATGTTTTATAACCACTATACATTTGGTATTTCGAATTGGATGTTAATTTTTGTTAAGGAAGTTGAAGTGGTAAGTTTGTATTATTAAGATTTTTCAATTATTGTGTATTTAACATCGAATAGTATGTAGAAAAACGATAACATAAAAATGAAGAACTTTTTGTCATTCAGATTAAGTTATTACAATACAAAAAGGGATATTCATATTAGACAAAGACAAAAAAAAACTAAAAGGGTAGCTAGCCAATTAGTTAGAAGATTCTTCTTCTTTGGATGACTAGTCCTCTGAAGATGATGAGCTGGGAATAGGGTTGAATTCCTTGCTTGGACATTTTTCTTCAGGAATATCATTCCAAAAATTTGTAAGATCCATTTTTGGATAGGCAGCATGGAGTTCTCGAAGGAGAATGATGGTTGCATCTTCTTTTCCGACCTGAATAGCTGTTTGCATATTTTTTGGAAGCTCAGCTTCGGCAGCAGTTACAACAGCAGCTTGTTTTGCTTCGAAATTCTTCTTCAGCCTTTCTATTTCATCGGTCAACTTTTTACTTTTTGCTTCACAAAGAGTTAGAGAATTTTGAAGTGTGGTAGAGTTGGATTTTTCGGTATTTAATTCGACAACATGGTCGGTTTTGAGTTTCCTTATTTTTTCTTCATGAGACTTTGTCAGCAGCTCTGTGTCGACCATATGCTTGATTCAAAGATGATCCTTTATACAGAGATCGCCTTTTATCAGTTCGGATCTAGCTATCTCATAACCATAAATTGTTCGGTTACTTTGTTGTGCAAGGTTTGTCTGAATTTCTTTCCAGACTCATAAGCTTCGTTGTAGTAAACCATATCTTTAGCCAGCTGTTTGAGGTGGTCTTGAGAGGCTTCAATTTGAGAAGCAAGAGTTTTTTCAGCAGCGCCAAGATCGTAAAATGGTTGAAGAGTGATAGTAATTGCATGATTTGGAGGAGGGCTGTGAAATTCCGAGGTGCTAGGCTTTTGAATCATATCCAAAGATGTGACAAGTTCGTAAGAACGGGTAACTTCTGGAAGCTCTTTATCTAGAGTAGGCCTCCCAAAATCAAGCATATGATTTTGGATAACTTGAATGGCTGGGTCCTCTTCGCCAGTAAGTATTTCTGTTTTCTCAAAATTGATAAACATATTTGGCTCGAAGCTTGTAGGAGCATGATAAACAGTGGGTGAATGGTCATCCATGACAATCACAGGATTGTCTTGTTTGGAATGATCTACGGTCGGAGGATTTGGGGGGTGTTGTTGTTGGTTTTCAGCAGCATCATCTTCATGTTCATCAATCAAATTGTACGAAGTGATTTTCCTCTGTTTCTTTTTCTTTCTGAAGGAATCAGAAGATATTTTCTTTTTCTTCGATGAGGTTTATTGGGTCTTTCCTTCTTCGATGGGTGAAAGAGGTTGTTCTGCAGCTTTGCGTTTTCAAGTTTTTGGTTTCGAGAGTGTGGAAGGTTTAGCACCAGATGTGTTAACTGCTTTTTTTCCTTTCTTTCTTTGGTAATTTTTTCTTTTTTCTTTTTTGTCAGATGGTTGTTCGATCTGTTGCATACAGGGAGAAAGACTTTGCAGTCCGGTTGAGGAATTCGTTGGCATACGAGCTTCGGATCTGGATCGGAAAATAAATCTTTAGGAGGCAGCCCACCTTCTTTGATCGGAAACATGTGCCATTGGAGGAAATTGATGCGCTGAAAGGCAGTATGAAAGGCGTTATTCCATTCCTTTTCAGCCCATGCAGCTAGTTTTTGGAATATCTCCTTAGCAGCTTCTCGAAGAGTGGAGTAGCGCTTTAAAATTTCTAGTATAAACCAACAGGATAAAATGTTAAAGATAGGAAAATAAAATATGTATTAAAAAGTAAAAATTTTGAGGAACTTACAATTGCTTCTCCAAACCATAGTTAACTTCGAAGGATTGTCTTTGGAAACTGGCTTGTCATTCTCCCAAGCCCCGGAGATGAAAACAAATCTTTGTTTCCAGAATTTATCAGCCTCCAGAAGATTTTCAATGATTTTAAGTTCATCCATCAATGTGAGCTAATAGAATGGAAGCTTCGGACCTTTTGAAAGAGTAGTCAGTGAAATGAAATCTTTGATGTTGATCGGTATTTTGGATAGGCGAGATACCATGATTACTGACATGAGGGTAAACCATTGATTTGGAGTCACCTGGGTAGGGCACAAGCTAAGGACTTCGAAGTACTCTACGATCATCGGATCTAGTGGAAATCGAAGACCCCAGTTGATGATTTCTGGGTATACCACTAGTTCATCATCCTTGAAGTCGAGGGGAGTTTCTCCTTTCTTTGGCAGTCGAAGGGTGATGTTTTCTCCCATTCCCCATTGCTTATTAAGGGAATAGGCTTGGATTTCCTTGTAGTATATATATCGAACCTTCTTCAAGATTAATGAGTCCGGATTTTCTCACCACTCACTGTGGGAACCGGACATGGGAAATTCGGACAAAAACCACCCACTGAACCATCCGAACAAGACTAATGTATTAAAAACTAAATCACTTCATGACTAAGCTAATTACCTACCTTCTTAAAAACTAATGGGTCATTGAATTCGACCTCAATTCATAAGTGTGACCCAAAAGCCCATGTGGCCCATAAATAAGGGTATAAATACCCAACCACTTTCATTAATGAGGGTAATGAACATTTAATACAACCAGGCAGCTCAAATCTCTCACTACAAACTATCCAAACATTAAATACCCTTGAAACATCACAAAACCCTAGATAAAATTACCCTCAGTTGAAAATAATCCACACCAAAGACGATAATATATTTTCTCTTGAGGTTTCTTAGATTCCTCCCAAATTTTTCTCTTTCCTCCTCGGAAATGGAGTAGATGCCAGCTTCTTCTTTAGATTCAGCCTTAGCATTGGATTTTGTAGCTTCCGGGTCAGCCTTGTTGGTTTTGGAAGTTCCTTCTCGAGGGTCTTGAGAAGTTGAAATGTTTGCTTCTGTAAGAGGGTTAGTAGTTCGAATGGCCTCTTCCATCACTTCTCTCTTAGGAGGATCGTTAGTAGTGTTTTTCGAAGGAGAGGGAGTTCGGATGATTGTTGATTCATCTTCCATGGCGACGAAGATTTTTTTGGTATGGAAGAAGATTTTTTTGAGAAAGAATTATTCGCTTTCAGTGTCAGAGGAGAAACTCTGCTTTGAGTTGAGGAAGTTCGAGCAGTTTTAGGGCCTGAGATTCTAGATGACGTTTGTTCTTCGATTTTGGGAGAAGGAGAAAGCTTTGGAACTTTGGTAGGATCGAAATTACCGTATTAAAATGTCTCAGTTGTAGTTCCAATTGGGCCACTTTGAATTAACCCTGCTCTTCGATATTCTTCGGCTCTTTGCGTTATGTAAAAATAATCGTAAGATCCGAACACCAGGTTTCTGTCAGTATCACAGAATTCTGGTGTTTTGGGTAAAATGGCCTTCAACTTTTTGGTTACTGGTTTCTTTCTCATAAACCAAGAATGGATTGATCGAGAGAAGATGAAGATTGATCGGAATATTCGAGTTTTGCGGTGAGAATTTTGGGAATATGGGAGGAGCAGATGAAGGTAGCCAAAAAAGCTCTGACTTCTCTCTAAAGTGGTTTTGTGTAAGGAGAGTTGAAATGAGAGATACGTGGTATTTATACTGAAATAGGTGAAGACGTGTGAAGATGGACAGACCCATTTGGTGATAGGTTGGAGTATGAATCGTTGGGTGGGTTGGATGTTCGACACTTGTCAGGTTTACATCAGAGATGAATAAACCCGTTACACATGTAACCGTTACATTCGAAGGACTATCTACATAATACACTAAGGGCAATTTTTATTCGAAGTAATTACATCGATTCCTTTGGTTATTATTCGAAGCATATTTGGCTATTGGTTCGAATATGTTTTTAAGATTGGTTCGAATATGTTTTTAAGAGTTTATAACTTTTATATTGCATATATGCTTCGAATAATAGTTTAAGCTAACGGCTTCGAATAGTTATTTTTTAATCATGACATGTTGGTCATTCGAAGACAATGGCTTCTAATGTTGTGTTTTTTTATTTGTGGCAGCTTGACGATTCGAAGATAGACGGTTTGGAGACTTTTTAGTTCTCATTCATTTAGTGACATGAGAACTAGGAGGCATCTGATATGGAAATAGGTTTTTAAGGATTAATTTGTAAATAATGTAAATTCAGGGATTTAATTGTAATTAATGTAATTTTTGTCATTAATTTGTGAATGGCATAAGTTTTAGGATGCAATCGTAACTTTGTATAATTTGTAAGGACTAAATAGCAATTAGTCCATTCTTGTAACATATTCAGTTTAAAACTATCTTCTATGCTTCTGCAGAAGGTATGTCACCTCATCTATGTCAATAAAGCACGGCTTCAGATAGCAGAACAGTGCTGCAGACTGGGTTGCAAAGAACAGTCTTCAACTGATGGAAAAGATAGATTTTAATCAATCAACAACTCTGAATCAGTTGCGTGCTATTATCTTCCTTGAAAGCATCGGGATTGGATATATAAGGAATGTTGATTGGGGAGTTGAAACAGATTCATTTTTTATCTTGAGTAGTTTGCGTTGAATGGTGAAGATTGGGCTCTTTGGATTTTGGAGAAGATGATCGGAGTTGAGTCGACAGTGGGTGCCTGGTTCCTGAGAGAGACAATGTTCCATTTTTCAAAAATAATTGAGGCTTCTCTATGCCATGGAAGTTGATCCAAGTTTTCAAATTTGTTCTTTATTTTCATTTTGGAGGAATATGAAATGTTGATTTTGTTTTGGCACACTATGAATTGTAGTGGGTGTCTTTGTAATTCCTAAATCCTATTCATAATATCTTACTAATACATTCATTTGGTAAAAAACAAACAAACAAGGTAGGTAGAGTTTTGAAAATGTTCTAAAATAGACTCTATAAAAGGTTTTTCTAAAAACGTTTCTTTGCTACTTTTTTTAGCAAAATAACCTAGAAATTATCATTGATTTATTTAATCACCCATAATTATTTATAGATGAATTAAGACAATTTATTTATTAAACTTTATAATCAAAGCCAGTAAATTTATAATGCAAAACTAATCTAACTTCAAATAGAAAACGTAAATCTAAAACTGAATTCCAAACTTTAGAAATTGTTGGATATCATTATTATTATTATTTTTATGTTATGATAAAAAAAAAATTATCTCTTTTTATTAAAAAATATTTTTTTTATAAAAGAATCTTAATTTAATTTTTTTACGATAAATATGATATGATATTCAAAAACAAACTTATTCAATAATAATAATAATAATAATAATAATAATAATAATAATTTAATGTAATTAATATCTTTTACTATCTATTTGAGTTTTTTAATTATTATTTAATATCGATAATATTTTAATATCTCAAATAACCTTAGTTATTATATAAAATTTTAATTAACTTGCCATTTTTAAAAAAAAATCTATTTTTCTCTCTTTTTTTCGTCATTTATGTTTGAAATTAGAAATTGAATTCTACATTCTCTCTTTTCTTTCTTCATTATTTTATATTTAAATATTGTAAAATCGATTTTTCCTCTCTATCTTGTGAATTTAGTATTTTTTTTAATATAATCCATTTCTTTTTGTTTTTTTTTGTTTCAATGGTTTGAGTTGAATTGTGTATTACTAGCTTGTATGCAACGATGGGTTTCTTTATTCTGAGTTTCTTTGAATCGATGGTTGATTTTGAACAAAGAAGACGATAATTGTCGGACGAAGAGATAACCTAAACGTGAATTGTAAATATTTTTAAAACATGGAGATTGCAAATGTATATAACTTAAATCGTGAATATATATACATATCGCAAACATTTTTATGGAATGTGAATCGCGAATGTAAATATAAAATACAAATCACGAATGTTTTTATTAAAACTAACGTAAACCGCGAATAGTTTTACTATTTATTTGCGGTTTGAATTTAGGCAAAACACATAACTCTCAATTCACGTTTCACATATAGGAATTTTTGTTTATCCTTAATTCGTGATTTTCATTTAGAAAAAATACTTACCCTTAATTCATGATTCGCATTTTGGTTTTTTTTTATCCTTGGGAATTGTGATTCACATTTTCGCAAAAATAATTACCCTTAATTCGTGATTCACATTTAGCGACTGGGAGTTGCGAATTAAAGCTTAAAATATTATCGTAAAAAAAGAAGCAAAAATATTGTTTTGTAGATCTAGTTTTGTTCGTCGAATAGTATTTTTTACCATTTTTTTAGATATTATTATAAAAGATACAGATTTTTAAAAATTAAAAAACAAGTAAGAGAGAAAAAACACGTACAAAATTCCTATATATATAAATGGTATTAAATTTATTTTTGTGTCACGTGGTAACTCAGTTTGGTTTTGGGTGTCTATTGGTAATTAGCCCCCTTTATATACTAAAAGCTCATTTTCCTTTAATAACAACAACACTATGTTATTCTTATCTCTCTCATACGAAGCTTACATAACTCTGGAAACTCTGATTTGTTCCTCCAATTTGTTGGACCTCTAATACCTCTGATGTTACTCTATCAACATCGTCTATTTCATCTAGTTCGGTTGGTATTCTATTTTGAATTCATCGCCAAATACTTTTCTGTTTTTGTTTTCACCGAAGAACATCAACGTTTTTATTCTTTGAAAACCTTAAATATCTTTGTCTTTGTTCCAATATTATTGATCAAAATATGTTTTGATTATGCTTATCTTCACGTTAAGTAATTCATGCTCTATTTTTTATATTCAAAATTACATACTAGGCCATAACATTTACTTTTTTAATCAATTCTTCATTATCTTATCGTTATTTTCTTTGATTTTATCTATGTTGATGCTCGTAAGTTATTATATATAAAAAATGATGATTTTAGGTTTGTGGGTTTTGGAGTCTATGATAAGTTTTTATATTCTAGTTGAAGTGTTTGATCAAAAATGAGAGATTTTATTAGGTTCATTCTTGGGTTAAAATAAATTTTCAAGAATCAATGGAAAGTTCTTCGGACTTTTTATGCCAAAAATTTTCAAATATTTGATAAATATCAAGCCTAATAACTCTTATGAGCTCATTTGATATAAAGGCCTATCGATATACATCGTGGAACTTCTCAAGTGTTGTTTCAATGGTTACCAATACTGGTAAAGGTTTTTTTTTAATACTCTCATGATTTGGTTGTTAATTTTTATTTTATGTTGTGGATTGTTTAATGGTTTTTGCTTATTTTGTAGTTTTTTTAATTACATATGGGATTGGTTGAATACGAGCGAAAAATTATTGTGGGTGAGCTTTTTGGAATCTTATTATAATCATATTCAATTGTAACATCATCTACATAAAAAGTAGCATCAATAAAGTTTGAAAAACACCCTAAAATATTTGGAGTTAATCTACGAAACAAGTTTTTTTATAATAGCAATTAATACATTTTTAACATCATACCGGTTAAGCACATCACTTCTGGTTGGAGGAAAAGGTACATCGATGTTGTATTGGTTTTCGATAGACATTAAAAGCTCAATGCATAATTTCCTTTGATTTAACTCATTAGTTATCTGAAGATAAAGAAACCATGGTTTGATAATTAGTACAACATTACAAAACATTTATTAGATTATAGAAAATAAGTCTACATTTATGATGAAAATTCAACAATTAAAGTAGATTTATAAAAAAACTCAAATGAGAAAGTGAATTAATATAAATAAGAGATTTGGAACATACGGTATCAAACCATTAGCAAAAATAACATACAAGAAGCTGCAATTGGCTTAAGAAAAATCCATATCAAGGACATGAAAAAATAATTATACAACATGACACTTTATAAATGGTAAAGCATAAAATAAAAGTAACAACTAAAACCAATTGTACATATAGTACCTCTTCAACATTCAATTCTAGTCCAATAGACTTTGTAATATATTATATAGGAACTTTCAAGTTGGACATTGATAATTCCATATAAAAACTTATGTTTCCATCATAATGTGACATTTCTACTGGCTCCACTTCAAATTTTCTTTCATAATGCACCCAAAACAAGGATATTAACTAAAATACCAAATAATCAATGAAAAATTAACTACCGAGCAGTGGAACTAGAATATCTTAATCTATATCATTGTGTTCAAAATAATTTTGGATTTTGAGAAATTGGTGGTTGTACATTTAATAAATACATTCTTTATCTTCAAATATAATCTTACTGTATAAGTCACCATTTATATATATGTGTGTGGTTTCTGATACATCATCCAATAATCGTTTGTTTCAAAAACATAACAACTAATTCTTATATGATTTCTCATAATTAGTTGTTAAATTTGTTATTTATTTAAAACAACTCATTTCGAATTGGTGTTTCAAAATTAGTTTCTTTAGTTTTTCAATTTGAAAAAATGATTGATTCTCACATGGTGTCTCAAAATTGTTGGCTATGTTTTTTAAAGTAATTGATTATGAGATGGTGTCTCAGAATAATTTTTGTTTTAAAAAATATATAGAAAGCAATTGATTTTGAGAGAACGTCTCAGAATTGCACCTGAAATTTTATAAATGTTTAAGATGGATTTTTAATATTTTTTTAATATTTAATAAATATACGAATTCAAAACAAGATCAATATGTATTGCTACATATTTGGGTAAAATTATGTATTCTAAAAACATTTCTTTTTTGTATGAGAAATAACATGACCTATGGGGATAATAGTTCTTCTCTAAATTTATATATCTCATCCACCAACCTAGCTTTATAGTATTATTAATATTGTAAAATATAGTCTAATAATTAAAATATTATCGATATATATTTATATTAGATTTGATTGGACCATCAAATATAAATAGAGGAGTATAATAGACTTCAATGTGTAAATATCAGTTAATTAAAGTGACCATGAGAGTTATTAGAAGGGTATGAATACATTAGATGTCAATGTACGATAAGCTCACTCGATCAACTTAATTGATAAGGTATAAACAAGTTCTCTCAAGAGAAGCTAAGTATTGTGAATTTATTCTAAAACTCAAATCTCATATTATAGTCGGTAACTACTAATAAGATTAAATAACTTTTGTATATTTTCTCTTAAAAATATTTCTCATCCTATATAGATTTCTTTTAGTTTATCTCATTATATCTCGTTGGAAGTCCACAATCAACGTCTCATTCACATAGATTTCCAAGTGACACATCTTGTGGGTCTTTAAGAAGATCTCAATCAAATTTTGGAATCAAGCCTTGTTAGGATATAATATATATACAATAATGTATGATTTGATTAAAATTTATAAAATTTACTTTCCTTGTTAATCTAAACGTATATTTATAAGTCTAGTTTGTACTTTGAAAGTGCATCTTTAATAATATTAATTTATTTTCATAGTTTCAAAGTATGTTTAGATCAAGAGTTTATCTTCCATGTCTAGTTGTCCGCTAGAAGAAAAAATAATATTAGGTTATTTCAATTTGGTTTTGGTTATTTTTTTATATTTCAATTTGGTTGTTGGTAAATTAATTTGCTTTTGGTTATTTTTATGTATTTTAATTTATTTTTGGTTGTTTCAATTAGGCTTTGGTTATTTCCATTTGGTTATTGATTTGATTAAGAATTTGTGTGGAGATGATGATAAAGAGAATATATGTGAAAAATATGAAAAGTGAAGATTTATGAAGAAAATGTGTGAAGAATATAATATTTTTTATGAAACAAAATAAGATGTGTGGAGAATAATATGAATAATAAGTCTTTGAAGAAGAAGAAGGTCGTATGGAGATTAAAGAACTTTTAGCACCGAAAATTTTGTTACTAAATCATTGATGGTTGACTTACCAACATCAATTTGAGGGAACTATTAGGAAATGATAATATATATATATATAATTTAGTTAAATCATTCGAGTATATAACTACAAGATTTATTGTCCTCGATAATATAGGCCAAAGTAAAGTAATGTAGAATAGAATTGTATTTTTTTTATTGACCAATAGTTTTTTCAAACTTATGGCAAGTAGAAAACCAACTGGAATATGACACGGAGACATAAGACTCGTGTTCTATCGTACTAACGAACTGTGTTTGATATGAAAATTCATGTTCATTAAAAACCACATGCCCAAATATATAGATCTTCCCAATATGAGTTGAACACTTATACCCTTTAATTTGTACTTTGAAAGTTCATCTTTAATAGTATTTACTTTTCAAGATTATACTGATGGGATCAAGTATTTTTGTTTTTTGATATTTGATAATCAATATATTTAAATATAGGCATATTTCCATGTATAATTATTTTTATATGAGGTTGGTCTGTATCTTGAGTATTTAAAATTGGTATCAAAGCCTAGCTTATGAGAATAGATTTCGATTATGATTTTTTTATAACCTCGATATCTTTTTTATTTTGAAATTTTTTTAAAACAAGATGTTTGTAATTGAGGTTTGAATTGTATTTTTCTATGGTTTCGTGATTATATTAATTTAATGAAAATATAATTAAAAAATTGAGATGTGATATTATAATATTTGAACGCCTGATTCATAATTTCAAAAAATAGAATTGTTTCGATTATGTGAGTTATCATATCATTGTGGCAAATTTCTTTATGCCACATTACACCAATTTCACGACCGCTTGGTACCAATCAATTTTTCGCGATGTTATCAATAAGTTATCATGATATTATTTTGTGTTTTATTTTTTAGACCTCCTCATATCTGCAGTAAATCATCCATTCTTTTGTAATGTAGGGTTATTATGCTATGATAGCTTATTTTATATATATATATCGCAAATATAGTTGTGATATGTATGTCTATATTTTTTAAGTTTTTTTAAAGGAATTATAGTTATGTTAAGTTGTTAATTTTCATATAAGATTATATGTTAGTGATAGTGTGAATGCTTGACCATCGGGATGTCGGGGTAAAGTCCTAGTTGTGGTAAAGATACACCTTAAGATGTACGTGCTAATTTTATACATTCCTAAATATTTATCTTTTCAAATTGAAAGTTTTAATGAAATATTCATCTCCATTTAGATATTTGAGAACTAAAGAGGATATTTTACCCCTTAGCATATCGATGTAAGTCGAACCTTGTTAGATCCATCAGATCTCAACGATTGATTTAGATGTTCATATGTTATAAGATAAACACAATCATTATTTTTTTATGGAAGATTGGTATCATGCATAAGTCACACATGAATACTTTATTTATGGATATCATCAAATTGACAAACTTAGAATATTTATGGGTTTTATAGCATGGATATGGACTAAAAAATTGACAAACTAAAGGACGGACACTATATGTTAATAAATGATATCGCATAATTTTTTTGTAAAAAATACACTAGGGTTTTGGAAAAGAAGAAGAAAGACAACAAAAAGTTAGTTTCAGATTATTTTTCTTATTATATGTTTTATTTTATGTATTCATAATTAGCATGAACTAATCAAATATCTTTAATGATTAGTTTATAAGCATAATTAAAATTAGATGCATGTTTCAAAACTGGTTTTTATTAATCGTTTAGTTTATATTCATGAATTAGTTGTGTTTGATTTAATAAAATAGTTTTTTCTTCAAATTATGTTAGTGTTCTTAAATATTCAATTATAAAAATCTGAATAGTTATCTATCTATGATCTAGTTTGAGATCAAGAGGTTATATCGGTAACATCACATAAATTGAACCAACTTATAAGTTATATATTTATATAACTTTATAAGATCTGAAAGAAAAGAATTATTGGAAACTCATAACTTGACTACATGTATGACTAAAGTCAAAGATAATAATATAATACTTAGTTAAATATATTTGAGAGGTATTATGAAATAATGTTTAGGTTAAGTCGACTTTTAGAGAAAACTATTTAATTAGTCAATAGGAAACCTACTCGATTATTTAACCTAGCGACATAAAAAATCCAAGAACCTCACAATTCTCGTTTATCATCTATTTTATTATTTTCCTAAATTTACTATCTTTTCATGCAAATCACCAATATATTTGATTTTCTAAGTCACCCCATTAATAAATTAGATAGTAATAATAAACTAATTTTAGTAATTGAAATAATTGTAACCTTGCGATTTTTTACATTGCAATTTCATCAATAATAGTATGGATTTGTTTGAGTACTAATTTATTCATTTTTCCTTTATTTTTTATTTATATTTATTATTTATGATCTAAGAAGTAAGCACATACAATAACAGTATACCAACCTCAATAATAACATATATTGTAGAAAATAAGCAAATATGGGAATCATTCCCTCACCAAATTCACTTCTAGTATCATACAACCAAGTGTGTTGGAAATAATTTTGAAATCGAGTCGTCTTTGATTATTATGATACAACATAATGTACAATTTATAGGTGATTCAGAATAAGATCTGAACTTTCTTCTAGCAAGACTTTGGAGATATACAATACATGCAAGTATAATGGAGTTTCTACCGATAAAATCCAATTACGTATTTTCCCTTTCTCGTTGAAGGGAAAACAAAAATCATGGTTGATAAATTAACCGGATGTATCATAAGTTAGGACCAATTGGCATAACTATTTTTATGGAAGTATTTTTCTAATGTCAAATCTGCAATGTTGAAAAAAAAATATTACATGTTTCTCATAGTAAGTGATATAATCACTTTTAAGATATATAAGGAGCTATTTTGAAGATGACCTTATTATTAATTACCAACATGGATGATTATTAAAAAAAACAATGGAATGAATGCAAACAATAAGTTGATGATAGGTGCAGCAAGTGCAGGGTCTATCAAGAATAAAACCCCTTAAGAAAGATATAAACCCCTCAAATTTCTAGTAAGTAACAATTGTGTAAATATTGCAGATAAAAAATAGACTACTAATTTATATTTCATTGAAAATAATAACACATTAAATGAAACACTTGTTGCGTTTAAGAACCAAATTTCACAACTAACAATTAGTCCAACGAACATAAACTTGTGTGATACTTATGACCAAATCTGTTTGCTTAAACTAATAATATCATATATGTGAATAAATTTTATTAGGATCCAAGATTTTAATACAATAACTAGCAAGAATGGCTTCAGACAAACCTAAATTTCTCATGGAGGAATAATGATAGTGTCTCAAAACTGGAAGATATAGAGACTTGAGAAGAAGACATACCTAGAAGCTTTACAACGATAGGGCCTTTGATTGGTCTCGTTTTTTTCTTAGTAATTGAAAAAGGAGGGTATGTTATAGAAAAGGACAAATTGATTCAGTCTCTAGATATTTTTTACAAACGGTTTGAGAATAACGAAAGTATGTTGGATACATGGGTTAAGGAAGTTAGAGCTCGATTTAACTGATAAAAGTGAAAGAACTATTGTAAGGAGGTTAGTGTTTTATCTTATAAGTTTGGTGATAGTTTATGGGCTATTCTTTAAACATGTCTTGGTAAATTTTCTCATACTATAATTAAGATACATATAAATTTCATTACCAAAATTTAGAATTTAGATTTTTTAAAGTTTTAAGTTTTTTAGATTTATCCACGTTCGTTAAATCTCAAAATGGTAGAGATTAAATTGTTAGCCCTATACTGTATTATAGATTAAGGCAATGGTGAAATTTATAATATATAAAAATCAGTTATTAGTCTATTAATAATTAGTGATCTATTTTTTTATTAACCATTCATAAGGGTGTCGTTATTAAATTATCAACTGTTTATGTCACAATTCATTTACGATAAAGCAGCTTATTTTGTTTCAACCTATAAATTAGGCCAAATAGATAAATCAGTTTTGACAACTAGAAAGACTTATAATTTAAAATTATATAAAAAATACAAATAAAGAATAATTCACATGGATTAAGATCTTAAGAAGGTAAAGTGTAAATTAATACCAATAGTGGATTTCTTATAAAATATATAGACAAATACAAAATGGTCGTGAGAGGTTTGAGATTTGGCTCGGCCAAAAATGTTGTTATCACATCGTTAGTATGGTCTATATATTAATTTAATTTTACTTTTTATAAATATTTGATTTAATGATATGGTTTCCACCATCATACACTGTTTTCCATTTTAATGTTACATTGAATTTTGAGAAATTAAATAATATTTATACAAAATGATAATTTATGCGTAGGTAAAAGAATTTAAAAATTGGATATGTTATAGATTTACATATAATTATTATTTTTAATTATGTTATACATATTTATGAACCTTATTGTAAAATAACTTATAATATTTTAGAAGATTATGTATATATTTGTTGTAAGCATTTGGGTCACATTGCTCAGGATGAGGTTGATAAACTAGTTGCTCGATAATCTAACTTTTATCTTGATTATTCTAACAATTCAGATACATGTTGAACATTTCAACGGAAAATAATCTGAGTGAAGGAATTTGGGTGCATACATAGAGATATAGGTCTTAAAACAAGTTAAGAAATACTTTCGTAGAGCGTTCCTAAGTGAAGATGTTCAAGATGCATATATTTGTGTATATATGTTTTGACTCTATTATATACATATTTTACCATAATTTATATTCATGGAAAAGTTCATGTCTTTGAAGGATGAAGTAAGGTACCACTTTGGTAAAACAATTGTGTTATATCTCATGTTGGTGGTTTCTGTAAGATCCTTACAAGTTGGCACGCGCTAGTCGCTGGATGGGTCGCATTGGCACCACAATGTGACCACAGACTAGCAACCTTATTTAGTGCACCAGAGAGCTTCGGTGGGTTCTCTATAAAATCTAATGAATCTTGACGGACAAGAGGGATGGCATAGTAAATGTGGCTAAGACAAGGAGCACGGCAGCTGGAGTTGGCGCGCGACGTAGCACGATGATGACAAAGTATAAAGCGGGGGAACTTCGGTTCAAGTGCAAGGGGTTCGTTTGAGGTGCAATTGGGCGGAGGATCAAGCAAGCATCTGGAAATGACTTAGAGGAGGTGTTGGGAAAAGATGGCAAGAGGAAATGTGAGTGTAGGCCAAGGTGGCGCGCAGTGGCCCATGCTGGCACGTTTCTGGCCGGCCAGACTGGGCCAGACTGGGCCAGGACTGGGCCAAAACAGGCCAGGACGTGCCAAACAGCAAAACGGTTGGGCCAAACTCATTTTTGCCCGTGCCATAATTTGATAACTGACTTATTTAGTTATTATCCACCTCCCCACAAAGTTTGGGCACGTTTGCACGAGTGGGGAAAAAGTTAGCACGTGATTAATCTTGGAGATAGTGGAAATCATGGGCAACTGCCCACTACTGCCAAAAGCACGTTCACCACTAGATGCGGTTGAGAAAATCATGGAAAGTGGTCCAAGAGTTTAGGAGCATGACACGGAAAAATCGGAAGTTATGGTTGAGCAACTGATCATGGCACAGGCTGGCACGCCAGAACAGGGCCACTCGGGACAGTTTAGCCGGCCAAACGTGGCTGATTTTCAGGATCTCTAGGCAGATCACTACTTTGCTCGGGCCAACTTTTAACCACGTCTAGAATAACTCTATGGAATTTACCTGGTGAAATTTGAGATCAAACGGACGAGATTTGATATGGGCAATTGATGGGCCAAGATTCTGCCACATGGCCATTTTGGATTTTAAGGAAGTAGTTGGCTTTCTTTGCCTATAAATAGATTGTAGATTAGTTCTAGAGAGGTTAGGCTTTAGTACTGAGAGTGTAAACAAATATTGTAATATCTGGAGGTATTACTCCTTTATTAATATAGTAAAGGTTGGGGTCGGAGTCTCGTAAACTTGCGTGTGTTCTTTATCTTATTGTCTTGTCTCATATATATTGTTGTGCAACTCTTGAAACACTTACTTGCAGATCTGAGTTAAGTGTTAAATTGTCAAACTCACTTTGACATATGGTAGAAGGCTGACTAAGTCGGAGCTTTAGGCCACACACGGCGAAAACTCCTTAGCGAAAAATTACCCGTGTGACAACTGGTATCAGAGCACAAGACGATACCAAGAAAGTGGTATCAGAGCAAGAAACGATACCAAGTTCTGGTATCGAAGAGGATTTTGAAGCATCTACAATTTGGAAGACCGAGTTCAAGCAGACTGAAAGGATACTTAACCTAACCGGTATTAGAACAAGGTGACAAGATGACCCTATCCGACGCGAAGGAAAGAATCTCTTGTTTGGAGTACCTAATCGGGGAACCGAGTGAAGATGGAGTTAGTGTGTTCGCTCATATTTCTGAATTGTCGGAGCAAATTCAGAAAGGTGTCAATATCTATTCCGACATGAGGAAAGCACCAGGAAGGTAATTCGAGACTCAAACAACCTCTCGATTTGCTTCAATGAACGAATTGAAAAGCTGTCTGAAGAAGTATCACTACTTAAACTGGCTGTTTCAAATACTTCTCCAAGAGAAGGCTCTTCAAAGGTAAAAATACTTGAACCTAAGCCCTTCGACGGTTCAAGGAACTCAAAGGAACTTGAAAATTTCTTATGGGATCTTGAAAATTACTTCCACGCTGCCAAAATCCCAGAGGCAGAGCAAGTGATGATTTCTAGCATGTACCTAACTGGAGATGCAAAGTTATGGTGGAGATCCAGACTAGAAGACGACGCCAATGCTCATAGAGACAAGATACGCACGTGGTTTACACTCAAAAAGGAATTGAAGGATCAATTCCCACCCTGCAACACGGCCTGGGTTGCAAGGGAGAACTTGAAGTCGCTACGACATATTGGTACCATTCGTTGCTACGTGACTGAGTTCAGTTCTTTAATGTTGGACATTAAAGATATGTCCTCGGAGGACAAGTTGTTCAACTTTTTGTCAGGATTGCAAAATTGGGCACAAGCGGAGTTACGGAGGCAAGGAGTTTCAGATTTGCCTAGTGCCATGGCTGCAGCCGACGGTCTAATGGATTTTAGACAACAGTCTTCTTCAATCACCACTACGAAGAAGAGCAAACCAGACAGGAGTAACCAAGTTGACAACAAAAACAGTACTAGAAATCCCAAAACCAAGTCCAAACATGGTGGTGACAACGATGGTACGGAAGACGTCGCGCAATCAAGAAAGGGATGTTTCATTTGCGACGGTGCCCATCGTGCACGCGATTGTCCAAAGCGTGCAAAACTGGCTGCGTTGGCCGCAGACAGTGAGGATAGTGATGGATATGTCAATCCTCTACAGTTACTTAACGTGATAACCCAAGATGATCAAAGACAACATAGCATGATAATGCAAACCATGGTGAAGGTAAATGGGAAGACAGTCAAAGCAATGTTTGACTCAGGAGCAACGCATAATTTCTTGGCCGCAAGAGAAGTTAGGAAACTTGGATTAGAACTAACCGGAAGCACAAGCAAGGTCAAAGCAGCGAATTCAAATGCATTACAAGTATGTGGAATGGCCATCACAAACTTCAGCGTTGGCGAATGGCAAGGACAGTGCAAGGTAATGGTGGTGCCGCTCGACGATTTCGATTTGATACTCGGAATGGACTTCCTCATGAAAGCCAAGGTAATGTTGGTACCATATTTGAATGGTATGTTCATCAGTGATGAAACTTGTCCATGTTTCGTGAAATTGGAGCCACCGAATGGAAAAGGGAAGGGATTGATCAACTCTTCCAAGGCACCTTATGGCGCCATGAGTCTACTTCAGCAGAAACAAGATGGAGAGCTTCGAGTAAATGGGGGTAAGGGGACGTTAAGGGAAGTAACTGGTAATATAGGTCAGAAACGGAAGGATGAACACAAGGAGGATATTTTGGACTTGATACCTCCCAACAAAGTGGCGAACCTAAGAGGTTACTTAGGCTTGGCAAATTATAATCGCCAGTTCATCGTAGGCTATTCCACGGTTGGAAGCCCTCTGACCAACTTGTTGAAGACAAAAAGAGTTTGGGATTGTCGGAGCAAAGGCAATCTTACATTCAACAAGTCAAAATCAGCAACATGCAACTTGCTGTATGTCACGGATGGCATGCTGGGACTAACTAGCGATATTATTCGGAATGATCTATCAAAGAAGACGCATGCTACACAACATGCGAACCTTGACGCGAAAAGGATGGTAACTCTTCTATTTAGATCATTTTACTCGTAAAAATTTATAAATGACATGATGGATCATGTCAAGCCTTGTCCAAAGTGTGATGCCACATTCGACAAGCCAGCAACGAACAATTTGCTGTATGCCTATGATGGCATGCTGGGGCTAACCAGCAACGAGAACCAAATATCAAGGGAGACACAAGACACTCAATGGGCTGGTCACCCATACGTGGAGCGGACTATGACTCTCTTATCTTGGTCGTATTTTTGGCCAAAGATAGAACAAGACGTAGCGGACTATGTCAAGACTTGTCTAGATTACCAAGTAGACAATGCGAAAAAGAAGCAAACAGGCTTATTAAAGTTGTTGTTTATTCCTAAGAGGCCATGGATCTCAGCCTCAATGGAAAGTATCTCTAGAGGGATAGTTAGATCAAAATTGATGACATCCACAACAAACCATCCGCGGACGGATGGACAGACCAAATGCATCATTGCGCTCTTAGAAGATTTGCTAAGGCATGATGCTACCACAAGCCAAAGGAAACGGGTGGAGTTGCTCGGTGCAACTCAATGTTGCTACAATATTGATAGTTCTTCATCAACAGGTTTAAGTTCCAAAGACGTTACTATGGGAGATCGCCCAAGGACACCGTTAGGAGTGGCGAAACAAAAGGATCAAGGAAGGTTCCTAAAGACTTATTGTTTTTGTATAGACAAGGGAGAGCGGTTATATATAACAAAGGAAGTAGAGAAGATCCAAGAGACTCGCACACAAGGTGAAAGAAAGTTGAACCAAAAAAGGAAATTTTTGGTCCGATGGAAAGGAGAAGACCCAGGAGAGGGAACATGGGAACAGGATAACCTAGGGAAGTTTGAAG
This sequence comes from Limnanthes douglasii subsp. nivea, assembly GCA_036936605.1. Taxonomy (NCBI): domain Eukaryota; kingdom Viridiplantae; phylum Streptophyta; class Magnoliopsida; order Brassicales; family Limnanthaceae; genus Limnanthes; species Limnanthes douglasii. Next base: position 202,542,757 of record JAUPFV010000001.1, on the reverse strand, counting down.
AGGAACTCAAGCAACATGTGAATGACGCTCCGATGAGGACATCGGACTCACCCGGTGGGGGTGGTTTGTAAGACCCTTACAAGCTGGCACGCGCTAGTCGCTGGATGGGTCGCATTGGCACCACAATGTGACCACAGACTAGCAACCTTATTTGGTGCACCAGAGAGCTTCGGTGGGTTCTCTATACAATCTAATGAATCTTGACAGACAAGAGGGATGGCATAGTAAATGTGGCTAAGACGAGGAGCACGGTAACTGGAGTTGGCGCGCGACATGGCACGATGATGACAAAGTATCAAGCGGGGGAACTTTGGTTCAAGTGCAAGGGGTTCGTTTGAGGTGAAATTGGGCGGAGGATCAAGCAAGCAGCTGGAAATGACTTAGAGGAGGTGTTGGGAAAATATGGCACGAGGAAATGTGAGTGTATGCCAAGATGGCGCGCAGTGGCCCATGCTGGCACCTTTCTGGCCGGCCAGACTCGGCCAGGACTGGGCCAGACTGGGCCAAAACAGGCCAGAACGTGCCAAACATCAAAACGGTTGGGCCAAACTCATTTTTGCTCGTGCCATAATTTGATAACTGACTTATTTAGTTATTATCCACCTCGCCACAAAGTTTGGGCACGTTTGCACGAGTGGGGAAGAAGTTAGCACATGATTAATCTTGGAGATAGTGGAAATCATGGGCAACTGCCCACTACTGCCAAAAGCACGTTCACCACTAGATGCGATTGAGAAAATCATAGAAAGTGGCCCAAGAGTTTAGGAGCATGACACGGAAAAATCGGACGTTATGGTTGAGCAACTGATCATGGCACGGGCTGGAACGCCAGAACAGGACTCGGGACAGTTTAGCTGGCCAGACGTGGTTGATTTTCAGGATCTCCAGGCAGATCACTACTTTTCTCGGGCCAACTTTTAACCACGTCTAAAATAACTCTATGGAAGTTACCTGGTGAAATTTCAGAAAACGGACGAGATTTGATCTGGGCAATTGATAGGCCAAGATTCTGCCACATGGCCATTTCAGATTTTAAGGAAGTAGTTGGCTTTCTTTGCCTATAAATAGATTGTAGATCAGTTCTAGAGAGGTTAGGCTTTAGTACTGAGAGTGTAAACAAATATTGTAATATCTGGAGGTATTACTCCTTTATTAATATAGTAAAGGTTGGGGCCGGAGTCTCGTAAACTTGCGTGTGTTCTTTATCTTATTGTCTTGTCTCATATATATTGTTGTGCAACTCTTGAAACACTTACTTGCATATCTGAGTTAAGTGTTGTCAAACTCACTTTGACATAGGGTAGAAGGTTGACTAAAGTCAGAGCTTTAGGCCGCACACGGCGAAAAATCCTTAGCGAAAAATTACCCGTGTGACAGTTTCTATAGTGGGAGGTATGACGGTTCAGCGAACATTGTTATGGACTCATTTGTTTAATTAAATGTACAAAAAATTTCATCTTCAATAATACATTCGAAAAAAATTATTAAAACCTCGTATATTAATTTTGAACCTAACAAAAGATTTGTTTGAATCATTTGTATATTTGAGGATATCTAGAAGAAGTGAAGTCATACGGACATAGCAAAGGCAAACTGAAGTCTGATATAATATTAGTAATTCTATTAGTCATTCATATTATAAATATTTAGTTTAAGGTCTCACAACCAAACTTAAATTTAAGACAATATGTAAATTTTGAGGACATTGAGTTTATGGAGAAGTAATTAGTGAACAAATTTTATGTTATGAGAAGAATTGAAAAATAATCGTTCAGATTCAAACGATGATGGTTTGGTATTTCATCACCGATCATATTCTTTAGATATCAATGTTAAAATTCACATTTAAGAATAAATAGTTGTAGTTTTTTATGAAGAACGAACTTAACATTCTTAAGAAATTTTTCAAGTTAAAAATAAGTATAGTTATTTACAAAGATTCATATATCGAAATATATGACTATTACGTATTCAAATTATGCAAAGTATTTATTTAAATTTTTCCAAAATAACATTAAGATTATTTGTTATGTAACAAAATAATTAATCTTTAGTTTTTATAACACTATAAAAGGTTTTATAAGAACATTCATATTCTTGTGATGTAATGAAAAAACGGTTTAAGCTTCTATAACATCAAATAGAATTCCAAATCTCAAATGTATATTATTATAACAAGAGTAAAAATTAATGCAAGATATTTAGTTTTGAGTTCTTATCTATTATAAAAAAAATAAACTACTTAGTTTCGAATTTATATTTAAAACCATGATAAACGTAAAAAAATAAAAGCATGAGAATATATACATAAGATCTTATATCAAGCAGGCGACATTCAATGTGAAAAGATTGACTTTTAAGAAAATATTTATTTCAGTCCAACAAATGTATTTTTCAAGGCAGTCATTATACATATCGTATAGTTCAATATTACGTTTCATTAAATAAAAATTAGGATCATATCCTCCAAAAAAAGAAGCTTATGGGCTACAGATCCAAACTTGGCATATGAATTTGGATGTTTCAGTCATCTAAAACAATCTAGAAATCTCTTTTTTATTCCCTAGTCTCCTCTTACAACTCCAAGCTCTGTTTCCAAGTCTGCTTATTTTTATTCACTAATCTCCTCTTACAGCTCCAACCTCTGTCTCCAAGTCTGCTTATCAACTCATCACAATCACCATTGAACTACTCAGGAACATCAACTTCAAAGCTGAAACTAGAAGATACTAAATGTATCTCTCAAATATCGAATAATGGTGCTAACCCACTTGTTGTGAAGCTCTTCCATGAGACCCTGTCAATCTTCTAAGCTAATCCAGCTACTTCATTCTAGCTCAGAGGACTCTCCTCATACATTTCTTTGAACATCTACGTTTCAATCTCCATGAAGAGCCTTTCATCAACTTCATCCGATGAATACTGCTTGAAATCAATTTTGATGATGCATTCTTGATGAATTTGGCGGCACCAATTTGGCGCACCCATCTTTAACTCTCTGTAAAAAAATTCAGCCCTCATTTGGGCCTCTTAATAAATTTTCTGAGTTGGGTCATGGCATCTCAATTTAGTAAAAAACATTAAGATCATGTCTTTCATAAATTGTGACATTGAGATAACTTGATATATAGTACAACTCAGTGATTTTATTTATTATGTGTGATAGTTTACTCACGTTAGTTGTAACAATTGTATCTAAATTACGCAAGGTAAATGTTATTTAACATTGATAAATTCAATTATGATATTAAGCGAGTGTTTCATCGATGATATTATTTTCTTGAGTTATTAATTCATTTAGGTTTGGGATGAACTTACTAGAGTATTATACAGTTCAAAAATTTAGTGGGAGTGGATTCATATTTAATGTTGTATCTTGATGACATTCTATTTGTCATGAACTATCAAAACATGTTACATATCACCGAAGTTACTAGTTGAAGCAATTTAATGTAAAATTATTGGATGAGACGTCTTATGTGGTAGGAATTCACACTCATCAATACTACTCTTGATGTTCAATAATCTTATCAAAAACTATATACGTAAAAGTATGGTGAAATTGTATGATACATAAAACAACAAGCCTATATATTCCTCTATGACAAAATAAGATAATTTTTCTATGTAAATATATCCAAATTGATTTGAAAATTTAGGTCATGCAAATATATTTTGTATGTTTTGAGAAATGAAATTTTGATGTGGTGTGGATAATAATCGCCTGAGGATAGGCTGGTAATTTCAGTTGGTGTTTTATGGTGGTGTGTGAGTGTTTAAGTGGTGGTGTGTGGGTGTTTTGAGTGTTTAGAGAGTAGAGAGATAATTAAGCAGCTTGGTAGTAGTTAATTTTCATTCCCCCTAGTTAATGCGGGTGGTTGGGTATTTATAGTGTGATGTTTGGGCCCTTATGGGCTTTTGGGTAATGTTTAATGGACTCGGGTCATGTTCAAAGACCCATGAGCTCTAAGTAGGAGAGCAAGTAGCTTAGTCAAGAAGTGTTTACGTTTTTTAGTACTTTTGTCATAGTTCGAACGGTCCTATGGTCATAGTGTTCGAAGTGATCTGTCTGGTCCATGTGACCTGTCCGATCTGTCCGGTCCGAAGGCTTTGGACTGATATGTCCCTGTCCGGGGAGCATGCTGAATTCGGACTCATCAGGAGCCCCTTTTTTAGGTGTTTGAACAAGTATTCTTGTCAGAGACCTGAAAAACAGTCCGATGTTTAGAAGTAGTTTTCAATCCGGACAGGTCTATGGGTTTATCCGGACAGATAAAGTTTCACGAATTCAAAACAGTTTTTGCCAGAGTTCGTGGGACACGTGTCGCTCTCTGATTGGTCACTCCAGCCGTTTTTTCACCTTGAATTTCGCACCACCTTCTTCGAAAAGCAACCTCTTTGATTACAAATGGTGACATCAGCGCCGTCTTTTAATCATTGCCAAACTTTTCGAATTCTCCTAGGAATCAACTCCTCTTTTCAGATTTACTATAAATTGAAATTTACTTTCTTCTGTTTTCACTATCTCTTTCATATTTACTCTGCAAATTTACTCAGAGTTTTCTCTCTCTAAAGCAAAGATTTCCTTGGTAGTTTATGTTTACAACAAGGACTGCATTGATCAAAGGTGGTTGGCTCAACCTTTCAGAGTTGGAGAAAGCACAGAAAGTTGAGAAGGAGAGACGAATCACAGCAGGGCTACCTTCATCACCTGTTGACAGACCAGCCGCCTCCGTTACAGAGTCAGATCGAGGCTCGTCCTCCACTAAAGGTACTAAGCCCAAAAAACTATTTCAATCCACCCGCTCGCCTATAGTCTCTGGTTCCTCAGTTCAGGAGTCAGTACCTGTTGTTGAGCCAGGAGTTACAGTCACAAGTGTCAGGAAGCCTTCTCCTTTTCTCGCCATGGGATCAGATACAGAGCACTCTCCGGAGAAACTGGTGGTTAAGAGGACGAGCCGGCTAGTTAAAGGGCCAGCCTCCAAGAATACTCCCTCCAAATCAGGGGCAAAAAACAGTAGTTCTGGGTCTGGAGTGCCCATCAGAGCTCCCCGGGAAAGGCCATCTGGTCCGGTACTTCCAAGAGAGACTTCTGCCTCAGAGCCCCAGCCTGAGACTAGAAGTCAAAGAAACACAGAAGGCCAGCAGTCCGGAAGCCAGGCTGAGCCAAGCTTTAATCCTCCCCGGACCACTACCACAGATATTCCCCCAACAATCATGGAGGAAAGAATGGAGGACTCTGCTGAAGAAGTCCCTTTTGAGTCTGAGTCCTCCGGCCAGACTGATAATGCTGCTGCTGCCAAAAAAGGCAAGGAAAAACTGTGCTTGAGGCATCCGGACCTGCCGGAGTGCCTTGAAGAGAAGGTGGGGTCGTGTTTTCACAGAGTTGAGCTCAAATACCTCTTGGCCTTACAGAAGACCAAGTATGCATTCATCCATACTGCTGACCTGGGTCGAATGCGCACAAAATGGGGGATCCCAAAAAACGTGAAGGTAAGGATTCCCATAGATCCGGAGACCCCTATGGATTGTAAGCGGAACGAAATAGTCTTCTTTACAGAGCTATATAATTGGGGACTCAGATTCCCATTGGATCTGGAGATTGTCAGATATTTTCATCTCGTCAAACTCTGTCCGAGCCAACTAAGCCCCAATGGTTGGTATACTCTGATGTCATGCATCATGGCATCGAGGCTATCCGGGATCCCTCTCCCTATGGAAGAGTTCGCAGCAGTGGCCAACCTTTGCAAACACCACCAATTCCCCTTTTACCACTTCAATATGGGGGACAACTTCAAGGCTGTTAATGATCTACTGGAGTCGGAGAGCAAGTGGAGGAGCCAGTTTTTGTTTGTCAGTCGCGCCTGGGAAAACGGCAAGAAGATCAAGGCCGGAGAGAACCCAAGCCTGCTCAGAAGCAGGTGGAGGAGTGACCGTAAGTTTCATACTTCAAATCTTTGTCCATTTCTCCATTTTTTAAGTTGGTTTAAATTAACTGGTCTCTCTTTTGTTTTAACAGAACTGCCTAAGGAGTTCGGGGACTACTTGAAGGTCGGACAGGTTACCTGTGGAAAAATCAATGCCTGGGCTGCTGAGGAATGGGGGAACCGATTCCACTCCGCCTTCACCAGTGGGAATTTGGCAAGGTCTCGCCTGTGGAACACCACAGGTCGGAGAGACCTGACTTGGGAGGAGCTCACCACCCAACCTTCTGCGGACACTGTGCTCAAAAGGTCCCATGAACCAGACGGGACGCTCTTGCTACCGGGCCGGGCCAAAGCCCCAACCAAAATGAAAGGTAGGAAAAGAGGCAAAAAGGTGGCGAGCGATGCTGAGAAGGATGCCCCAACCGCCCCGGAGGGGCCGGCCCAGAGCCAAATTGATGCTGCTCTCTTGCAGGTAGTGGAGCAAGAGTCCGAAAGGCAGGAAGCAGACCTTCCAAAACCTCCAAGGGCTCTCAAGAGGACTCGCAAACAAGAAGGTGAAGGCGCTGACCGGGAAGCCAAAAAGAAAAAGGCTTCACAGGGAGATGAGCTTGCTCTCCGGGATCCGGAGCCTTCATTCCCAGCCGACCCTTCTTACCCAACGCAGGCCGAAGAGATCCCAAGGGACTTTCATACCGATGAGGTGGAAGGGGGAGATCTCAACCTTGATGAAGTGGACATCACTGGTATAGGTGGGCTTGGTGAATACTTCCTTAGCCTCCCCAGAGATGAATTCGCAGGGCCCTATATTCCTCCAAGCAACTCCAATACGGTCAACTTCAATGGTAAGACTTTCATTGTTTCTAGTGAAAAGGACACCATAGTCCATTCCTTGCTTAGCAATGTGCAGCCAGTTCTCACGCTGGAAAGACAAGTTCGGGGTCAAGCAGACATCATCAAAGACCTCAATTCTGAGAAGGAAAAGCTGTCCGAAGACCTCCGCATTGCTACTGCCAACGCTGACATGCTAAAGGAGGAAAACGAGGAGCTGAAAAAGAGTCAAAAGGAAAGCACCACAAAGGTTGCCACTCTAGAGGAAACCATTAGAGACCTCCGGGAGAAGCTTTCCGGTGTGGAGAAAGATCTTACCGCCTCGAAAGAAGAGACCAAGGCAAAGGACAAGACTATCACCAACTTGACCACTGACAAGATTACTCTGGAGAACGCAGTGTCCAAGGCTGGCGAGGAGAGAAACGCTTTGTTAAGGGATCAAGTGGCTACAATCAATGCCAAGACCAATGCCTACGCCAGCCAGATGATTAAAAGTGAAGAGTTATTGCTTCAGAGGGTGAAGTTTGACATGGTTCTACTCTTTCATGAAAAATTTCCGAAGAGGAACCTAGGGGACTTGTGGAGCTATGTAGACGATGATGACCTTCCATATCACACAATGGGCGAAGAGGATGGAGTCTCCAGTGCGTCCTCATCTAATGATGAAGAGAGGACCAGAGAGAGCCCAGACAGGGAGGAAGATGATCCCAAAGGCAAGAAAGTAGTTGAAGGGAAAAACGATTTTGAGGGCAAGAAGGCCGATGAAGGTGAGCCATCTTCAAAGGCTCAACCTTAACCCACAATATACTTTGTCTATTTCTTATTCAAACTAAAGTCCTTGGAAAGCCAAGGCACTTTTTTTTGTAATGGTGTCCGGTGCTCGACCGGACAGGTTTTTTGTGTTATATCTTGACTATTAAAAGTCCTTGGAAGGCCAAGGCAATTTTAAGTTTGTTTTTCTCAATGAATATCTTTGTTTTGTATAACCATCGTCTTCTTTCATTTGTTCGTTTTAGTTTTGATAGCCAGAGTTTAAGTAGCCTTTCGTTGTTGCATTGTGAGAGTGTTTAAATTCTCCGGCTAGAGTTTAAATAGCCTTTAGATATTTCAGTCTGGATAGTATGACAAGGGATAGAACTTCAAAAACACTTAGAAAATTTTGAAGAAGGCATCGAATTTTATTTAACAACCCGGACACCTCATTAAAACCTCTCCGTGCCACCGGGGAGGAAAGAGTATGCCCCCAAATATTTACATGGATGTTTAAACAAGTAAATATTTACATAAGTGTTATTCCAAGTACATCCGGAGATGCTCAATATTCCAAGGATGAGTTAGAACTCTGCCATCTTTATCTTCCAACCAATAAGTCCCAGGCTTAATTCTTTCAACAACGATATATGGACCCTTCCAAGTTGGGGCCAGCTTTCCGAAGAGTTTTTCTTTAGTGTGTAAGAAGACCTTCCTTAATACTTTGTCCCAGGTTGGAAATCTCTTCTTTTAACTTTGGAAGCAAACCTGCTCCTCATCAAGCCCTGATAGTGTGCAACTCTAAGGTGAGCTTTAACCCGTCTTTCTTCTATCAAATCAAGCTGACTTCTGATTGCCATCTCATTAACGTGTTCGGAGAAGTTGTGAACACGAAAGGAAGGGAGGGTCTTCTCTATGGGGGCTACTGCATCCATCCCATAGACCAAGGCGAAGGGTGATTCTTGTGTTGCAGCCCCAGGTGTTGTCTGGTAGGCCCACAAGACCTCTTGTAAATAACTAGGCCACTTCCCAGCAGCCCCTTCCAAATTTTTCTTTAAGCCGGACAGTATAGTTCTATTAGCCACTTCAACCTGCCCATTTTCTTGTGGGTGGAAAGGTAAAGAAAAAAAATGTTGTATACCCCTTGAGGCACAGAAGCTCTCCATTTCTCTATTGTCGAACTGTGGCCCATTGTCTGTTGTTATTTTCTGTGGGACACCAAACCTGCAACATATGTTGGATAAAATGAATTTTATGACAGCTTTTGACGTTGTCCCTGCCAGGGGGGCTGCTTCTATCCACTTCGAGAAGTAGTCTATGGCCACAATTATAGTTTTGCGCCCTCCGGATGCCACGGGGAGAGGCCCTACTAAATCCAACCCCCATCGAGCGAAGGGAATGGGCTCAGAAATGGATTCTAGAGGAATGGCTGGTACATGAATTTCATTGATGTACCTCTGGTATAGGTCACACCTTCTCACCAATTCCTTAGCATCTTTCATGATTGATGGCCAATAGTATCCGGAGAGTAACACTCTTCTTGTTAAAGCTCTAAATCCACAATGGGATGATCCCTCACCATCATGTAATTCGGAGAGGACCACTTGTGACTCTTCATCCCCCAAACAACGCAGGAGAGGTTTACTATAGGATTTTTTGTACAACACTTCTCTCAATATGATGAAGCCACGAGCCTTGTGTTTCAATGTTCTGGCTAGTGACTTATCTGGAGGCACAACACCATCGGAGAGATATTGCAAGAGAGGAAACCTCCAGTCTTTAGGCTGTTTTACTTGTATTTCAAAAATTTCCTCTTCTTCACCCTTACTAAGTTGAATAGAAGGGCTTTCAAGCACATTAATCCATGGGTATGACTCCGTATATGATATGGTTGCCAATGAGTCTGCTAGCTCATTTTCTGCCCGGGGAATATGATCATAGACAACGGCTTTAAATTTTAGTGCTTCATTTTTGAGGAGGAGTAAATACTTCACAAGCTGCTCCTTTCTAGCCTCAGATTGGCCTAAGGCATGGTGGATAAGCAATTGGGAGTCACTTAGCAGCTTGACCCTCTTAGCCCCATAAATGTAGGCTAACTTTAACCCAGCTATAGCTGCTTCATATTCGGACTCGTTATTAGATGCCCTGAAAGCAAAACAAATAGCCTGGTACATATTGTCTCCATATGGGGAAGTTAAACATATTCCTGCACTACATCCCATAGTGCTAGATCCACCATCTGTTCGGACGATCCACATTTTCTTATCTTTTATATCAGTAGCTTGCTCTGAATCCCTATCGGAGTGAAATTCAACCAGAAAATCAGCCACATCTTGGGCTTTCACTGCTGTCCGGAGAGCAAAGTCTATGTCGAAGTCCCCCAACTCTACTGACCACTTAGTCATTCTGCTCGAAATGTCTGCTTTTTGAAGGACATTCTTTAAGGGAAAAGAGGTCCGGACGATGATAGGATGAGCCTGGAAATAAGGCCTCATCTTCCTTGCAGCTATCACCAGGGCTAATGCCAATTTTTCAAGTTTCAAGTAACACCTCTCAGCATCTATTAAGCTCTTGCTAATGTAGTACACTGGGTGGGGATGTCTATCGACCTCTCTTACCAGCACAGCACTGATGGCACAACTTGAAACTGCCAAATATACGAAGAGAGTCTCCCCATCAACTGGTTTGAACAAAGTTTTAGGGGAGGACAGGTGTTTCTTGATTTCATTGAAAGCCTCATCACACTATGGGGTCCACTCGAACCCCTTTGCACCCTTCAAAGTTTGAAAGAAAGGAGCACACCTGTCCGAAGACCTGGAGATAAATCTGTTTAAGGCTGCTAATCTCCCCGTTAATCGCTGTACTTCTTTAATGTTTCGAGGAGGCTCCATTTGGAATAGAGCATTGAGCTGGTCCGGATCGGGTTGTATTCCATGTTCACTTATGATATACCCTAGAAACTTCCCGGACTGTACTCCGAAGACACACTTTTCAGGGTTTAACTTCAAATTCACTTTTACCAAGTTGGCAAAAGTTTCTTGGAGATCAGACAAGTGCAACTGCTCATCTACACTTTTCACCATCATATCGTCAATGTATACTTCCATATTTCTTCCAATTTGATCAGCAAATGCCTTGTTGACTAACCTCTGATAAGTAGCCCCAGCATTTTTCAAACCAAATGGCATCACCTTATAGCAATGTAGACCTCTGTCAGTGACAAACGTAGTATGCTCTTGATCCTTCAGATCCACTTGAATCTGATTGTACCCGGAGAAGGCATCCATGAAGGAAAGCAGCTTGTTCCCTGAGGTAGAGTCTACTAACTGATCTCTCCGGGGGACCAGATACAAATCTTTTGGGCAAGCTCTATTGAGGTCTGTGAAGTCAATGCACATGTGCCACTTGCCATTCTTCTTTTTTACTAAGACAGGATTGGCAGTCCACAAAGGGTATTGAGACTCCTTGATGTGCCCCATCTTCGTGAGCCTGTCAACCTCTTGCACAATGACATCAGCCTTTTCTTTGGAAAAAGCTCTTCTTTTTTGGACTACTGGAGCTACATCTCTCCGGACGGATAGGTGGTGTGATATCACCTTTGATGGAACCCCAGTTACATCAGCATTGCACCAAGCAAAAACGTGCTGATGGTCTTTCAAAAACTTCAACATTTCCTTTTTCAACATTGATGGCATCTTGGACCCTATCTTAACACTTTTACCATCTTCCAGACAGTGTGTTTCAACCTCTTCGATTGGTATCAATACTCCGGGGGTCTCTCTGGGGTCATCAATTTCACCCTCACCCCCAGAAAGGCCATCAAACTGGTATTGTTCATCGATGCGGACTGCCCCCAGCGTTCGAGGAGCCAAGGCAGTGGCATAACATTCTCTTGCAATCTTTTGGCTGCTCCGGACAACTCCAACCTGCCCCTGAACAACATACTTCAAGCATTGGTGGAATGTCGAAGCCACTGCATGCATCCTAGAGAGCCAAGACCTCCCTAGAATAGCATTATAGCAAGTGGGACAATCCACCACAATAAAGAGTATTCTGACCATTTTCTTGAAAGGGCCCTTGTCCAATAACACCTCCTCTTCGAACTCCCCGATCACATCTGCTGAGCTTCCTGTGAAGCCCACGATTGACCTGTCTGAATTCTGAATTACAGCGGGGTTTTTCAATTTCTTGTAAGTGGTTAGGAAAAGGATATTGGCTGAGCTTCCAATATCCACCAAGATTCGTCTTATGTCATTGCCCCCTATAGATGCTCCTATGACAACAGCATCCTCATGAGGGCCAGCAATGTTTCTTAAATCATCTTCATCAAACACAATGAAGGGAAATGAGTTGGGTGACTGATAAGATGTCATGCCTCCTTCTAGCTGGGAGGCCAAAGTATGAACATGCCTCTTCCTCGAAGAAGCAGTAGGAGCTGTCATAGTGTCCCCTCCGAAAATTGTAAGCGACTCGAAAAACTTGATGAGCCTGGAGACCGACCTAGAACATTCCTCTATAGCACCCACTCTGTTCCGAGTTGGATCGGGATCCAAGTACTCAGATTCCACGTCAGACCTTTCAACTATAACCATGGCTCCCTCCGGAGCTGCATTACTTGGACCAACCCGGTGAGTGTTATCAGGTCTGTTACCCCCTCTTCTTTTCACATAGGCCCCCAGCTTTCCCCTTTCAATCAAGTTTTGAACTTCTTGTTTCAATGCTATGCAATCATCGGTGGTATGACCAATATCATTGTGATATTGGCAAAAAGAGTTGTTGCGATGCTCTCTGGGAGACTGCAGTGTTGCCGGTCTCCGGTAATGCACCTCATCTTTTGTTTTATCAAAGATAGTGGTCACGCTTTCTTTTAACTCAGCGAACCACTCCGGTTGGACCCATGGCCCTCTCTTGTTTCTGGATTGTTGACTTTGAGCTGGAGCAGCTGGCTGAGACTGAGCTTTTGCCCTACCATGCCCCTGTCCGGTTTATCTTGCTTTGTTCCCGGACTGATTCTGATTTGGAGTTGGTGCCACTGGGGTGGATCTCACCTGCCTGTGCACCCTGGTTTTCTTTGTTTCATCGACGTTTATTTGTTTGCCAACCTGATTCAGCAACCCTCCCCATATCATTGCCTTCTTTCTGGTCACCGAATCAGCTAGATTTCCTGGGTTCAACCCCTGTCTCAGGGATGCTATTGCTACCTGTTTGAAGCAATCAGCCAACCCATTTTTTGTGTTCACAAAACGGCTTATGTATTCTTTCAAGGACTCATTTGGCTCCTGGGCACAATGGATTATGGTGTCTCCATTGCCCTTCAGCTCTTTACTCCCTACGAACTGCCTTCGAAAGGCCACCCAAAACGTATCGAAATCTTTAATACAACCCTGAGGTAGGCTGTTGTACCATTTCAGAGCACTCCCCGTAAATGATTGGGAGAATGCCCTACAAAGTAGTTTATCATCGTCATCAAAGTTCATCATGAAGTTCTTGAATTGCTCCAGATGGTTGTCCGGATCAGTACTGCCATCGTACTTCTCTATTTTAGTGCTGTCAAACCTCTTGGGGAGGTTTCCGGATAGAATTTTTGAAGACAGTGGAGACTGCCTCCAATTCCTTCCACGACTGAACACAGTATCCTCATTAGAAGTTGCAAAGATACCTGGCTCATCGTGGAAAGCAAAGGGATCCATCAGCATCTTGTCCACATGCCTCTGGTGGTGAGATGATCCCTTGCCAATATGCCTTTTCATTATTCCATGCCTGTCTCTTTTTCTTGAATATTTCTTAACCTGCTTTTGCTTTTTCCTGGTTCGACCCTCATCGCTGCCAGAGGACAAGGATTTTTCATTTCCCTCACTGTCCGAAGAGCTACCTGAAGATTCTGAGCTCGAGTCAGAACTCTCCACAGGCTTGGACCGGTGAGACTTTTTGGAACTAGCATGAGTCTTTTTGGTGCTCACATGAGTTTTGGAAGCCTCATGCTCTCTGGGGTTATCGGTATGATGAGCAACCGATACTTTGGATTTTTCTTTCACGCCCATCTTGGCCTTCTCAGCCCTCAGAGCTTCTATTTCACACTTTAGCCTGTCACGCTCTTCGACAGTGTATTCATCGTTCTCTTCCACCACTTCGAGCAAAGCCGGTGGAAGCTCTGGATTGTCCGGATTCATACGGACAGAGTTTTTTGGCAGGTTTTGAATGCTTGATTCAGGCACCTTTCTCCTCCCACAGTGGTCGCCAATTTGGTGTGGATAATAATCGCCTGAGGGTAGGCTGGTAATTTCAGTTGGTGTTTTATGGTGGTGTATGAGTGTTTAAGTGGTGGTGTGTGGGTGTTTTGAGTGTTTAGAGAGTAGAGAGATAATTAAGCAGCTTGGTAGCAGTTAATTTTCATTCCCTCTAGTTAATGCGGGTGGTTGGGTATTTATAGTGTGATGTTTGGGCCCTTATGGGCTTTCGGGTCATGTTTAATGGACCTGGGTCATGTTCAAAGACCCATGAGCTCTAAGTAGGAGAGCAAGTAGCTTAGTCAAGAAGTGTTTAGGTTTTTTAGTACTTTTGTCATAGTTCGAACGGTCCTATGGTCATAGTGTTCGAAGTGATCTGTCCGGTCCATGTGACCTGTCCGATCTGTCCGGTCCGGAGGCTTTTGACTGATCTGTCCCTGTCCGGGAAGCATGCTGAATTCGGACTCATCATGATGTATGCTTAAGTTTTGTTTAAGATACTATATAACATTCATATAAAAAAATTTAGAGACTTTAGTATTTTTTTAAGAATCAGTGTGTAGCATGACATGGACCCTCTAATATTTAGTAAGAACAAAGCATAGTAAGTTTATACAAAAAAATCGGACAATTATTTGGTAACTTTATGTCTTTAGTAGATCTTAAGTGAGAAGCAACTTAAATGCTTATAATCTACAATCATTACATAGGTAAACATATACATATTGAATTTTAAAAATACTATTATTTTCTAATCGAGTCTTTGCATCCAAATTACACATCATGTTTTTTTCATTTTTCATTTTGTACAATTGATTTCTGTAATTATTATTGCTATATTATATATATATATATATTGGAGTTCTATTTACACTAATCTCAAATCTTAAATCTAAAAATAATATTAAATTAAGAATCTTAAAATACTAAAATTGAACTTTAAACCTAAACTTTACCTCTACCGTTAAATTTAAACATGATCTTAATTTATAGATATTAAATCTTAAAATTTATCTTTAAACTAGTGTGGTTAATTTCTGTATGAGGGTAATTTTGTAAAGTATTTTGACGAACTTAATCTTTAAGGTAGAGAGCAATGAGATAATTAAGTTTTGTGCTAGCAGTAAATTATGTCTGGTTTCATCTGATAGTATTTTTGTCCTAACTGCCCATCGGATTAAAACTAGATTCAGTAGCTAAAAAATCCGACCTCGTCAGTAGCCCATTTAGGTCTTGCAAAGAATCTTTGGAAGAATTAGCTCTTAAAAATCAATACTAACGCTTTCTGATCTGGTGTTGCATCCGAACTGCAGACTTTTTCTTTTCTCGTTAAGAATTTCAAGAATCACTATGTTCAAAATTTGGGGGACTGGTTTTTCAGTTCAGAATTTTAAGAGTCATTTTCCAATCGTGTAACACGTGTCAGGCTCTGGTTTGACCTCTCAGTCGTTGTTCTCCTAGATTCTCGTACCTTCTAGGCTAGAAAGTTATTTAGGCTTTAACTCCCATACTTTGCAACTTTTAATCATTACTTGGATCGTTTTACCTTCTCCTTGGTAACTCCCACTTCTTACTGCTACATATAAATCTCCTTCACTGTTTCATTGTCTTCAAAAATTTCAAGCATTTATAGTGAGAGAAAAATCAGTAAATCTTCAAATTTGTGTTCAGGTCATATATGTTCACAACCAGAAACGCTCTAGTAAAAGGAGGTTGGTTAAACGTGTCCGAGTTAGAGAGAGCGAGAAAAATTACAAAACACAAACGAATTGTTGTTGGCCTCTCTGTCTCTTCTTGTGAAGGAGCCAATCAATCACAAGCGAATACAAACCAGGGTTCATCGTCCTCAAAAGCACCCAAGGTTAGAAAACTACCCTTTATTTCAAACCTTTCTCCTCTTCCATCAGGGTCTTTTGTCCAAAAGTCCCAAAACCCTCTCCCTAAAGAGAAAGTTGTTTCTAGTGTTTGAAAACCCTCACCTTTTATCGCAATGGGTTCAGATACAGAGAAATCCCTAGAGAAACATACCCCACACCGAGTCACTCGTCAATCTAAATCAAAATCCACCCCTACCTCTTCAAAACCCACCAGTTTGGAGGCAGTAAAACTTGTGCCAGAAACCAAATCATCCGGAAAATAGTCCCTGGTAGAAGCCAAGCTATCCGAACAGCCTTCCATTGTATTGGAGGAAATCATGGATGATAGTTTAGATGTCGCCTCTTTTGAGGCGCCCGGACAAACAAAGGACACAGCTGCAGATCTGAAGGGCAAGACTAAAGTAGGTTTGACTCATCCTGACGCGCTTCCGTAGAGTTTTGAGGGGAGAGCGGGGCCAAATTTCAAGAAGGTCAGCGTGAAGTACTTGTTGTCTTTTCAAAATATAGTCTACGTATACACCCATACTGTTGAATTGGGTCGTATTCATACGAAGTGAGGAATCCTAGAAACTCCAATGGACTGCAAACTCAATGGACTGCAAAACAAGAGTTGGTGGTCTATGTAAATAAGATAATTTGTCTATGTAAATATATCCAAAACAATAAGCCTATATATTCCTCCAATGGACTGCAAACTCAATGAGTTGGTGGTCTATACGGAGGTGCTGAACGGGGGACTCTGGTCTTCTTTGAACCTGGAGATAGTCAGGTACTTCCACTTGATCAAGCTGTGTCCAAGTCATTTGAGCCCAAATGTTTGGTATACCTTGCTGGCTGGCATCATGGCATCCAGGCTATCCAAGATTCCACTACTAATGGAACAATCCGTTGTTATGGCGAATTTATGTAAGAAGCATCACATCCCCTTCTATCACTATAATATAGGGAATGACTACAAAGTAGTGAATGATCTTTTGGAGTTAGAGAAACCATGGAGGACGCAGTTTTGGTTCATCAGTGGGGCATGGGAGAATGAGAGGAAGATCAAAGTTGATTTTAACCAAACCAGCTCACCAATCGCTGGAAGAGTATTGATGAGTTTTATTATGTTCCCTTTAATCTCTCAAATATTAAGTAACTACTCTGAACTGATATATATATATCTCTTTTTAGTGTTTCCGAAGGATTTTTCAGACTATGTAGAGGCAGGTCAAGATATATTTGCCAAACTGAATGCTTGGTCCTTGGTTATCTAGAAAGTCATCCTGAGGAGGACAGAGGCTAAAGATGCTAAACTTTACATGTCTTCCACTGCTAAAGCCCTTAGTCATCTGAACAAGATGAAGAACAAGAGAAAAAAGAAAACCACAACATACCCACATCAAAAAACCACTAAAGGGACCGGTTCAGAGAACCAAAGAGGCATAAATGTTGCTTTGCTGGAAGTAGTAGAAGTTATTGTTAAGGAGGCTGCTGGGTCAGACAACCCACCAAAGATTTCAAAGAAGAACAAGAAACACAAAGCTAGCAATAATGAAAAATATTCCAAGAAGAAGAAAGTTACTCTGGGATCAGAGATAATTCTACGTCTTTCTGAAATCCCTCATTCATCTCCTGCCGATCCTACCTTACAAGAGGAAATTCCACCCAATCTTTATTCCGAACAGGCTACTTGTGATGGTAATGAAGAGGTAAAACTTGACGCTTTTCAGAACATCAATATATATTTTAATGATTTGGAAAAAGATGATTTCGCGGGGCCTTACCATCCTCCCAACTCGTACAACGTTGTGACCCCATAACGGTGAAACTTACGTAATATCTAGCAAGCAAGATACCTTGAGCCATGCCACCTTGGGTTACATTTGTCCAGTGCTTGATCTGGAGAGACACATGAGGGATCAAACCGTTACCATCAACTTCCTGACTACAGAGAAGTAGAGCTTGACAAACGATCTATCTAGCGCTCAGCAAAGCATAGAATTATTCAGGAATGAGAAAGAGGATTTAGCTGTCAAACTGCTTCAGTCAGAAAAGACCCGCAAAGACCTCCAAACCAAGTACTCTGATCTGAAGACTTCTTCCTCAAATGATATCACAACTTTAAGGAGCAACTGCAAGTTAAGGACAAAACTATCCAGACTTTATCTAATGACAAAGTCAAGTTCGAGAACACTGTCCAAGAGAAGACCGAAGAGAATGCTGCCTTAGAATACCAACAAGCTTAAACAATAGTTGCAGGGATAAAGGAGTATGATAGTGGAATAGTGGATTCTCTGGAGAAGAGGGATGATGGAATTAAGTGTGATATGGTCTTACTTTTCCATGAGACATTTCCTAATAGGACTCATGGTTCTTTGTGGAAATTTCTGGACTATGATGACCTTTATCTCCATACTATAGATGATGGTGACAAGCACAGCGACTCTAGTGGGGTAGATTCCAAAGACAATAAAGAAGTTGGTGAGAGTTCAAGTGCTGAACTCAAAAGTCCCAAAAAAGATGGTGGTGAAGAAAAAAACCGAAGGGAACAAGCCATAAGGCTGTATTGTCTACTTTTTGTTGAAAAACTAATGTCCTTGGATGGCCAAAGCATCTTGTTATATCGTTTGTTTAATCTTTGTTTTGTAAAGTTTAAAGTCCTTGAATGGTCAAAGAATTTTGCAAATCATAGATCGGTTTTAGTCCGATCAAGTGTTTAATAAATGTGATCAAGTGTTCAATAAATCCGATCAACTCAAAGACATTTGAGAGTCGGGGTGTTTAATAAGTGTTTAATATCCGACCTGAAAGACAATTGCACCATACTTTTGAAGAAGACATAATATATTATTGAAAAACCCGGACACCTCATTAAAATCTCGCCGCGCCACCTCATCGAAAATCCCTTCTTTTAACTTTGGAGGCAAATCTGCTCTTCATCAAGCCTTGGTAATGCGTTGTTCTCATATGCACTTTAAATCTTTTTTCTTTAATCAAATCCAACTGATTCCTGACTGTTATATCCTTAACCTGTTCCGAATAGTTTTGGACTCTGTACGATGGTAAAGTAGATTCTATGGGAGTAATTGCATTCATCCCATATACCAGAGTAAAACGAGACTCTTGTGTAGCAGCCCGAGGTGTAGTTCGGTAGGCCCATAATACTTCTTGTAAATAACGTGGCCACTTTCTTGCACCTCCTTCCAAATTTTTCTTCAATCCAGATAAGATTGTCCTATTTTCTACCTCAACCTGGCCATTTGATTGAGGATGGAAAGAAGAAGAAAAAACATTGTTGAATTCCTCTGGAGGTGTAGAACGCTTCCATGTCTTTATTATCAAACTGTGACCCATTGTTTGTAGTAATCTTTTGGGGGACCCCAAATCTGCAATATATGTTAGATAAAATAAATTTAATAACTGCCTTCGAAGTGGTTCCAGCCAAAGGAGCTGCCTCTATCCACTTAGAAAAATAGTCAATAACAACTATGATTGTTCTGCATGCTATCGGAGCCACATGTACACCATCGCGTAAAAACTCTCCTGAGACCTGCCGAGCCAGAAGCCTCTTTTCCTTCTGCCTAGCTCCCCGAGAACAACGTTCGACTTGCATGTGTTAAGCATAATCACAAACAGAGCTTTTTCGAGCTTAGGCTTAGAGGGTTACCGGCTCTACCACCCCGCGAGGCACTACTGTAGAGCTCATTGGGCCTGCCGCTTTTTCCATCGAAAAAGAGAAACTGTCAAGATTAGCTAATTCTTCTCTTATGAGATTTACAGTCCGCTTGAAAAGAAGCCTAAAGCCAATAAGAGCTCTTCATCATGTTCGAGATTTTCGAAAGAAGAAGAGAGAGTGATTGACCTCTCACTCACGGCACACATGCTATATGTTTGATGCCGACACCAAAGAGACTTTGACTCCTCCCTTCGATAAGCTGTCCAACTACGAAAAGCATATTGGCCAATAGCTTCTTAGCGCTTAGGCCACTATCTATAAGGTTTATTGGTTCAGATATTGATTACATACGAGCTGCTTGCCCATGAATTTCATTCCTATATTTTTGGCAAGGATCACATTTTTTCACCATTTTTTTAGCATCTGCCATTATGGTTGACCAGTAGTATCTCGCTAATAAAACTCTTCTGGTTATAGCCCTATAGCCACAGTGTGCAAAACCTTCTCCATCATGTAGTTCAGATAACACAACTTGGGATTCTTCAAATCCTAAGCAACGTAAGAGAGGCCTGCTGAAAGATATCGTGTAAAGAACTTCCCTTAATATCAAGAAACCACGAGCCTTGTACTTGGTTTTCTTAGCCATAGCTTAATCCGGAGGTAATATCCCATCAGAGATGAACCGGAGAAGATCATATCTCCAATATTTAGGTTGAATAACAAGTATATTCATACGTTATTCACTTTCTTTTTCTTGACCTACTTGTACGGATGGGCATTCCTGCAAGAATTCATAGGTAAGATTTAGAATAAGCTATAGTTTCCAAAGAGTCTGCCAGAGTATTTTCCGATCTAGAAATGTATTCATAGCAGATATTTTTGAATATTGCGACAACTTCTTTCAACATAAGCAAGTATTTAATTAGTTGTTCTTTCTTTGCTTCATATTATCCTTGAGCATGGTGAATCAGCAATTGGGAATCACTCATTAACCAGACTCTTTTTTCCACAAATAGGAGGGTCAGCTTAAGACCATATATCGTTGCTTCATATTCAGACTCATTGTTAGAAGCTCTGAAACCAAAACATATGGCCTGGTACATATTGTCACCATAGGGAGAACTTATACAAATTCTAGCTCCACAACTCATAATACTTTATCCATCATCAGTTCGAACTACCCATTCTTTCTCACTCCTGTCCGGAGGATTTATCAGCATAAAATTCTACCAAGAAGTTAACCACTAACTCGGCTTTAATTGTTTTTCAGGGTGTAAAATCAATATCATAATCACCTAAATCCACTAACCACTTGGTCATTCTACTTTCCACATCATCTTTCTGAAGAACACTTTTTAAGGGGAAAGATGTTCGAACAACAATGGAATGAGCTTGGAAGTATGGTCTCATCTTTCTTGCTGCAATTACTAGAGCCAATGCCAATTTTTTCAACTTCAAATATCTTCTTTCAACATCCAACAGACTTTTACTAATGTAATACACCGGACGAGGGTACCTGTCCATCTATCTTACTAGCACAGCACTTATTGCATACTCTGATACAGCTAGATATACATAGATCTTTTTCCCCCGAACAGGTTTGAAAATAGTTTTAGGTGAAGTCAAATGCTTTTTTATTTCAATAAAATCTTGGTCACACTGTGGAGACCAATTAAATTCTTTAGCATTCCTCAACACTTGGAAGAATGGAGCGTACTTGTCTGATGATCTTGAAATAAACCTATTCAACGCAACCAATCGTCCTGTCCGTCTTTGAACTTCTTTAATATTCTGAGGAGGGTCCATAGCTAGCAAAGCATTAAGTTGATCCGGATCATGCTGAATTCATTTCTCACTTATTATGTAGCCCAAGAAATTTCTAGATCGGACCCCAAATATACATTTTTCAGGGTTCAATTTTAAATTTGCAGCCTCTAAGTTAGAGAATGTTTATTGAAGGTCATATATATGTGCATCTTCCTCCAATATTTTAACCATTATATCATCTATGTAAACCTCCATGTTTCTGTCAATCTGATTAGCAAAAGCTTTATTCACTACCTTTTATAAGTGGCTCCATCATTTTTCAATCTGAACAGCATCACCTTATAACAATGAAGACCTTTATTTGTAATGAAAGTAGTGTGATCTTGATCCTTCAGATCTACTTGTATCTGGTTGTACCCTGAAAAAGCATCCATAAAAGACAATAGCTTGTTTCCAGAGGTAGAATCCACCAACTGATCTATCTGAGGAACATGATAAAGATCTTTGTGGTATGCCTTATTAAGGTCGGTAAAATCAATGCACATGCGCCACTTTCCATTATTTTTCTTAAGTAGAATAGGGTTGGCAGTCCACAAAGGGTATTGAGATTCTTTAATGTGACCCATCTTGGTAAACGATCAACTTATTGAACAATCTCATCTGTTTTTCCTTAGAAAAATACCTTCTCTTTTATACAACTGGCTTAATATCACTTTGGATTGACAACTTATGAGACATGTTGAGTATTCCACCATGCGAAAACATGTTGAGTATTCATCAAAAAGGATAATAATCGATGCTTTAAATCCGATGTCATCTTGGAACCAATTTTAACATTTTTTCCATGTACGAGGGAGTGGGTCTTAACCTCCTCATAGGTATTATAACTCTAGGAGCCTCTCTGGGATCATCAATTTCATTTTCATCAGCAGAAGGCTCTAATAGCTGCTAACCTCTGTTAACTCTGGCTGCCTCTAAAGTCTTAGGGGAAAGGGTTGTTGTATAACATTTCTAGGCTATCGTCTGGTTGCTCCGGACAACACCTACGTGTCCCTGGACAACATATTTCAAACATTGGTGGATCGTAGAGGCCACAGCATGCATTTTGGAGAGCCACGACCTCCCAAATATTACATTGTAAGATGTTGGGCAATCCACCACAACAAACAGTACTCTTACCATTTTTTAAAGGGTCATTTTCCCAACAACACTTCCTCTTCAAACTCCCCAATCGCATCTACAAAATTCTCCGTGAATCCTACGATGGTTTTGTTTGAACGTTGTATAACTGAAGGGTTTCTTATCTGCTTGTAGGAGCTTAAAAACAAGATGTTTGTCAAACTGCATGTGTCATTCAGAATCTGGCGTATATCGTTTCCCTTATTGATGCCCCTATTACCACCATATCTTCATGAGGCCCTGTAATGTCTCTCGGGTCATCCTTATCAAAAACTATAAAGGGAGATGGGGATTGATACTAATGGGTGGACATCCCACCTTCCAACTGGGTGGCCAAATTGTGGATATGCCTCTTCTTTGATGAAGTAGAAGGCGCAATCACAGTATCCCCTCCAAAAATAGTTAGTGACTCAAAAAACGTTAATCAGACCGGAAACCATTTTGGCCTTGTCTGTTATTACCTCCACCTGATTTTGACTCGGATCTGGATCAAGATACTCAGAGTCTACATCAAACCTTTCAACAATTACCATTGCACCCTCTTGTGTGGATGTCCCAAGATTGTTCGAAGGACCGGTTCGGAAGTATTAGCTTGTGCATTATCCGGTTTGCTTCCCCCTCGGTTTTTTACATAAGAATCTAACTTTCCCTTTTCAATGAGATCCTGGACCTCTTTCTTCAAGGTTATACAATCATGCGTATCATGGCCTATGTTATTGTGGTGTTGGCAAAAATGGGTGCTCCGGTTTTCTCTGGGGTACTGCAATGCTGCTGGCTTTCTAAAATGCACCTTATTTTTAGTTTTGTCATAGATTGTAGCCACACGCTCCCCCAAATCAGCAAACCACTCAGGTTGAACCCAGTGCCCCCTCTTATTTCTGACATGTTGGCTCTGAGTCTAATTAGACTGACTTTGCCTCAATCTGTTAGATCCATGTCGAGTCTCTTTTGCCCTGTAACCGGACTGATTAGTAGTTGGAGGTGTTGTTGTTGTAGTTGTGGACCTAACCTGGCGGTATACTCTGGTTTTCTTGATCTCATCTACGTTGATTTGCTTTCCCACTTGATTCAGCAAACCACCCTAGGTCATAGCCTTCTTCTGAGTCACTAAATTGGCTAGACTACTGGATTTAAACCTTGTCTGAGGGAAGTAATTGCAACTTGTTCAAAGCAATATGTTAGCCCATTCTTTGTGTTCATAAAACGATTGATGTACTTCTTTAGGGACTCGTTCGGATCCTGAGCACAATGGATAATGGTGTCCCCATTACCCTTGAGTTCCTTACTTCCAAAAAATTACCTCCAGAAGGCAACCCAGAACGTATCAAAATTTCTTATACACCCTTGAGGCAGAATGTTGTACCATTTGAGGGCAGTTCTTGTGAAAGTTTAGGAGAAGGCCCTACACAATAGTTTGTCTTCGTTGTAGAAATTCATCATAAAGTTCTTAAACTTCTTCAGATGGTTGTCTGGATCTCGACTCCCATCATATTTATCCATCTTGGAGCTATCAAACCTCTTAGGAAGATATCCGGAGATTATTTTTGCGGACAAAAGTGATTGCCTCTAATTTGTGCTACGGCTAAAATAGTGTCTTCATTAGGGGTTGCAAAAATACTCGGTTCTGACTGAAAAGCAAAGGGATCAATCAGCAACTGATCAATATACTGATTGGCTGACCTCTTACCCTTGCCATGGTGCTTCTTAAGCTTTCCATTCCTATCCCTTTTTCTTGAATGTTTTTTAGTCAACCTCATTTTCTTTTTTTACCTTCTTCCATCACTGCTTGAAAATAATGATTCTTCAAGCGATGCCTCATTTGATGAGCTACTAGAGGACTCAGATGCAGAACTCTCAACAAGTT
Source organism: Limnanthes douglasii subsp. nivea (assembly GCA_036936605.1). Lineage (NCBI taxonomy): Eukaryota > Viridiplantae > Streptophyta > Magnoliopsida > Brassicales > Limnanthaceae > Limnanthes > Limnanthes douglasii. The sequence goes on along the minus strand of JAUPFV010000001.1, from coordinate 202,518,680 downwards.
TAGATCGGTGTGTCTTCTTGGAACTGAGATGGGTCTTCAAAGACTGCTTGTTTTCTCCAGGATTGTGAGTGTGGTGAAGTACGGACGCACCGGATTTTTCCTTAACACCTTTCTCTCAGCGCCTCTATTTCAGCTCTCAACTAGTTACGCTCCTCAATAGTATACTCATTGTTATCCCTTGAAACTTACACCTCATGAGGTGGAAAATTCTGCTCATTTTGATCCACCCGAACTACTTTGCTTGCTGGTTTTGAATTGTGAAATTTAGGCATCGTCGTGCTCCCACGGTGGTCGCCAATTTGGTGTGGTTAATTTCTGTCTGAGGGTAATTTTGTAAAGTGTTGAGGAATTTAATGTTTAAGGTAGATAGTAGTGAGATAATTAAGTTGTGTGCTAGTAGTAAATTCTGATTACCCTCATTAATAAAAGTGGTTGGGGTATTTATACTTAATTAATGACCCATTGACCTATCGGGTCGGATTGTGAAGTCGGGTCAAGTTTAAAGACCCATTAGTAATTTGGTGTGAAGTGACCAACATCCAGCTTAGTCATATTCTACTATGTTAGTTCTGTCCGATTTCATCTCATAGTATTTTTGTCTGAACTGCCCATCGGATTAAAACTGGATTCAGTAGCTAAAAAATTCGACCTCATCATAAACTAGGGATAAAAATGGGTTGGGATAAATGTAGATATTGTTAAACTCGTAACCCATCACATCTTTATATTTTTTAAACCCAGCGGATTCATGTACCCGTTCAGGTAAGAGATTTTATTTTTCACGCGCAAACACGTCGGGTCTAGGTACACCCACGGATACCTATTGATCATTTATTTATCTATAAAATATTTTTTCATAATTAATTATTTAATAAAAAATGAAAATAATGAAAATAATATTTTAAAATAATAATAATAATAATAATATACGGAATATAAACTCTAAATTTAGTAACAAATCTAATAATTTGGTAACAAATTTATAAAACATATTTATTACGATTCATATTTATTTAAAATTTTAATAAACTATTGTGTTTTTAAATATACAAAATTTATTTTAAAAAATGTAATTGTTAAAAAATATCTATGGAATTTAAATTTTTATATTTGTGAAATATAAGCTGATTTAAATAATTTTAAATATAATAAAATATGAAGAATGATAAAAATATCAAAAACAAAATAATATATACTTAAATTATAAATAATCAAATACAAACCCAATTATATTATAATATAATTTTAGAATTGATAAAATAATAATATATTATGCATTGATTTTTAACGCTTTAACGCTTGAAGAACTAACTGATATCACCCGAATCTGGTTCGGTTTTACTATACGAAATTTTTTTAAACTCAACTCATCTCAACTTCGATGGTAAATAAATCTTCATATTTACAATCCCACGTTGGAAATTTTTAAAATTCATAACCCATCTCATCAAATCAGTTCGGCTACCAAAAAAAATTATGTTAAAAATATAAAGCTAAATCATAACTCTAAAACCAAACCACAACTTTAAATTTAAAATTTATTATTTAAAATTTAAAAGTGAAACCTTAAATTAAAGTCCTAAAATTAAACTCTAAATCCTAAATTAGAACTAGTCTCAAAAATTAATTCTAAACCCTAAATTCTAATTTAAAACCTAAATTCTAGGGATTAAGTCGCAAATTCATTCTCAATTAAAAGAATTATGTAAATTATATTTACTGACATGCATTTTGAATTGACAAAAATAGTTTGAATCTTTTATAATATCAAACTTGCAATTTTTCAATTGACAAGAATGATGCATTCTAAATTGAAAATAACTAGTTTATAACTTCTATATATATAATTGAAGATCTTCTAACCTTTATACATAAACTGATAGCTATTGAGGTAGAGCTTGTACTGTTTTATTTGATCAGATCAAGGGTCATTCCTCTTTTTAAATTTAAGGGTAATAAGATGTGTTATGAGATATCAGACAAAACACTTGATAACCAAAAGATAATATTGCCAAATCTTGACATAAAAGACTTCTAAAGATTGTATTTCCTGTAACTGTTCAGATAATGCATACCAATGCATTTAACAAAATTTGGTAATAGAGCCAAACCAGATCCTAACAAAGTAACTTCAGAAGCTTACATATAAATCCGAAGGTGAGGTGAAGTAAAAAATCAATTAACCGCAACAGCGAGCGGAGAATCCTCTTTCTTTTCTTTTAGTACAGAGGTTTTCAACCTTCAGCAAAATCATATCCGACTAGTGAATATGTAAAATCCTTCCTTTCTTTTAGTCTTTCACATTACATCTTTTGGTCTCCAAAATACGACATCGGTATTTCCGGAGGAGAAGGTATGATAGACACACATTTTAGCTGATCAACAAAACAGCATTAAGTCAATAAAACACTTTGATTATCTTTAAACCAAAATGGAATATCATTGAGATATGATCGGAATAACAAGTACTACCTTTGGTTGTTTGTACTTGTTCCTTGTAGCTTCCAATGCAGCTCCTCTTTTACCAAGGAACAAGTCATGTAGGATAAGAACACATTCTTTCAAATCAGCTGCTTGGTATCTTGTGTTTTCTTGCAGGGTTAGGGTCCAAGGATTAGTTTTTGGTCGAACGATGAATTTCGCTAGAAAAATGGCAGATGCAGCCACCAATGACGGTAAGAACTTGACGCAACTGTAATCTAACAGACTTAACTCAGCAAAGTAACAACCCAAGAATTCAACCCGCAACTTAGACCCCTGAAAAGAGAACAAACATTTAGATAAAAGATATACTCAAATACATTTGGAACATTATGAAAACAATGAGGGTGTCACGCTTACTTTGTATTCTTCCTGTGCAAGCGTTGTGAATCTCCTGCACACCAAACACATTACACAAATCAATTAATTTAGTTCAGAAAATATTTCGGAGTCAATACTTCAAATATACACTTAACAATTGTATTCGTATCTAACCTTAGAAATGTTTTCACAGTTGGATTGCCAAGTTCAAATTTCAATGAGTTGAGTATATTTGATTCCATCTTAACCACATCTTCAGCAGGGAATGTGTTGTCAGTAATGTAAACAAAATCATCCACCTCTGGAGGAGTGATCTCTTCATATTTTCTGTTGGTACGACATCGACAATGAAATATAAGTCAAAACCTCAGCACAATGATCCTAATTTAATAGTTGAAACAATGAAAACAAGAATACTTACGATGCAATAAGCATTGAAGAAACACCCAAAAGCTGAAGCTTTTGCCTGTTAAGAACGTTGACAGACAAAAATCTGTCAATGTAGTTAACGGCAAGGAACAATGTTTCCGGGAGGAGTTTGTATTCGTCTGCAACTTCCACCAACCAATCCACCAAAACACCTCTCATGTTTCCGGTTACATCCTCTTGAATTTCTTCAATGTAATTTGGTAAAGCTCTTCTCTTTAGCTCTCCCTGAATAAGTAAATTAACAAACACCATCAGACCCAAATTTATGGATTCCAATCTAAACCAAAATCCAGATTGTACTCAGATCTAATCAACCCTAAAGGGTAAGGAAACTAAAATCATACCCAAATCAAATTTAAAGCATAAAACAGATCTAGTCTTAATGGTCATTTGGTTCATGGAAATCTGATAATGCAGATGAGCATTAAACTCATATACATCTGAAATCAATAAGAAATAGGCTAAAACTGAAGGCACTATAAGAATCAACATGCCAAAATGCTCTAACAATTGGGTTTTCAAACACAACCTGGTCCGATTCGCAACCCAATGATAAAAAATATTCAACTTTTCTTCATCAGCGAACAGCCAGAACAAGAACAAGAACTGACAAACACCACATAATTCATCGGAAACCCTAAATCGATTACAATATAAAGAAACGAAATCATACCTCCATTCTGCGAAGATAGTCATAGATGTTTTCTGCATAAGGTCCACACATCTGAGGGTCATCCCAATTAGCATCTTTGTTCTTCGCCTTAGTTAAGCATTTCGATTTCGTAACCTTAGCTTTACTGTTTTGTTTCTCGATTGTCTTCTCGATCTCTGAATCCGGATCCGGATCCGATACAAGGGGTTTCAACGAATTGGGCAAATCGGCGAAAACCACCCTCTTCTTATTGAACTCGGGTTCATCCACCGGCGCCAAGGCGGCCACCCTCTTCCTAAACGCCCTAACAGCTATCTGCGCCATTGCAAGTTTGGTTCAATCTTCAGGTAAAATCTGAGGGGTGGTGTGGAGAGGAGAAGTGTGAAGGGTTTATATAGGGAGGTACATGAAAAGAAAACATTTTTTTTTTCAAAACTCAAAATGAGTTGGGCGGTGTTTTTGTGTGATTTGTTTCTTAAAATAAAAACCGGCGCCTTTTTTTTCTTTGCATTGCCTCCACAGTCCACGTCTACTTTTTGGTTTTATTACTATATATGTTTTTACGACATTATCTTCAAAAACCTTATATTTTGGTTTTGTTGCAAATTAATAACATTTAAAATAAAATAAAAAATGGAAGTCAGAAAAAACTTGAAATTATAATTATTTAAGATTTATATTATTTTTAAATTTTAAAAAACTGATATATTTATTCTTTTCCAACAAAACAAATAATTATTTCAATTTAATAATTTTAAATATATTTTCTATAAAAAATCTTATTATATAGCATATTTAATATTTAGATTGAAATTTGCATGCGTATAAAAAGAATAAGTTATAGTAATATTAAATAAGATTTTGGTTATTTCCGTTTCTATGACTTGTTTTGAATAACTAAAATTAACATTAATGGTTTGGAAATGAATTGTTTGGAAATGAAGTCAACAGTGTTTTTATGTGATATGTTTCTGTTTTCTATACGGAGTCCTAGTTTTTTCTCTCCTTAATTCGCTTCCTCGGTCAGCATCGACCATTAATTTGTCTTTATATTTAATATTGTTTTTTATTATAGTTAATAAATTATTGGCTTAATTACGTTAAGAGATACAAATCTGTTCTTCCTTTGAAATATTTGTACTTAGCCATTATATTTTATTTTAAGATATATCGCAGTAATATTAAAATAAATGAAAATAAAAAATCTCTAAACTTGTTTATTAAATTTATAAAATAATAAATTTTGTTAAAATTAGTTATATAATAACTATACGGTCAATATTCTCACATGTATTAATTGTTGTAATTCTTCTAAACTATAATATAGAAAGATATTAGTACAAACAAAACAAAAGTTTCCAAATATTTTTTTGTTTGGTTATCGGATCGATTTTAATTTTTCGAATCTTTTTCTTTTAGTATTTTTTTTTTAAATTCGTGCCAAAGCACCTTTTATTAGAAAACAAAGACTATTTATTTACACACTACATCAGCAAGAGCTTGATAGATGCTGAGAGAAGGTACTTGAAGCTTGAAAAGCGGCACTAATCTTAGTGATTGCTGCAAGGAGAATGAGGCCATATTTTAGTCTCATTCTATCGTTGTCTGAACATCTTTTCCATTAAAAAACGTTATTCGGAAAGCAGACATATCAAACAGGATGACCAAGTGGTAAGTAGAGTTGGGTGATTATGACATTGATTTTGCCCCACGAACTGCTATCAAAGCTCAATCTATTGTTGATTTCTTAGTGGAATTCCATTCGGATAGAAGTTATAAACAAGCTTCAGAGGAGAAAACTAAAAAATAATGGGTAGTCCGGACTGACGGTGGATGGAGCACAATGGGTTGTGGGGCTTGAATTTTCTTAACCTCTCCGTACGGTGATAAATTATTTCAGGTTATAAGCTTTGTGTTCAGGGCCTCTAAAAACGAGTCTGAATACGAAGCAACTATAGTTGGTCTTAAGTTAGTTCACCTATGTGGGGCTAAAAGAGTTAGGCTGAGTGATTCCCAGTTTCTTATCCATCATGTTCAAGGTCAGTTTGAGGCCAAGAAGGAACAACTGATCAAATACTTATTCATCCTTAAAGAGGTGGCAGCCAATTTTACGAATGTTTGCTATGAGCATATTCCTAGATCAGAGAATACACTGGCAGATTCTTTGGCAACCATAGCATACTCTGAGTCCTACCCTTGGATTCATATACAAGAATGCCCATCCATACAATCAAATCAGAACAAGGAAGAGGATGAGAGCTTAACTATACAAGTAGTTCAATCCAAACATTGGAGAAATGGGGTTTTGCCTTCGGATAAAGCTATGGTAAGAAAAATTAAGCACATGGCTTGTGGTTTTGTGATCATAAGAGAGGTTTTATATAAAAAATCCTTCAGCAGACCTCTCCTGCGATGTTTGGGTGTTGAAGAATCTCAAATCGTTTTATTCGAACTACACGACAGAGAAAGATCAACACACTTTGGTTACAGGGCTCTAACCCGAAGGGTTTTGTTGGCTGGATACTATTGGCCGTTCATAATGGTAAATGCTAAAGAATTGGTGAAAAAATGTGATCTTTGTCAAAGGTATTGTAACGAAATTTATGTCCCAACAGTGCCTATGGAGTCTATTTTTGAGCCAGTACCTTTTGTTCGTTAGGGATTTGTTTTAGTTGGGCCTCTACCAATGGCGTCCGGAGGGTGCAGGACTATCATTGTAGTTATTGACTACTTTTCAAAATGGATAGAAGCAGCTCCTTAGGCAGGAACCACTTCAAAATCTGTCATAAAGTTTATCTTATCTAATATATGTTTGGGATTCCTCATAAGATTACCACTTATAATGGGCCATAATTTGATAACAGTGATATAGAGGATTTATGTGCCTCCAGGGGCATTCAGTATTTCTTCTCTTCTCATTTCCACCCACAAGAAAATGGCCAGGTTGAAGTGGCAAATAGGACTATTTTGTCCGGATTAAAAAAGAATTTAGAAGGGTCTGTAGGAAAGTGGCCAAGCTATCTGCAAGAAGTGTTGTGGGCATACCGAACTACTCCTAGATCTGCTACACAGGAATCTCATTTTGCCTTGGTGTATGGGATGGATGCGATTTCCCCTATAGAAGCAACCATACCATCATACAGGGTCCATAACTATTCTGAACAAGCCAATGAGACGGAAATTAGGAATCAGTTGGACTTAATAGAAGAAAGAAGGGTTAAAGCTCATCTTAGAACAATCCACTACCAAGGCTTGATGAGAAGCAGATTTGCTTCCAAGATCAAGAGAAGAGATTTTCAACCAGGCGAGAAAGTTTTGAGAAACGTTTTCTTGCACACTAAGGAGAAGCAATTCGGTAAGCTGGCTCCGAACTGGGAAGGCCCTTATGAGGTATCCGAAAAGCTTAAGCCTGGGACATATAGGCTTCAAGACAAAGATGGAAGAATTTTGAAGCACCCATGGAATATTGAACACCTCAGGTTATATCTAGAATAAAAGCTGTGTAAATATTTACTTGTTAAAAGTCAATGTAAATATTATGGGGCATACTATTTCCTACACTCGTGGCGCGGGGAGGTTTTAATGAGGTGTCTGGTTTTTTTAATAAAATATGATGCTTTCTTAAAACGACTGATGTGGTTCAACTACAATTCTTTTCAAGTACAAGTCATTGATTTAACGATATGGATCTTTGACAGGTCGGATTAATCTGGTTAAATGATGACCATTAAATACATGTCATCGGAGATATTAAACACTCTCACTTTAATACTTTTGAAATAATTAGGCTTGTTTAAACATTTATCGTTAAAATTGAAAGAAAGTATGAAGCAAAGCAAGATTTGATAAATAAACCTGTCCAGGTGGAAACTGGATAACGTTACCAAATAACAAAATATGCCTTGGCCACCCAAGGACTTTTAAGTGTTTTAAGAAGAAAGTTATATGGACTCAAATCGGACAACATTACAAAAATGCATTGGCCATCCAAAGACTTTAGTAGTTCAGAAAAGTAAGAAAAAAAATGTTTAAAAACCTCAGGGCTTGTTCTCTTCGGACTGTTCTTTATCACCTTCTTTCTTGGGACTTTTGAGTTCGACACTCGAACTCTCACCGGTTCCTTCCTCTTCATCATTGGTATAATCTATTCCACTACTATAATTATGCTTATCGCCATCTGCCATAGTGTGAAATGGGATCTCTTCATAGTTTACGAATTTCCATAGGGGACCAAAGTTCCTCTTTGGAAATGTTTCATGGAAGAGCAGCACCATGTCGGACTTGACGTCAGCATACCTTGCTTCCAAGGAGTCTATCACCTCATTCATGTATTTGTCAATGTTTGCCTGAATAGTTTTTTCCTACTCCTTTATCAAGTCTTCTTTCTCCTTGATCACCTTAGACACAGTGCCTTCTAGGGAAGTTTTCTCTTCGGACAAGGTTTGAATGGTGTCATCTTTGACCTCCAAGTCTTTCCTTACTGTTGTGAGATCTGTTTCCAAACCGGAGAATTTAGCTTGGAGCTCAGTACTGGCCGTTTCCGAAGTGGCAAACTTGGTTGGCATATCTTCTTTGTCCTTCTTCAGTGCTTCAATCTCTTTTTTCAGTTCTTCTATGCTCTCATTAGCATTAAGAAGATCGGATGACAGAGACTCTTTATCGGTAGTGAGGGTATTGATAAGTGCAGTTTGACTCTTCACTTGTCTCTCTAGGTCAAGCACTGGCTGGATGTGACCAAGAAGGGAGTGAGCCACAATGTCTTGTTCTCCGGAGACGAAGAAAGACTTACCATTATAAGTCACCATGTTCGAAGAGCTTGAAGGACGGAAGGGGCCAGCAAATTCGTCCTTCTCAGAGTCGTTGAAATAAAGATCAATGTCTTGAAGGGCACTGATGTCCACTCCATCAATCCCTCATCCGGTACCCTCTTTGGACTGGGGGTCTGTTGGAGCTTTCTCTGGAAATATGGGGTCAATAGGGGCTGGTGGAGGTAGAAGCTCGGAAGGGCGAAGAATTACTTTTTTCCCTAAGGTGACCCTTTTCTTCTTGGCAGCCTTTTCATCACTGCTTACTCTCCTTTTTCGGTCTTTTTTTGGAGGCCTTGGTGGGTTTTGTGATTCTCTAGCCTCTCTGACCCTCTCAGCTTCTACTACCTTGAGCAAGGTAGCATCGATTCCCTCCTAGTTCCCCGAACCGATCCCCTCTGTGACAGTTGGAACTGCCTCTGTTGCAGCCTTCTTTTTCTTCCCTTTTATCTTGTTGGGAGCCTTGGCTCTAGAGGGAAAAACCAGTTTACCATCCTTCTCTTCTGTCCATTTTAGGATTACACCAGGAGGAGGGGTGTGGTTAGCTATTCCCATGTAAGATCCCTCCGACCTATGGTGTTCCACATATGGGACCTCACTAGGTTGCCAGAAGTGAAGCAATTGTGGAAGGCATTCCCCCAATGCGTCAAGTTCCGGAGAACTCCTTCGGCAACACTGAAAAAAAAGTAACAGCTAAATCAGGAGAGAAATACTTGTAGGTAAAAAAGCATGAGATACAAAGACAAAAGACTTACTCGTACTCTTCTATGTGCTAATCAACAAACTTGGGTTGGTATTGGCCTTGATCTTCTTGTCATTCTCCCATGACCCACTGATGAACAAGAATTGTGTCCTCCAGTTCTTCTCAAACTCCAATAAATCATCCACCACTTTGAAGTTATTCCCCATGTTGTGATGGTAGAATAGGATGTGGTGATTTTTTCATAGACTTGCCACATCGACAAATTGCTCCATGGGAAGAGAGATTTTAGAGGCTAAAAAGCACTGTTAGTCCCCCATGTTTACCACTTGTGTCAACATAGTCCCTTTCGTTCACTTCTGTATAAAACTCACCCCTTCGTTTTTAACATTTGCACGATTAGTCCCTCTATATATTCTGAGGGACCAAAAGTGATACAAAACATGGGATTTGGGGACCAAAAGTGATACAAAACTTAGAATTTAAGTACCACATGTCCGTTTTAAATGGTTTATATGTGCGGGGGGGGAGCTATATTTGCAAATTTTTTAAAACGAAGGGGATGATTTTATGCAGAAGTGAACGAAAGGGACTATGTTGATACAAGTCATAAACATGGGGGACTAACAGTTTTTTTTACCCAATTTTAGATAACCTCGATGCCATTATATAGGAGAGGAGAGATTACCAGGCGTTGGGGCTTAATTGGCTTGGACATAGCTTTACGAGGTGGAAGTACCTGACAATTTATGGGTCCAGTGGGAACCGAAGTCCCTAGTTTAGCACCTCAATGAAGATGACCGCCTCATTGAGTTTACAGTCCCTCAGAGTCTCTGATGTGACTGGTATCCTCACCTTCACTGATTATGGGATCCCCCACTTTGTCCGGATCCGGCCCAACTCAACGGTATGAGTGTAGACATAGTTTATATTCTGGAAGGCCAACAAATATTTAACATTAACGTTCTTAAAGCAAGGCCCTACCTTGCCTTCCAAGCACTCCGGGAGATCCTGATAGGCCACACCAACTTTAACTTTTCCTTTTCCCTTCCTATCAGAGGCATCATCCCCAGTTTGTCTTGAGGCTTCAGTTTCGAAGGGGGCATCTTCGATACTATCTTCCATCACTTCTTCCATCACTTCTTCCATCACTGTGGAAGGTCTATCAGTTGTTGTGGATGGGAGGGGATCGAATTTTGGCACCAAAGGCTCTCCGGATGAATGAGCGCCTGTTGTTTCTAAACACCTAGGGTCCGGTTGAGGTTGAGCTCCGGAGGACTTCGCTTTTAGGGCTACCTTGGATGCCTCTGATCCGGAGGGCTTATACTGTGGTGCTATTATAGACACCTCTGATCCAGAGGGCTTATCTTTGGATGTTGTCTTAGAAGCCTCCGATCTGGAGGGTTTCGACAATGAGGTAGTTGCTTGGGATTTTACCAGACGAGTCGTCTGGCGTGGAGTTGATTTTTCTGGAGACTTTTTAATATCTGAACCCATGGCTAAGAAATTGGAGGGTTTTCTAACACTCGATACTAATTTTTCCTTGGTAGTGGAGGGTTGGGACTCCTGAACAGAAGAACCTGATGGAAATGGAGAGAGGCTTGGTTTGAATAGCTGTTTGGGTTTTGGGTTTTCAGTGGAGAATGGCCCTTGGTCAGTTTCCTGGGGTGGTTCACCATACTTTTCGCTTGGGGAGACTGAGAGACCAACAGCGATACGATTCTCCATTTTGACTCTTTTTGCTTTCTCTAACTCTGACAATTTCAACCATCCGCCTTTCACAAGAGTGTTTCTAGCCGTGAACATAAAACTATTCAAGAATAAGTTTGAAAGTAAGGGTGGAAAGCTCTCTATAAGGTTTTTGAGCAATGAGGACAGTGTAATAGTGAAAATGATTTATATATTAGTAGAAAAAGGTAACTGTTACCTAGGAGGAGTTAAAGAGGTTTGCAATGATTAGAGATGGTGCAGACGTGGGAAAATTAAATGCATAGGGTACTTTTTAGGTTTAGTGGGAGCACTAATCTAGGTAAAAAACGGCTGGTAGGTCGAATTGAATTGTGACACGTGTTCCACGATCCAAAAGAAGACTCTTACAATTCTGGGAGAAAGTCAGTTCGGATAGACTTCGAACTAAATGCACAAGCAGGTCGGACAAAATCGTCACTGCCTAAGTAAATTTTTTATTCATGCCAAATATATTTGACAAGGCCTAAAAAGGGGGCTACTGATGAGTTCGGATTATTCAGTCGCAGCCTACTGAGATATCCGGACAAGGGTAATTCGAACATAAATGTGCCACTGAACTATCCAGACAGGACAAAAGTAAAGAAATACCTAAACACCTATGAATCATATTAAGTTCAAAAAACCCTTATCCATCTTAAGGTCTAGAGAGGAAAAGAGAAATAAGTTTTGCAAGTATCACAATGATATCGGTCATGATACAAAAGACTGCATAGCTCTAAAACAAGAAATCCACATGTTAATTGATAATGATAAACAAATTTTTTGTTAAAAGACATGGATGGGATCAGCAGCATGCTCCAGGAGGAAACCAAACAGCTTTCCAGAGGTAAATAATTTATATAACTTCAAAGAAAGAGAACACCATGGTCATCATCGAACAATTTAATGGATTAGATGTATCAACAGAATATATGGTTCTGAATCCCGACCAAAGAATTGTTATGAAGATTGACAAGTAAAAAGAATGGTGCAGACTAAAAAGTTTGTGCGAGTACTTCAAATTGTTGACTATCTTTAAAGGAGATACTATTGCGGGAACCATAAATTTATCTCGAAAAAATACATATTAAGTTTAATGATTCAATTTTATGGATGAATGTCAACCCATCTATACAGAAGCTCATTACCTTTCATTATTTTTGGCGATGATGATTTGAAAGAGGTGGTTGGGCCACATGAAGATGCGATAGTAATTAGAACAGATATTGAAGGCAATAAGATGTAGAGGGTCTTAGTCAATATATGTAGTTCTGTCAACATTTTGTTCATATTAACATACAAACAAATGGAAAATTCTCATGTTATTCTCCAATATAATAGACCGATAATGGGCTTTACTGGAGTAACTAGTGATGTTATTGGAGAGTTTGAAAGCAGTATGTGTTTAGGGCGAGGGTCTTTCAAAAAGATGGGCAAGGTAGTATTTATAGTGGTAGATGCTCCAACTTCGTATAGTGCTATATTTGGAAGATCATGGTTATCGTGAATGCATGCAGTCGCTTTTATGCTTCATCAATATTTGAAATTTGTGATTGGTAATTAGGTGGGGATGGTCCAAAATAGTCATAAAATTGCACGAAAGTGCTAACGACTGTGTTATGGCAAAAAAATCAAGAGTGTTGGAGCAAAATCAGAATAGCAGTTACAGGGGTCCACTTTGAAGTTAGAGTTTGTAGATGACCCAATGAAGACCCCAATTTTGGTTGATTCCTAATGAGGATGTAGAGGATTATCAATTTCCGAATGGAAAAAGTTTGAAGGTTGGTACTTTATAATCTTCATTAGTACGTAAAGAGTTGATAACTTTTTTTTCCAGAACCTACATATGTTTGGTTGGTGTTCCGAGGACGTGACGGTCATGCCTACGGATATCATTAGTCACAAACTGGAAGTTCAACAAAACATGCACCCGGTAATTTGGAAAAGAATATCATTTTTGGTTGAAAAGTCTGAGGCGATTATGATGGAAGTGGATCGGTTAACGAAAATAGGCCACATCCGAGATTCTCAATACCCATTATGGACAACGAATCTGGTCCTTGTAAAATAAATAATCAGAAATATAAGTTTATGAGATTTTACAGATTTAAACAAGGTTTTTTCCAGAGGATTCTTTTCCATTCCCAAGAATTGATAAGCTAGTAGACTCGACTTTGGGTAACAAACTTATACATTTTATGGACGCTTACTACCGAGTATAATCATATATAAATGGATCCAGAATATTAGGATAATACAACATTTATAATTGGTATATGGTTACATTTTTAAAAAGTAATACCATTCAAGTTGAAGAATGATGTTGCAACTTATAAAAAATTAGTGAACAAGCCTTTTGTTAGTCAAATTGGAAGAAATTTCAAATTTTACACAAATAGTATGTTTGCAAAAGAGTGCCAAGGATGATGATCACTTCTCAAATTTAGAAGAAACCTTTCAGAACTTGAAAGACATAAATTTGAAGCTTAATCCAAACAAATGCAACTTTGGGGTACACTTTAGAAAAAATTGGGCTACATAGTAAGCGAAAAAAGGATTCAAGCGAACACCTATAGACCAACCGAGGTCCATTAAAGAGGCACAAATCCTGACTGGAAGGTTAGCCATGCTGAACAGATTTATATCAAGGTCATCACACAAATCTACTCATTCTTCTAAATCTTCAGAAGAGTGAGCTTTTTCAATTGGACATCAGAATGTGCAGAAGCCTTAGTAAAATAAAATAAAATCTTTCCTCTCCAAAACTTTTAACTAAACAACGTGTCGGAGAAAAATTATTTATATGTATCATAGTGTCGGATTATATGGTGAGCACAGTAATAGTCAGAGGACATGAAGTTATCTACCTCCGGTCTACTACATGAGCAAAATCATTTTGGATGCCGAAAAAAGATACTTGAAGATAGAAAAGATGGCCCTAATTTTGGTTGTAGCACCCTAAAACACGAGACCATATTTTCAAGCACACTCAATTATGATGTGTACTTCTTTCCTATTGAAATGTTCTTCATAGGCGTGATATTTTTAAGCGGATGACCAAGTAATCAGTAAAATTGGTAGACTACAACATCGATTTTGAGACCCAAAAAATGATAAAAGGTCAAGATTTGACAGATTTTCTTGAAGAGTTTGTTTACTAACGACCCAATCTAGAAGAAAAATGGGAACAACTTAGAGATTAATGAGTCATTCAAATTGATGAGGGTTCAAGCTTCCTGGAGTATGGAGCAGGGTTTGAGTGATAGCTCCGGTTGGAGAAGTGATGTACAAAGCAATACTTTTCAATTTTCAAGCATCTAATAACTCAACATAGTATGAGGTTGCATTGGCAGGGTTGCGATGGCGCTAAAAATGTACCCTTGATAAGTGGTTACCAACTCTTAATCATTCGTGCATCACGACAATCTGGAACGTGGTAAGACCATTTGATAAAATACTTAAAGACGTTGAAAGAATTGGTCAATTTATTCAAAAGCATTCAGTATGAACATGTTCAAAGGGCTGAAATTCAAGTTGTTGATTCTCTGTCCATTATATAATATTTCGAGGGATATTTTTGGATCATTGAACATGAAAATCCTTCGATAATAATGGTTTCTTGACATAGTTTAAATGCAGACGAGGCAATAAAAATATTGATTGGTATCGGAAAGGATTATATATATAATCTAAAAGAGTTTTTAGTTAAGAGGATTTTAACGGTTCATAAAGTGCTCGCTAAGAAATTGAGGTTTAAAGCTCATGGATATACAGTATTCAGAGATATATAATATAAAAAGTCTTCAAGCCGATCTTTGTTTTGATGCTTGAGTACATATGAATCACAAATTATATTATCTGAATTGCACAACGAGGAAGGTTCAACTAACTGAGGTTTAAATTTTTTGATGAGATGTATCTTTTTGGTTGGGTATTATTGGCCTACTTTCATGTTGATGCTAAATAACTAGTTAAAAGATGTGGCACTTGACATAGATTTTCCAACGCTATACATATACCAGCGATATCCCATGAATATATTTATGAAGGATCACCATTTGATCGGCGGGGGATAGAATTGGTTGGACCTTTACCTATGACTTTCTAAGGGAAACAGATTATCATAGTGATAGTTGATTGATTTTCAAAATGGATAGAATTCGAACCATTTTCTGGAACTAAAGAAGAAGATTTCATAATATTCATCTTGTCTAATATTTATTGTAGGTTCGAGGTGCAAATGATGATCACTACGAATAATAGTCCCTAATTTGAAAATATATATTTTTTCAAATTTTGTTCCTCTAGTGGAATCCACTAGTTCTTTTTGGAATATTTTCACCCCCAAGATATTGGGTGTTAAAGTATTAAATTAAACTATACTTTACGGTTTGCAAAAACATTTTGGAATGTGCTACTAGGAAATGACCCCATTATCTTCAAAGAGTATCGTGGGCTTACCGAACAACACCTCGAACCTCGACCCAAGAGTCACCATATGCTTTAGTTTATAGAATGGATGAAATTGTTTCCATTGAAACCAAGCTTCCATATTTTAGTTTTATTACTCCGAATGAAGCATTGATGAAATAATAGGGGTTGAACTTGATTTGGTCAAAGAGAAAAGGGTACAAGCACACTTAAGGTCCCTTAGCTATCAAATGTTAATGTACAGTAAATTGTCTTCCAAAGTTAAATGAAAGGAATTGAAAGTTTAGGATAAGGTCCTTAGAAATGTGTTCTTACACACTAACGATAAGAAAATTTGAAAGCTGGGGCCAAAGTGGGAAGGACCTTATCTAGTAACTGAGAGGGTAAATCCATGAACGTATCGATTGAAAGATCGCGACAGACAACCATTTTGGAACCCGTGGAATATTGAGTATTTGAAGTTGTATTTAAAATAAATATACAAATGACTGTAAAAAATATAAAATTTGTCAATGTATATAATTTGCGGTGGTATGCTCTTTCCTACCTTGATGGTGCGGTGAGGTTTTAACGATACTTACAAAGCCGGTTAAATAAAAATTAAATCAATTTTCCTATTATAATTACTCAGAGTCTTAGAATTTTCGACCGACATTTTTATTACATTATATTTATGTTTTCTGAGTCCTGAAGTTTTCGGCCATATTATATATGCTTAAAAGATTATAATATTGGCTGGGCTTTATATATTTTATTTTTGAATTATGGAACTTTTGATCGAATTATTTGTTTAAAGGTAACAAAGCCAGTTGATCGACATTAAAAATTCAATACATTTTGACTATGTAAATTCCATCGTAGTTTTCCTTTTTAATGGGGACGAATCACCCTCAATCAGGAAAAAACCTGAATCCTAGATTTTAAGAGAACCATGAAGAAAATATGACGAAAAGAAGACATTAGCATATATATTGCAATTTTTTTGTATAAAATACTCTGATTAAATAAGGACTTATGATACAAAACAAACTGGAAACGTACAGGTGAAAACCATTATGATTCTTCAAGGTTATCTCTAGAATTGGCACGCTCTGAATTTCCATCTGATTATACTTCTCCAGACTTTTCATCCCACGATCTCATCATCATTATCATCATCATCATCTCTCGGCATCATCTTCGTGGGTGATTCCCTTCTGGAACCAGTTGCCCATATGAGCTCAAGTTTAAGTTCAAAAATTTCTCGTAAATATTAAGAACACGTTCAGATAATGTGTCAAGGCACTCTTCGGCGTAGGCATAAACGCAACCATTTTATCCTTTTGGCTTACACTTTGAAAACAACAACCACAACCGCATCGTCTTTTTTTTGTCTTACCTTTGAAAACAGTAATTTCCTAAATGGTTATGTCTTTTTTCTTTTCGACTTTTTTGATGGATGCTTTTAGCTCTTTCTTCTAATTAAAGAGAATGTTTGTATTAATTTTATATTCTTCCTCTATTTTCAGCAATAACGACCTACACTTAACAATATCTTTTTATGAGCCACTTTTAGCTCTTCAAGTTCTCTTAAAGCAAAGCAAGACCATTGTTTGGCTCTGTTAGAAATGTATTTCTTATTCGAGGCCATTTGCCAAAGCTGGCCATATTACTGTCCCAAAGCCTTATTATATTTTTCAAGCTTTGAAATCTGAAATTTCGTTTTAGACAACTCTTCTCTTACTCTCTTTGTCTATATTTCAAGTAAAGCAATGAGGACAATAAAATGGTGAAGAGAAAGAGCGTGAGAGTCTGTATTAAGGAAATGGAATCATCCGACTGGGGTTTCCCACTTAGCCCTTGTGGAAATTTGTATGAATGGTATGTCGGTTGATCGTCTATAATGTGGACTGGTAATGCGCGCCGACTCTCATTTGAATAGTGTATTAGTAGGTATTCACCGAAAGGGATTTAGATATCTAGATCCAGTCTTATTTCCCCCAAACAGCCTTGAACATCAAAGTCCAGTTCTTTTTCGTTCGGAGAGCTCGATGCTTGATCCCAGGCTAACTGTTAATATGGCAGCTACTCTTCTTGGTTTTTATGTTAACATGCACATGTTCTACGTAGCATCTCAGTTGTTATCTTTGTTAAAAAACAAAGAGAGAAGTAGCCGCAGGAAGCGCCTAGGTTTTTGTGTTTATTAGAAAATGTTCATTTTTATTTTATTGATGCATTAGAGATGTAATTCAAGAATTGACCAATAGTAAGGCTCTCAATATATAGAGAACTTAGAGGCCTATACAAGGAGACTTAATACACTGAATATTCTAACACTCCCCCTCAAGTTGTGTAGTGGGATCACCAATACCCAACTTGGATAAAACTGATTTGAATGTTCTTGCAGCAACCGCTTTTGTCAGGATGTCTGTCAGTTGGTCTTCGGATCTAACAAACGAAAGTTTGACTGTCCCATCTTCAATATTTTCTTTTATGAAGTGCCTATCTATTTCAACGTGCTTTGTTCTATCGTGCTGTACTGGGTTCTCTGAAATCTTAATCGCAGCTTTATTATCGCACATTAACTGAGTTGGACACTTCAGAGGGGATCCGATTTCTTTCATTATCTTCTTTAACCAAAGTATCTCGGTAATCCCCTTAACGATTCCTCTAAATTCTGATTCAGCACTTGACAGTGATACTACTTTCTGTTTCCTACTCCTACAAGTCACTAAGTTACCTCCAAGAAGAGTAAAGTAGCCAGCAGTTGATCGCTTGTCGTTAGGATTCCCTCCCCAATCAGCATCTGTGAATACTTCAACATCAAGGTGTCCTTTTTTCTTAAAAATTATGCCTCTTCCTGGTGTGCCTTTGAGATATCGACTAATCCTCATTGCTGCCTACATATGGTGTTCCTGAGGATGATTCATAAACTGGCTAACTACTCCCACCGCTTATGCAATGTTAGGTCGAGTGTGAGCCAGGTAAATCAATTTTCCCACCAACCTTTGGTACCTTTCTTTATTCGCTGGTCTGGCCCCTTCAATTATCTTTAGTTTGTGATTCACAACCATAGGAGTGTCATTTGGTTTGCAATCCACCATGCCAACTTCAGCTAATAAATCCAATATATATTTCCGTTGGGAGATATAAATCCCTCCTCTTGACCTAAGAACCTCAATTCCTAGGAAATACTTCAATCCCCCAAGGTCTTTCATTTCGAACTCCTTGAAGAGATTTTTCCTAAGAGAGCTAATTTCTTCTTCGTCATTCCCCGTTATAATCATGTCGTCGACATATATTATAAGACAAGTGACTAATTCTCCTCTCTTTTTGTAAAACAAAGTATGATCCTCATTACTCTGTTTGTAGTTATACTGCTTCATTGCCATTGTAAATCTCCCAAACCAAGCACGAGGAGACTGTTTGAGCCCATATAATGCCTTTTTCAGTTTGCATACCTTATTTTCTTGAAAACCATCAGAGAACCCTGGTGGGGGTTCCATATATACCTCTTCTTCCAAGTATCCATGTAAGAAAGCATTCTTTACATCAAATTAATGAAGAGGCCAATCTTTATTCGCGGCTATTGAAAGTAAAAACCCTGATAGTGTCAATCTTTGCAACCGGAGAGAACGTTTCAGAGTAGTCTATACCATATGTTTGTGTATATCCTTTGGCAGCCAATCTTGCCTTGTGTCGCTCAATGGTGCCATCGGATTTATATTTTATATTAAACACCCATCTACACCCGACTGCTTTCTTCCCTTGTGGTAACACACAATTCTCCCATGTACCATTCCTTTTTAGAGCTTCCATTTCGGTATTCATTGCCTCATGCCATTCATTCATCTTCTTAGCTTCTTGAGCTGTTTTAGGGATTTGTTCAGAGAGAATAGTAGCTGAAAACGCCTTTGCAATCTTCGCCATTCCTTTCCTGTCCGTTTTTACCGGATATGTAGAAGCACGAGGAACGTGTTCCGGTGAATACCGGTCAGGAGGAACCCCTCTATTTTTTCTCGGGGGAAGAACCGGAGTTTGAGTTTCAACAAATGAACTTCCTAAAATGTCATGGTCAATAACATTTTGTGAATTATGACATTGTAAATTGTTTACCTCTTGATGGACATTTTCTTCGACTGATTCGCTGGTAGTATCCATGGCATTTATTTCTTGTTGGACATTGTCTTCGGGAGAATCATTGGTGGTAAGAACTGCCTCGCCAGTCTCCTTTATGTTGGAAGAGGCGTGTTCAGTGGCGCCATCTACCGACTCTGTCGGCACATCCTCAAAGTAACTTTCATATAGCAACCAATCGAGTGATTCACTTACTTTCTCCCCCTGAGCACGAGATTGGTGGTAAAAAAGTAATCGGATTCTAAGAAGTCACAGTCCATGGTGACATAGATTCGACGAGTAACTGGATTGTAACACCGATATCCCATTTGATGAACACCGTATCCAACGAATACACACTTTTCAGCACAAGGATTAATTTTGTTTCGACTAGTTTTAGGGATATGAACAAACACCGAACAACCAAAGACACGAGGTGGTAAGGTCATAACAGATGTAATTGTAACTTGGGTGGCAAGCACTTGTAATGGAGTTTTATTTCCTAGACATCGGGTTGGTAGACGATTTGCAAGATACGTAGCTGTAGCAAGAGCTTCTGGCCAAAGAGAATGAGGAATTCTAGATTCAATCATAATAGCACGAGTTTTTTCAAGTAAAATACGATTTTTTCGTTCTGAAGTACTGTTTTGTTGAGGTGTGTTTGGACAAGTGGTTTGATGAATAAGACCATTTGTTTTGAAAAAATTATGCATTGTTTGGTTGACAAACTCTGTTCCATTATCAGAACGGAGAATCTGTATTTTTTTTCAAATTGAGTCAAAATCATTTTGTAAAAACAAACAAATATTTCTGGTACCCGATTTATGTTTCATGAAGTATATCCAAGTCATTGTTGAGAAATCATCCACAAATAAAACAAAGTATCTGATTTGATTGTTAGTTGAATTTGGTTTTGGACCCCAAACATCAGAATGGATTAGCGAAAAAGCATAATCAACTCTAGTATTACTTTGATTAAATGAGACCCTGCGATTTTTTGCAAGAATGCAGGTTTCACATTTCTCATGAATGGAATTATTCAAAAAAAGACTAGGAAACAAACTCTTAAGATAGCTAAAAGAAGGATGACCAAGTCGTCGGTGACATAACCAAAGTTTCCTTTCGGTTGTTCCGTGAGCAAGCATGGCATGTCCCTTATGAACTACCTCATCAACATAATAGAGACCTCCTTGTTTAGTACCACGCCCAATGATCTCCTTCGTACGGATGTCCTATAAAATTCAAAAAAATGGATACATAAGAACCACACAGTGGAGTTGTTTTATCACTTGACTAACACATAATAACTTTAAGGATAGTGAAGGAATGTAGTCGTGGTCAGTCAAATCCCTGATGAATTAACAATGCAGATTGCTGCCATTCTGAGAAATGGTCTCGGAACACAACAACAAACAACTAACCCCGAGAATTTATCCCTAGGGATTAAACTCGGTGGTGACAACTATGCCATATGGTCAAACGTGATGAAGAAAGCAATTGGGGGAAGGGGGAGAGGTTATCACATTACATGGGAGCCGACACCTCCATCCAAAACTGACAAAACATATACAAGGTGGGAACAAGATGATTAATGTGTTTTCACATTGATTATCCAGAATCTTGAATCCAGCTTGGTGAATAATGTCTCGTAATATCCCACTGCATATCATGTTAACATGCACATGTTCTACGTAGCATATCAGTTGTTGTCTTTGTTAAAAAAACAAAGAGGGCGGCTACGGTTTTGTGTTTATTAGAAAATGTTCCTTTTTGTTTTATTGATGTATTAGAGATGTAATTCAAGAATTGACCAATAGTAAGGCTCTCAATATATAGAGAACTTAGAGGCCTATACAAGGAAACTTAATACACTAAATATTCTAACACTTTAGTATCATATTTTGTGAGAAAATATGGGATGTTGGCACATCATCTTTTCTAACATCGATTGTACTTTGAACCAAAGGTTCTTTCAACCACCTTGACCTATCCCATTTATATGTTTTGATGCGTGTGTCGTTTTCCACTTTTTCATGTCTTGGGATTCTCTCCCCTTCTTAGTTTTTGATAGCCTAGCAAACTTAACCATCTTTGAACCAACCTCGGCTGCTCTTTACATTTTCAGAGCATGTTTCTAGATTTTTTATTGGCTGGACCATCACCAATTTATTTATTGACTCTATGACTAGGGGCTCTGTTTCTATTCGGAAGGGATATTTGAGCTTTAAGAGCTCTATGTCGTTTCATCGTTCCAGCCACGCCAAAGGAATTATTAGCTGGTTTTCGGATATGGGACCTTCGAAAGAACAACATAAGTGGCTCATGACCAAATTTGGGGGAATTAAACACTTATGAACTATGTTTGACCAATTTTCCCTATCCCATTTGTTCAACGCATTGAATATTTCCTCGCAGCCTTGATATTGTTGCTTTAGGTATTGTTTCTTGGATTTAGAAATCAGTACAGGAAATGTTCGAGTTAGAATTGAGATACAAAGGAGGTATAAATAACAAGTATCAAATATGAAGGGGGAGATGTATCTATACACTTTACCTCCTCATAAGATATTTCATATTTTTATTTTTCGACTGAGGCTTGTCGTTTTCCTAGTCTCCACTGATAAAGAAAACTACTGCTTCCATGGTTTTCTACCTTGAGAAGGTCATTTACCACCTTATAGTTGTTCCCAAGGATAATTAAAGTGAAAGGAAAACGAGGATTATTTTTTACAGTGTAATATTTGTTGTAAAATCCTCCATAAGGAGTGGAATTCCGGAAATACGCGAGACCATGATACAAAACATCAGAGTAAACCAAGTGTTGGGACTGCCCTGATTGGGATAAAGTCATACTAGCTTGAAATATTGAACTATTATAGGATCTAAGGGAAACTGAAGCTCCCAGTTCAGGATATCCGGATAGACTATCATCTCCCACCTTTTTCCAGAGAGCGATGTTCCCCAGCTTTGGGGAGGCGAAGTTTAACAGACTTTGGGATCCCCTAACATGTCATCAGCTTTAGATCTTCTTCCTTATAATAATAATTGTACTTGCCATTGTACAAGGAAATGATATATTGGGTGTCAATGTTTCGAAGATTGCTCCCTAAAACCTCAAATATCTCCAAAGAAAGCGCTTTGTCGGGTTCAGTTTTCTTTGGGATGTTTGGATAAAAAAAACTACCTTTTGCCTTGTTTGTGGATCTAAGCAACCTCCTTAACATCCATGTTTTTTATTTACATCAAACCTCGACATTGGGCTTGATGAGTCCGGAACTTTTCACCACTAACTGTAGAAACTTGACAGGGGTAATTCGGACAAAAGCTACCCACTGAACCATCCAAACTGGACAAAAGTACTAAAAACTAATCACCTTTTGACTAAGCTAATTGCTAATCTTCTTAATAAACTAATGGGTTTTTGAACTCGACCCGGTTTCATAAGTTTGACCTGAAAGCCCATGTGACCCATAATTAAGGGTATAAATACCCAACCACTTTCATTAATGAGGGTAATGAACATTTAATACAACGAGGAAGCTTAAATCTCTCAGTAAAAAATAATCCACACCAAATTGGCGACCACAGTGGGAGGAGAAGGTGCCTGAATTTAGCATTCGAACCCATCAACAAAAACCAGTTCTGATGAATCCGGACGAGCAGGCAGTGCCACCAACTTTGGCAGAAGTAGTGGGAGAAAATGATGAATATATGATTGAAGAGCGAGATAGATTGAAAGCTGAGATAGAAGCCTTGAGGGCTGCTAAAAGGGTGGAGATGGGCTTAAAAGAAAAGTCAAAAGTGTCAGTCGTTCACCACACTTACAATCCAAGGGAGAATGACCCATCAGCAAAGACCCGTGTAAGTACTAAAAAGACTCATGTTAGCTCAAAGAAGTCTCACCGGTCTAAACCGGTGGAGAGCTCAGATTCAGATTCAAATTATTCTAGTAGCTCCTCGAACGAAGATGGAGTTGAGGAGTCCCTAGTGATGAAGGCCGTTCTAAAAAGAAGCAGAAGTTGGTCAAAAACTATTCAAGAAATAGGGACAGACATGGAAGGTTGAAAAGGCATCTAGGAAAAGGGTCATCTCATGGTCACAGCCATGACCGGAGATATGTAGACCGACTGTTAATGGATCATTTCACCTCGTGATCAGAATTGTAGACAATCTTCATTATCTTCCAAGATACTGTCTGTAAACCTTCCTAAGAGGTTTGACAGTACAAAGATGGAAAAATACGATGGGAGTAAAGATCCTAGATAATCCTCTAGAGCAATTCAAAAACTTTACGATGAATTTTGACGATGATGATAAGTTGCTTTGTAGAGCATTTTCCCAGTCTTTTACGGGTTGTGCTCTGAAGTGGTATAATAGTCTGCCACAGGGTTGCATCAGAAATTTTGATACTTTTTGGGTGGCCTTCCGGAGGCAATGCGTTGGAAGTAAGGAAGTGAAGGGCAATGGAGACACTATTATCCATTGTGCCCAAGAACCAAATGAATCCTTGAAATAATATATAAGTCGCTTTGTGAACACCAAGAATGGATTAGCTGATTGCTTTGAACAAGTAGCAATAGCTTCTCTAAGGAAGGGTTTGAACCCTGGTAATTTGGCTGATTCAATAACCAGAAAGAAGGCCATGACGTGGGGCGGTTTACTGAATCAAGTGGGGAAAAAAATCAATGTAAATGAAACGAAGAAGACCAGGGTGCATAGGCATGTGATATCGGCCCCAGCTGCACCAAACCAGAACCAGAATCAGTCCGGGTACAAGGCTAAGGAAGCCGGACAGGGTCCCAGCAGGGCCAAGGCTCAATCCCACCCAGCACCAGCTCAGAGCCAACAATCCAGAAATAAGCGAGGGCCTTGGGTTTAACCGGAGTGGTTTGCTGAGTGGAAAGAGAATGTGGCAACCATCTATGACAAAACGAAAGACGAAGTACATTTCAGGAAGCCAGCTGCGCTTCAATCTCCCAGGGAAAGTTGAAATAATTGTTTCTACCAATATCATCATGATATTGGTCATAAAATAGAAGATTGCATCGCTTTGAAGCAAGAGGTGAAAATTTTGATTGAAAGAGGAAAGTTGGGTGCTTATGTTAAAATAAGAAGTGGAAATAGGCCTGATAATGCTCATCGGGCTGGCCCAACAAACAACGCAGGGACATTGGCTCCGGATGGGGCTATGGTGATAATAGAAAGATTCGATGTGGAGTCAGAGTATTTGGATCCTGATCCAATCCGGAATAAGGTGGGCATTATCACAAAACACAACAAGGCGGTGTCCAGCCTCATTAGCTTTTTTGAGTCACTTACCATATTTAGGGGGGACACCATGACTGCACCTACTGATTCTTCGAGGAAGAGGCATGTTCATACCCTGGATACTCAACTGGAAGGAGGCATGACTTCCTATTAATCGCAAATTCCTTTTCCCTTCATTGTTTTTGATGAAAATGATTTGAGGGACATAGCTGGTCCCCGTGAAGATGTTGTGGTGATAGGAGCATCCATTGGGGGCAATGACATTAGACAAATTTTGGTGTACACCGGTAGTTTAGCCAATATCATTTTTTTAACTTCCTATAAACAAATGAAGAATCCAGTAGTGATTCAGCGTTCGAACAGGTCAATTATGGGTTTCACTTGAAGCTCAGCAGACGTAATCGGGGAGTTTTAGGAGGAGGTTTTATTGGGCAATGACCCTTTTAAGAAGATGGCCAGAGTACTTTTCATTGTGGTGTATTTTCCCACATGCCAAATTGCCATTTTGGGAAGGTCTTGGCTTTCCAGGATGCATGATGTGGCTTCAACAGTCCACCAATGTTTAAAATACGTTGTGCAATAACAAGTGGGAGTTGTCTGAAATAGTCAAAAGATAGCAAGGGAGTGTTATGCAACAGCAATGGCCCCTCGAACTTTGGGGGCAGTTCGGATCAATGAGATTAGCAGTTGGAGGGGCCCTCTGGGGGAGAGGGTGAAATTGATGACCCCAGAGAGACCCATGGTGTTTTAATACCAATTGAAGAGGTTGGAACTCACTTTCTGGCTGAAGGAAGAAACGTCAAGATCGGGTCTAAGATGACATCAGAACTGAAGAGTAAAATGCTATCTTTTTTTAAAGACCATCAGCATGTTTTTGCTTGGTGCAATGCTGATGTAACCGAAGTACCAGCAGATGTTATATCACACCAACTATCCATCCGAAGAGATATAACACATGTTGTACAAAAGAGGAGAGCTTTTTCTAAGGAGAAAGCTGATGCTATAGTTCAAGAGGTTGACCGGCTTACTAAGATAAGGCACATAAAGGAATCCCAGTACCCTTTCTGGATAGACAATCCGATATTAGTAAAAACGAAAAATGGGAAATGGCGAATGTGCATCGACTTTACAGACCTTAATAGGGCTTCCCTATATCCGGTTCCTCGGATCGATCAGTTAGTGGACTTCACGTCCGGGAACAAGTTGTTTTCCTTTATGGATTCCTTCTCCGGGATAATCAGATTCAAGTGGATCTGAAGGATCAAGAACACACCACTTTTGTTACTGATAGGGGCTTTCATTGTTATAAAGTGATGCCTTTTGGGTTAAAGAATGTTGGGGCTACTGTTGAGAGGTTAGTGAACAAAGCTTTCACTAATCAGATTAGAAGAAACATGGAAGTCTACATTGATGACATGATGGTATAGAGTGTGGAAGAAGAACTACACTTGGCAGATCTGCAAGAAACTTTTGCCAACATGGTAAAAGTTAATTTAAAGTTGAACCGAGAGAAGTGTGTTTGCGGAGTACTGTCCTGGACCAACTTAGTGCTTTATTTCAGATGGAGCCTCCTCGGAATATTAAAGAAGTACAAAGATTGACAGGGAGGTTAGCTGCTCTAAACCGTTTTATCTCAAGGTCTTCAGATAGGTGTGCCCCGTTTTTCCAAAGTTTAAAGGGTGCAAAAGAATTCAACTAGTCTCTACAGTGCGACCAGGCTTTCGATGAAATAAAAAAACATTTATCCTCCCCCAAAACCTTGTTTAAACCTATTGATGGAGAGACAGTGTACATATATTTAGCAGTCTCCGATTGTGTCATAAGTGCAGTGCTAGTAAGGGAGTTGGATAATTATCCTCGTCCGGTGTACTACATCAGCAAAAGCTTGATAGATGCTGAAAAGAGGTATTTAAAACTTGAAAAACTAGCACTGGCTTTAGTAATTGCTGCTAGGAAAATGAGACCCTGCTTTCAGTCTCATTCTATCATTGTCCGAACATCTTTTCCCTTGAAAAACATTCTTTAGAAGGCAGACGTATCAAGAAGAATAACCAAATGGTCACTGGAGTTAGGGGACTATGATATTGATTTTGCCCCTCGAACTGCAGTCAAGACTCAGTCTGTTGCTGATTTCCTACTTGAATTCCATTCGGACAGGGACACTAAGCAAGCAATAGGTGAAAAAACTAAGAAAGTATGGGTTGTACAGATTGATGGTGGATCAAGTACCATGGGTTGTGGTGCTGGGATATGTTTAACCTCTCCGTACGACGACAATATGTACCAGGCTATATGTTTTTCTTTCAGGGCTTCTAATAATGAGTCCGAATATGAAGCTGCCATAGTTGGTTTAAAGTTAACCCTAGTCTGTAGAGCCAAAAGGGTCAAGTTAATGAGTGATTCTTAGCTTCTTATCCATCATGCACAAGGTTAATCCGAGGCAAAAAAGGAGCAGCTGATTAAATATTTATTCATTCTTAAAGAAGTGGCACTTAACTTCAAAGACACCACCTATGAGCACATACCCCGAACGGAAAATACGCTAGCAGACTCCTTGGAAACCATAGCATATTCTGAGTCCTACCCATGGATTCACGTGCAAGAGTTCCCATCCATTCAACTCAATCAGAGCAAGAAGGAGGAGGAAAGTTTAAATATACAAGTGAGTCAACCTCAAGTCTAGAGGTATCCTCTTTTTCAATACATTTCAGATGGTATTTTGCCTCCGGAAAAGGCGGTAGCAAGAAAAGTGAAGTATAAGGCTCGTGGATTTGTAATCCTAAGAGACGTTCTTTACAAGAATTCTTTTAGTAGACCTCTATTGTGATGTTTGGGGATTGAAGAGTCCCAAACAG